>JAUJPP010000012.1:23561975-23994475 GCA_030562195.1 Nipponacmea schrenckii | reverse complement strand
ATGTAGGACGACGGTCTGCAGATCTGAAACAAAAGTTTGAAAAAATCTGTTGATTAATAAAAACTAAAATATTATATTTCTTATAATAAAATGCTATAAAAAAAATCGTTCTAGTGTTTTTTCCCTCGATTGGGTTTAGAATGAGAAAAATCAAAAAGAGTTTCTGCTAAATTGGCGGGTGCGACTGTCGCTCCAGGGTTTTGTACGGAATTGGTTCTATGTCTCTTCTTACGGTTTCTATTTTTCGTAGGAGTTTGAAGATTCGCAGCTGCTGGACGTTTTTGAAGAACTTTACACGGTTTGTCTCCAATGTGTCGCAGATCCAATTGAGGTGAGCCAGTTTCCACAAAGATAGGTTTTGGCTCCGGTACTTCTTTTTTTTCAGGATCTCCGAAAACGGTTTCCTCATCACTTGGTTCTTTAATTTCGCTATTTTCCTCGTCCATGAACTCTGGCTTGAAGTTTTGCTTCTCCAAATGTTTGTTTGGAATTCCTCTGGTTTTCACCTTCTGTTTGCCTCTAAAATCTTCCAAATGACCCTTTTTGGCTTTTTGGACATTGACGCATTCATCCATCCGATACGTTCCGATGTCAAAGTTTTCGAGTTGTATCGGATACGCAGACGCATCTATCAGATCCTCTTTCCGGATATGTTCCTTGGGAGTATCTGCTTCAACATCTACTTGGATCCATTTTTCATTCTTCGGGATAAATCCTATGTTGTATTTTGTTTCCTTAACACACCGTTTGCTGGGAAGAGGACTGAGGTAGTCTTCATGTATACATGTGAATTTGTCTGCAAAAGTCTTTCGATGGTATTTGTTTATTTTGATTCTATGTTGCTGTTGCTGTTGTTGTTGTTGTTGTTGTTGTTTTTGTTGTTGTTGTTCCTGTTGTTTTAGTTGTTGTTGTTGTTGTTGCTGCTGCTGTTGTTGTTGTTGTTGTTGTTGTTGGACAAATTTGACTTTCTGTTCCTTTTCCGCCTTCTCAGCTAAAAGCTGTTCAGTCCTTTCCGCATAAAGATCATCAGTGAACGGTTTCGGATCTTGCATTTGTTCTTCCGGCAGGGGCATCCTTTGCGGCCGAGCTGGTTGATCCTCCAGTTCTTTTACCTTAACTGTTACCTGATCCTTAGCACCTTTATCGCTTCCGTTTGCAATTGATAGATTGGATGCTGCATCTTGGGTCTGTGGAGAGGAGGTTTGCGTTTGCGTTTCCGTTACCGTTTTTGTTTGCGTTACCGTTAGCGTTTGATTTTCCGTTTCCGTTTGCTTTTCCGTTTGGGTTTCCGTTTGAGTTTCTGTTTGCGTTACCGTTTGCGTGTCCGTTTGCTTTTCCGTTTTCGCTTCCGCTTGAGTTTCTGTTTGCGTTACCGTTTGCGGGTCCGTTTGCTTTTCAGTTTTCGCTTCCGTTTGAGTTTCTGTTTGCGTTACCGTTTGCGTGTCCCTTTGCTTTTCCATTTTCGTTTCCCTTTCCTTTTCCGAGGATGCATTGCACTGTGAGAACCATTTATGATATTTCAGCTGCTCATCAACGTGTTCACCACAGAACCTCCATTGAGGCCGTTCCTGTAAAATAGTCATTGCTTTATCTATAATGAACTGTCCTAATCCCGGTGGATCCGTCAAAGAGGAAGATTGAGGATTCCTGATGAAGTCTCGCACCATTTTCCTATCCTTTTCGAGGTCTATAGGAATCGCTAACCGCTTCCCATGGATCTTGACGACAATGCGGAGATATCTGTACGCTAAGTGGCTTAGACCCTTCCCAAATACATAATCGTCTCTGTTGACGCCGGGATCGCGGTTCGCCAGAACGGGGCTCAATTTCGTTCGGATGGGGATCTTTGACGCCGCCGCACCAACAGTTCTCAGGGTTTCCTGGTGGGGCACAAAAGCATCAAATTCCAGGCTACAGACGGTGCAACTTTTAAGTTTGAGGTGGTACACCTTTGGACCGTAAGCTACTCTCAAAATGACCGGAGTCTCGGAGTCATATTCGAACCCACGTTGAAGCCTTTGTGTTTCTTCCATCCGCAAAGTTTCCTGGACAGGCAATACCGGCGATGTTGGTCGTGCATTTGGAACTTTCGCGGAATTAGGATCATATGGGGCAACTTTTCCCACTCGCTCCCAACATTTCTGCATTTCTTTCAGTTTTTCATCAATCTCCTCCTCTTTCAGACCTTTACACTCTTTACGGATGCATTTCTGATCCGACGAAAGTTTTTCGGGTGGCGGTAATGGATTCTTTTCTCCCTCGGTGTCTACAGTTTCTTCGTAATCCCACGATTGACTTACGTTTTGTCTATACTCGTATTTCTTTTTAGATGTTTCCGTGACTGAACGTTTACCGCACGTGCAGTTTGTGTGCATTAAGGCGAGGTCATTATCGGATCGCCCAGCTTTCAAATTGCTCTCGAAAATTTCCTTAGTCTTAGTATGACAATCGTCGGATGAGGTGCCGTCATTTGAGCTGGATTCTGAGGTGCTTGAACTAAATTCCTCTCCGGTTCCATCATCATCATCATCATCATTATTGTCTTCGGATTCATCTTCAGTTGTAAAATCATCTTCGTTAGATTCAGTTTCTGAAATTGAGAAAATTGAAATGAAGTTATGGTTATCATTTTTCAAAATGAGATCCACGATGTCTAGTTCGTTTACGATCAAATTATATGCAATAAATTCCCAAAAGTTGCTAGAGAATTGTCAAGGGAACAGGCAGTGACAAGAAATATACGAGTGGTAGGGGGCAAAACTCCCCCCCCCTCCATCTGCAACCCCTTCCTCTACTGACTGTTATTTATCTTACCGTCTGATCCAACATTGGACGTATTTGATAACGTTTCATCATCATAAAGACCTTCTTCCTGACATGGAAATTCCACGGTGGCATCAATCGCCAAGAAATCGTCTTGATTTGCTAGCAGCCATTGTGGGTTGAAGGGATATCTTGGTCCGACAGGCAACCCCTGTTCCCCGGCTCTGTTCTGCTGAAATTGCTCTAAACAGGCTAGCTGCTGAATCATCTTGTTCCGAATGGTATCAAGATCATCCCCGAGCGTCGGCATTATGTTCGGATTAATTCTGAATTCGACTTTTTGTTCGTTAGATTCGGCTTTATTCTTCGTGTATTTTTCTTTTGGGTTTGGTAGGGCGTTGCCCGAGGCGCTAAGCCCGGCTTCTGCTTTCGGTTTGGTTTTAGTTTGAATATTGTCTTTCTGTTTTGATTGTTTGATACTCGAATCTTGGGTACTGGACAGAAATTCTCCTTTCTTCTTTTCTTTTGGATTGGATTGTTGGTTGCCTGCCACGCTTGGTCCAGCTTTTGCTTTCGGTTGTAACAGGGACTTATCTTTGGTCTTGACCTGAGATTCGCCTATGGTTTTTTCTTTCAGATGTGGTTGTTGGTTACCGGACACGTCAGAATTTGTCTCTGCAATCGAAGCTTTTGAATCTGTAGGTTTGGCTTGAGTTTCGTCTTTGGCCCTGCTCTCATTTTCTGTATTTGTTGGGGTTTTGTAACCTTTTGTCAGGGCGTTTTTGTTATCTTTATTGATATTTTCCTGCTTTGGAAATTGTTGAGCATCCTGTGATTTCTGTTGGACTGGCTGGACCAGGTGTTTAGCACCCGTTTCTTTTGACGATGGTTGGTCTTCGCTTGCGGAAGATGCATCAGATTTTGTTCCTTTCGATATTAGGTTGAAGATCGTTTTGATCATTTCGGATTTATCATCTTTTGTTTTTAACGGTGACGCGCCTCCCTCCTCGGGCTCGGCGTTGAATTCTTTAACATATTTACTTTCCGACTTCTCTGAATTCTTTGCATATTTTTGGTCTGAGACCCTTGGACCTACGACGTTTTTTTCAGAAACCTCGGATTCTACTTTCTTCGTTTTTACATCTGGTTCCTTCGAGGTATTTTGATTGGGGTTGCGTGCCAAATTATCAGGTGGTTGAATACTGTACATTTGGCTCTTTAGGGCATTTTTTAGCTTTTCACCAAGCCCTTCAAAAAGTTCTATCGGGAGCTCATTTTGGGATCTATTCACAAGAATGTTGTGCTTCGCTTCCACAGATTTTCCTGGTTGGGTAGCACTATACTCGGAAAAATCCGAATACTTACTCCTTGGAATTTCTTTCTCTTGATTTATGTTCGGTTCACCTCGTTCCCAGAAATCAATCGTCCAATATTTCCTGTCGATATCACAGATGCGGTCTCTAGACCTATTTGGGTCCTTCTTGCGTGATGTGTTTCCTCTGGCAGAATTCGGTTTTCGTTCATTTTTTGATTTACATTCGATCTCTCCGAGATCATGGAAATCGGGATAAGAATCTTCCAGGTCTAAGATTGTTATTGAACTTTCCGTCGATGCCCCTGGTATCACAGGATCTGAATCAGTGGGTACAGTTCCCAATTCAGCTGCTTCTGTCGGATCGTTCCTACCCCATGTAAAGACGCGACGCAAGGCAACTCCGACCAGTGTAAAACAGCTCAATACATCAGCGACAAACCGTCGCCAACCTTTTCTACAGCTTCTCGAACCTTCCGTCTCCAATTCTTCAGTCTCACGACTAAATTCACCCACCATTTTCTTCAGAAATGTAGAAAAATACTGTGTTCGGCCATTTTTTATTCGTCAATTCCAAAATATTTTGATTGCCTGGTGACTTTACCAACATTGAGGAAACTTGACGTCAACGCATTTTGACGTCGACGTCATGACAGAAGTCGGGGCTTGAGTGTGTGGGAAAATTTCGGGACGGAGATCATTAAAGTTCACTTGAGGAAAGTTTCTTCTGTGACTTGCCCTTTGTACAAATTTGCACATTTTTAACCCTACTCTAGTAAGGTCTAATATTGCTGAGGAGCGGTTCGGGAAAGTGACTTGTGTTCCACTAAAAGAATCGATCTAATGCCAATACAATTAGGCATACATTAATGTTTTGCTAAATGCAAAATGAACTTAACAATTTGAATTTTTTGCGGAAAAAAAACCTTCAAACTCAACAATTCTAGAAAAGAAACACGACGGTTGAAAAAAATAGTTGTGGTCTAGATCCAATATATACCTAGAATTATGTCCCCTTATTAGCATACTTCCGTTTTACTTTCGATTTCTCCAAAATAAACAAACTACTTATTGAAATTTGATCGCACAATGAGCCAAAAAGGGGATTTGATCGCAAAAAGCTGAGCCATATGTTCATGTCCTGGCATACAAAGAAATCGACAAACTTTGTAGTTTTTGTTTCTTACCGTTAGTACAAGAATTGTTTTGACTTTTTGTAGACGAACAGCCCGCCTTTTTGTTCAGTGGAAATCGCCATGATTATTCCATCAAAATTTAATTTATAAAATAGTCAATAATCTCGTTAGGTTCGTGATTGCAGACACTATTAGTTGATGAGTTGGAATGAAGAGGGGGGCATGTAGAGGGAAATGTCAATTCCTTCACTTCTGAAGATGAATTTTTGAAAGATATAAGACCAAAAGTGGCAAGAGGGAGGGGGGCAAATCTTGAAGAAAACTAGAAATTATCTTTGATCATCAGAACATTGTAACAATTTTTTTTAAAATCGTGGTTCACTTATTCAACCATATATTTATTTTATCAGATGTGAAAAGTTAAAGAAATGTGCTGCATGTGGTTTGGTGAAATATTGTGGAGTTACCTGCCAGGTAAAAAATATACATACATAAATAAATAAATCATAGTAAATTGGTTTCTCTAAACCGGCATCTTAATTTGTATTAATTGACCTTAATCTGTTGACGACATGAAAGATGAATACAACACGTGCTGATTAATCACTAATCCAATTAATTACGCTTTTATGTATTACCACTGCTACAGGTAAAATAGCAACCCTCAAAACCAGCATTTATCAAGGGTCCGACAGCCTGCCGGTTTAGAGGGGTTACACTGTAATGTCCTGTTCAGTAACAATTTAGTAAGCCTGTCTTAAAATTGAAAATCAGTCAAGAAAGCTGGATTTTAAACGGTATCAGAATTATTTTCAGAAATCTGATTGGCCAATCCATAAGACAGAATGTCCATGTTTTAAAGAATCTCAACCAATCATACCCACCGATTCAGTTCGTCTATTTCTCAGGATTATCATACGACATATGGTATGTAGAAAGTTTATAATGTAGATTTAGAAATTTTCAATTATATATTTTGAGTATGGAAACCAAAATTTAACTAGTTTCATTCTGAAATCATGAGTTTTACATCCTGTATTTCTGAACCTGTTTCCACTTAAAACAACTAATAATGGGGAGAATTAGTAATTTAGTAGTGGGAGTAGGAGTGGCTTAATGACAGATGATTGACATGATTAGTCCTGCAAATGCTCATACTTTTTGTTTGTAGAAAAGCGAGGATGAAAAGTTGACCCCTGATGACCCTGGTTGGAGATGTTTTTCAGAGCTAGAATCACGTAAGAATTATTTCCAAACATATTAGCATATCGCTTAAAAGCTCTACTTATAATACTTGTGAAATCATTTGATAAATACCTTAATATTTAATATAAAATAAATGAAAGGACCAGCTGTAGAAATGATCCTTGTGAACTAGTGATCCTGAAAATCAATGAGGTTTGACCAGGGACCAACTGGTGAAAGATCCTTAGTGAACTAAGTTTTATCCTTGTAAAATCAATCCAAGAGGTTTGACCAAGGACCAGCTGGTAGAAATGATCCTTGTGAACCTAAGTTGTTATCCTTGTAAAATCAATACCAAGAGGTTTGACCAAGGACCAACTGGTAGAAAGGATCCTTGTGAACCTAAGTTGTTATCCTTGTAAAATCAATACCAAGAGGTTTGACCAAGGACCAACTGGTAGAAAGGATCCTTGTGAACCTAAGTTGTTATCCTTGTAAAATCATTCCCAAGAATCTTTTTACCTTAACTAAATGCTCTATTAACTTTAATTGAATTTAAATTGATATTGCAGACAGCTTAGACATTCAACGAGATGAAAAAAGGTCTGGAATATTCACGCAGATGTTGTCAACGGTAACAGAACTGACGATGGATCACATGATGCTCCCACCAGCTCATACGCTGTTTTCGTTTTTTGGAATGGTGGGTAACTTATGGTTTTTGGTAATACCACTGTTAAATTAAATGACATTTAAAACATGTAAATATTTGATGGATTGTCTACTCCTTTTCTTTAGTTAGTTCTGAGGTTACGAAAAGACATTATGTTCTCTAGAAATGAAGGTAAATATCCATCCTGTTTTTATTGTAGATGGTGATCAATACATTCAGTATTTGTAACGACGATTTACAGCCCGTCGGAAGTGGAATTTATACCAGGTTAGTTATTGGTTGGTTTGCAAAATTCAAACTCACTGAAGAATTCCCTGGTCCGTTGATTCCAAAACTCTTTTTTAAGAACATCCATCTCAGATGTCTTTGTATCTTCTCTTACATACTCTTATTCGGCACGATAATTTTGACTCACTTGTATTACCACAGCCTTGAGGAAGTATGGCGAATGGGGGTGTGGTTCGGACACGTTAGAAAGAAAGTATGGCGTTTCAGGTGTGGTTTGGACAATATTTAGCAATGAATACAGAATTTTCCTCACTTGTGTTATCATGGCCTGGAGGAAGTTTAACCATTTTGATTTCATTTTCAGCCCGTCCATGTTGGATCATTCCTGTGACCCCAACGCTGTAGCGATATTTTCTGGAAAAACGGTCTTCATTAGAGCGTTGAAAGATATTCCAGATACCACACCAAATAAGGTAAAAAAATTCACATTTTGTGCAGAACTGTTATACGTGAGGGAAATCAAGGGGCATAACTTGAAGAGTGATTCAAATTCAATTGATTTTAAGATGCCTTTTAATACACAAAGTGAAACTAGGCATTGTAGCTTGCAGACGTATTGGAGAATATTAAAGTACAAAATGGCGGAAACCAAGGGGCATAACCAGCTTGTTGCCAGGAAATGTTAGTTAATGATAAGCGCAGTAAATTTTGTTTAATCACATGTACACCAAAATTGAAACAAAATTTTCACGTCAAATTTATTGAATTTCAGATTTTCATCAGCTATATAGACCAATTAAAACCTTCCGTAGAAAGACTTGCAGAGCTTGAAGAACAATATTATTTTTCGTGTGAATGCTCTAGATGCCTCGATACAGAACTGGTAAGTAATCAGGGAAATTTAATTCAAGCATTCAAACTAATTGAACTAGTCAGATGGGACAATAAACCGAGGCCCCGTGCTACAGGCTGTGCATGTTAAAGATCCCTTGTCAATTAGAAATAGCAAAAAGAGTAGGCTTCAGTTTCTGGTGAAATTTCTCTCATTGGACCCTACATAGTGTTGCCTCATCTTCATTAGCCTATAAGGTGCAGAAGAGTAGGGCATAAAACTCAATTCATTTCACGGCCTTCATTAGCCTATTAGGTGCAGAAGAGTAGGATGTAAAACTCCATTCATTTCCTTTCAATCTAAATAAAATACTCTGGTGCTATATTGGTGTCAATCTTCTCCTTTACATTGTCATTACATAGAAGGGAAGTAACTCTATTTAGTGATATGAAGAATACAGACTACAATAATTTATGATTTATTAATAAATAATATGAATAGAAATAATAAATAATAATTATATTTATATAACCGTCTCCTTTAAATTATTGAAAAACAGCTGAGGACACACTGTCCTTTTTCAAGAAAAAAGTTTTGGAAAGCTAGTAACAAATTTCATAGATCCTTAGAAACCAAAAAAATGAAATAAAATCTTCATGAGGATAAAGCAAATACATAAATCTCACCAGAATCTGGCATAGATACAGCCAACAGATTGGTTGAACTGACAGCCAGTCCAGTGGGTCGATAGAGGTCATGTGACTGATCTAAAACTATTCCTAAATAGGTTCCCTCCCTTGAAAACATTAATACACGATCATTCCCAGAATCCACTACAAAAATATTCCCTGATTTATCGACTGCGAGGCCTTTAGGGTAGCGTAGCTGTCCTTGACCTGTACCATATTCTCCAAATTTGAACAAGAAGTGTCCGTGTTTGGTGAAAACTTTGACGCAATGATTTCCTGAATCTGATACGAAGATACGATCTCTAGAGTCAACCAATAGAAATCCTGGATTGTCAAAATGGTTGTCAGAGCAACCATGGCCACCGAACTGATAACGTAGTTCTCCATTTTCTTTCACAACGCTCACTGTTTCAAAAATCATGTCGGTAAATACAAAGTCGCCATTCAACATGGCTGCTATCCCATAAGGCATTGTCATACATTCAGGAGTGAATCCTCGCTCCAGATTCCCCACCATATTGAATATTTTAATGCTCCGTGATGATTCGTCTGTTACTGCGATGTTTTCAGAGTTGATGACAGTTACTCCTCTTGGAATTATAGAATTGTTTTGGATCATTTTAACAGTATGTCCGTATTTGTCGAAAATTTGAAGACGTTTGGCACCATTTTCAGCAACTACGATTTCGTCATTCCGCGAAAAACAAATATTGTAAGGAAGACTCAATTGTCCAGCAGATTTCTCTTTGCCGCCAATTTTGGAAATTAATTGAACATTAATAAGGAATTTAGTGTTTCGTAATTTCGGAAGAATCCTCGGCTCTGATGTTCGACTGAATGAAACATCGTCAAGTTCTGCAAGATTTGGTAACGACAACGAATTTTCAATCCCAGAATCCTTTGATGTTGAAAAATCTAAAGTGTCTTCGTCTGCTATCGTCATGTCATAAAATGATCCCATTTCGAATAACTTGCCGGTCGGAATTTTTTGACAGATTTCAAAGACATCGGCTGCAGAATTTGAATTTGGCTGTCAACAAAGTTGATTTGTTCCACAATTTCTTTTGATAACATTGAGTCCGTCTGCTCTGATGTCATCAGATGTCTTAACTGTGATTGGATGTTTTCAAATTGTTTTAAGTTCTTACGATAAACATCTTTTAATTGGTCGATTTCTTGTCGCTTCTGAAAGAAATCTGTGTCTAATTCTCGCAAGAATTTCTTTTCATCTCCCAGAATCCTTTGCACTAATTTTCTTGATCGTTTTTGGATAAGAGTTTTCGATTCTGCATAATGTCCTTTCAGACGTCCATCCAAACACGTTAAGTTGAACATTTCTTCATGAGTTTTCCAAATTTTTGTGTGAACATTTTTGAACGCTGTTGTCACTCTTCGCCTCCTTATCATATTTTCTGTCTGCAGTTGAATTATGCTGTGACCTTCATGATCTTTCAGAATGCAGATGACACAGAGTTCAAGGTCACATGTTCGGCAGACGTATTGTACAGTCTCGTTCATATGAGTTGCACATTTGTCTTCAATTTCATTAGTCGATTCATTACTTTGAAGACTTATGAGCAAATGTTCTGCCAAATATGGCTTCTGTTTATGACGTTTGGTGCAAATGTTGCAGAAGTACTTTTTGCACTCTGCACAAAATGACACAGCAGTTTCAAAATTTGATTCTAAACTGCAGACATCACACACTGATGTGTTTCTGCTTCCCGCCTACTGAATCCAAAACATCCATGAAAGTAATCAATCGAAAGTCACGTGGAAATCCTTGAGTAGAGTTGTAGGGCACAATGGTGTCCATGCGGCAAGATGGACAAGAGAAGTAACTCTGTTGTCTTTGAGATGACGTCTGTATGTGAGTATCCAGACAAGATTCACAGAACGAATGAAAACATGGAAGAATTCGCGGTTGTTTTAGTTGACCCAAGCAGACGGGACACTGTAGCAAGTCTTGTATTTTGGACTCCATTTTGGAATTTTGACGTCTGCTAATTTCACTCCTTAAAACTGACTGCACAGCTTCAAACTTTTATGTTTTCTTTGAAATCCTCTGCTCACTGTGGTATCCTGGACTTCATTTTGAAAATCTTACTTCTGCTTAAGTCTTTTCACAACAATCTTTATGAAAATGTCTGACTTTCAACTAAACTAGCAGTTTTTTCACCAGTAATGTCCATTCACTTTTAGAAAAAAAAGCACAGAAGATATCTTTTGATTCTTTTGAAACAATCTGTCGTCTGCTTTTTATAAGTCTTTTCCCACCATTCGATTCGAAATTACTGAAAATTGGACTTCTGCTTTGAATCTCAAAGCGTCTGCTTCCTTAAATTCGACATAAAATGACTAAATTAGTAAATTTGCATAATTGTCCATCCATTATAAAAAGATTCACATTCTACTCAAACAAAAGACAGTCTGTAACATTTACAAAGACACACCAATACCTGTTACATACAGAATTACTAAGTCTGGTAGCCAACGGTTTCCAAATTTAAACAGACAAATTTCCATTCAAAACATAGCATTTAGTCCTTAAGTACAAAACTTCCTCCTTTAATAATGTTTTACACAATTCATTTATTTATTATCAACCTTGTGTATGAAATCATTTTCCTTGTTTCTTTTCAATATCCAAAGTAACTTAGGCCTATTTATTCAAAATATGATTCTATTCTTCTATTTACACAATCCTATCTATTTGAAATACAGCCCTTTTTTTAAAACATTGCAAGACAACAAAATCATTTTCCAAAAATAGGTTCTTAAATTTACACGATCCTATTCAACAGTTAATCAAAATCATGTCCAATATTCACTAAACACACCTCCCTAGTTGAAGAACACTGATCATCAGCCCAGACTTGAAATTGATACCATCAGATAAATCGCGATAATAATTGATAAACAATCTCTAGATATCATATACAAAGTTTCGATTGATAAAATTATAGATAACTTTTCAACTTAATACTTAAACTTGATCATCGATGAAACTTTGGCCCTGAATTCAATCCAACTGATAAAATATACTTAAAGTTTGGCCTTGATATATAGTTCTGAAATTGATAAATATACTCCTTTGCCTTACTTAAATTCAAATTCAACCTTTAATTTGATCAAAATTACTAAATTTCAAACATGAAATCTTGACTTATTTTTCAATTTTTAAATTTGAATTATCCTTATTTCTCTTAATAGTCATTCAAACTTTGGATCTAAAATTCTGCTCCTTTTTGTTCAAGTAAACTTGCCATCCCTGCATTTTGACAACTAATAAAAAGTTTCTATCCCATACCATGCTGAAATAAAGACCAGATTATTTTTTCCTGGTTAAGATTTAATAATTATGATCACCACTCCATCAACTTCCTTACGTTAATATATAGCCTTATTATTTACATATTATTATATCAAGTAGTCTATAGAAATAGAGAACATCCATAGAACATCCACAGACCAAATATAGCAAAATCAAAAGATGGTTTACAAAGTGTTCTAAACTGCCGACTTCATTTCTAGAGTTTTAAATATACTGGCCTGGAATTTGGCCTTATTGAAATAAAATCACTCAATTTCAAACTTAAAATCTAGACTACTTTGCTAGAGTTATCATAGAACATCCTTAAAACAAACACAGTAAAATATAACCTCCAAATTAATACTGCTATTATAAATAAATATAATAAAATATATAGGAATAAAATCATAATAAAGAGTATAACAGTAATCAATATTGACTGGGTACAGCCAGGTAGAAACGGACCAGGTGTGACACCCTGTGACAATATGCTACAGATGTTACAAGCTCACATATTCAAATAAATTTATTTCTGCAGTCAAAATCAATAACTGTATACTATACCAGGCAATATTTATACTAATTTATACTTCAATGTAATATTTAAACTACCCTGTACTGCTCATGTATTATTATTTATACTAAATTTATACTTTTAAATGCCATATTTTTCATTAATATTATACATTGAAAGCCAACATATTTTATACTGTATATTCAATGCAATATTTTTTATTAATTCATACTTTCAAAGCAAAGTTTTCATTAATATTATACATTGAAAGCCAACATATTTTATACTGTATATTCAATGCAATATTTTTATTAATTTATACTTTCAAAGCAAGTTTCATTAATATTATACTTGAAAGCCAATATACTTTATACCTTACTGTACTTTTACTGAAAACTTTTAATTTTATCCTTTCAAACAGTGAAATTTTTCAGAACATTTTCATCCATAATACTGATTTATAGTGCTTGTATTTTACTCGATCACATTCTGTATATTTGGGTGCCCATTCTAGACAGTGACAAGAATTTTTCACCGAACACTTTTTCTAGTCCATAGTCCATAGCGATTGCTGATTGTTGAAATTTTCTTTACACACTGCATGTCATTGCCTTGCCCTTCAGGCCCTATGATGATCAATATAGAAGGGTGTAAAACTCCATGTATTGTTACAGGATGAGTTAATGTATAGTTTCAAATGTCAAGAGAAGAATTGTCCTGGTTTCCTGGGGATTACTACAGGTAGGTTCTCTAACTTTCGTAAGCAAAAACCATGGAGGGAGTTCTCTTCCTTGACTAGCTGTGAGGCTCGGGACTTGATCCATACATTGACCAAAAATTAACTTCAATTGATTTCACCAGGGCAGCACAGGCCAGAAAGGGTTTGACACTTATTTGCTCACCTAATATCTAAATTGATTAGAGATTTTTGAAGCCTCAAATATAATGAACATTATTTACTATGCAGACTCTCAAAGGGTTGTCCTGTACGAAATAAACATTATTAACTATGTGGACTCTCTGAAAGATGATTGAAAAACATATCATTTTCTAATCTGATGAACAAATATTTTCAATTACAGAAGATAAGTTTAAAGCATGTAGCGAATGTAAGGTAGAGAACAAGAATTCAGAATACCTTGTGGACTCACTAAAAACTATCGAACTTGTGGACAAAACTATCACAGATTTAGAAGATCTGAGGAAAAATAATGGTAAGTAAATGATTTACTACAAAAATCACTATATGTCACTTTAACTCTTGACCAAGATCGAAATGCTAAAGAAGGTAACTAAATGATTTACTACAAACATCACTATATCTCATTTCAACTCTTGACAAAGATCAATGGCGATGTTAAAGAAGGTAACTAAATGATTTACTACAAACATCACTATATCTCATTTCAACTCTTGACAAAGATCAATGGCGATGTTAAAGAAGGTAACTAAATGATTTACTACAAACATCACTATAACAGTACTACTTTTATTCATTTGCAAGGATTTCAAGGTTGTTTATTTGATAAGAGACACAGTTAGATCAAAATTTTATGACACTCTATATTAGCTAGTAAAGCAAATGATTAGATGACTTAAGATTCCAATCCCTTTTTTTTTTATGATCCCCTACACAACTGAAGGAGAAATTTAATTTGCCAGTCTAAATGATTTACTACAAACATCATATTCAACACGTTTATTGTTTTCTTTCAGAATTTACAGACATTTTAACTCAATGTGAAGAGAATTTAGAAGATATTCTCACATTGCAGTTTAACCATTTAGAGTGCGACTGCTAGATCTGGCGTTTGATTCTACATCGAATCTGGAATCTGGCAGAAACTGGAATATGGTCTGCAGACTCTAGCGCCATACAAGTAAGTTTGGACAAAATACAAGAGGAACTGTTTATGATGTAACCATTGAAAACATGTTAATATTGCCTAAAAGCCTTAAGTATTTAGTGACACCATCAAAGACTTGGTTTTAGTGGAATTACAGGAACCACAGACATCTGATTAAAAATTTAGAATGCTATCAGTGTCCCTGATACCCAAAAAAACTTCTCTTTACAATATCGATTCAATCGTTTTTTATATTTTTTGTAATTTAAGGAAATTATACCCCCCCAACACACCAAACCTGTCTCTACAATTGTTAAAAGTTGGAAAGTTACAATTATTTCTTGAGAAAACTGACGACGCCTTGAAGACATTACAAGAGGTAAGAGA
Source organism: Nipponacmea schrenckii (assembly GCA_030562195.1). NCBI lineage: Eukaryota > Metazoa > Mollusca > Gastropoda > Lottiidae > Nipponacmea > Nipponacmea schrenckii. Next base: position 23,979,596 of record JAUJPP010000012.1, on the reverse strand, counting down.
ACTGAGATAATAGCTAGGTGGTCTTTTCAATTTCCAACTTGTCCAGAGATCGTTAACATGCACAGCCTGTAATACACGCAACCTCGGTTAATTGTCCTATCTGAATGACTACAAACTTTTTCCATGAAATGAGTGGAGTTTTACGTCCTTATTTTCTGTACCTCATGGGCTAATGAAGACAGCCAACACCATGCTGTGTACAGTGAGGGAAATTTTGCCTACTCTTTTGTTATTTCTATTGTCAAGGAATCTTTAATATGTACAGCACACAGGGATTTGTTTTTTTTTGTCCCTCCTACCTACATAACTGACAAGGGGAAACACGGCTGAAAAATCCTAAAGTTCTCAAACTAAGCATGGGTACAACCTTAGACATCACTTCTGCCAGACAATGCCAGGCTCTCCAAGATATTCAGGAACCATCTCTCTATTTTCAGGCTGAAGTTGGAATAAAAGTGAGTCATGGAACGGAACACAACCTGTATCGTACCTTGTCTGAACTGCTATCTCAATGCCATGGAGAACTTAACGGCAAAACATAAATTTATTCCTATAGTGTACAAATTTAGTAAAATGTATTCTTTTGTACTTATATTATGAGGTTGGAGGTGCCAAAATCTTGGGGTAGGGTTAAAAAGGAGGGTGGGTGTATGGGGAATAAATTTAAAAATAGGCACAGTTGAGTTATATATAAATATGAATTCCTATGTTCCTAAAGGCTATTGAGTTATATAGAAGTTAGGGGTTACAAAATCTTTGGGCGGAGGGGGGTAGGGCATAAGGCATAAATTTGCATACATGTATTTTTGAGCTGCAATGTTTTATATATTTATATATATTTTCAACTACGCATTTGAAATTTCTAAGTATTTTTTTTGTTATGTTTTGGGGTGGGTTTGAGATATATTTAGAGGGTGGGGCAGGGGATATGTTTGGGGGTGGGGCTATGAAGATATGAAATTCTTTAGACTGTTATTTGATTGGATTAATACCATAAATATATTTCATGACATTTTTTTCTGACTGACCCTTTTTCAGGTTCCTAAAGCAATGTTAGGATATATAACACAAACCAACAGGCAATATTGTTGTATTTTGTATCCAATCTAAAACTTTCATGCTTCTATTAAAGAGATTGTATAGAGGTTTGTCTAATAACTTTATGTGCATCAGGGATTTACATCAATCAGATGCCTGTGTTTCCGAAATTTCACTAAAACGATTAGTTACTTAGTTCCAGTGGAATTGCAGGAACCACAGACATCTGATTGAAAATTGGAATAGTTTAAATTGATGCTATCAGTGTCTACTTCTTTACAATCTCTTTAATCTCTGGGGTGCCGATGTGGTTGTGTATTTTTTTGTTGCTGTTTGTTAATGGTTGAGGGGCTTCATGTAAATTCTGACTGTAAAATTTTTATTTTGGGTCGTTAAAGAAGAATATTCCAAGATTTTTTCCAATTTTGTAGGATATAAATTTAATTTCAACTATTTTGGAATATTTTTGAAAGTTTTTTAAAATTATTTTTGGCTCAAAGAACAACGATCATACCAGTTGTTGAAATATTGTAAGTTCGCATTTATCAATTTGATAATTTTTCACGTGTTTTTGATTTTGTTACGTTGCTTGAAAGAGTTGTAAGAAAATCATTTATAAAAACAGAATCAAAAGACAGTCATTTTATATTTTCTATGCAATTTCATTTACAAATAAATTGTTATATTATTTCCGAGTTAACTTGGTTTTTACATAGTTGTCTGTTGTGGACCACATTAGAGATTTGCATGTAACTTTGTGACTACAGAATGGTCAAATGAAGACAAGGTAATGGTGTACAGTGTGCATTGAGGGAAAGTTTGTGAAGGCAGTAGCTAGTGTCTTCTTAGAGGATGTTCAATTGTCAAGGGAATTTAACATGTACAATCTGTAGAACACAGGGCCTCAGTTTATTGTCCAATTAAATCCACTCAGCTGTAAATGAGTACAGAAAATCTGGGAAAAATCAATACCAAGAGGTTTGGCAACGGACCAGCTGGTAGAAAGGATCCTTATTACTGTAAACCTAAGTTTTGTGCCCCACACAGACAGCCTTAGCTTTCTCAGTTCTGTTTACCCCATAGATTTTCGAGCAATCAGCTGACCAAGGGGGTTCACATCATTGAAAGCTCAGTCACTCACTCACAATACAACCTTTGACCTCAAACGCTTTATCAGTTGGGTTGTTAACAGGAAGTTAAAAGAATGATAGCATTAGAATTTTCCATCTCCTACCCCCTCCCATCTTGAGCCAGAGTACTATTGTAAACTATCAATCAGCCCCTGGGGCAAAATTTTATTTAAACATAAATTGTGATCGTGTGTCAAGAACCAATATGGTAGCTGTAGCTTTTTTCCTCCTTCCCCTACCCCCGTTAACCCAGGAAGCAATTAAACCAATTTCCTGACCCCTCCCTTCTCAGCCCCAGGGGCCAGGGATCCAAAATAAAACTGGAATGAAAAATAACAGTTTAATATCAGTAATGGTGGATGAACAAAATGGCTGACAATCATCACAGAGATTACAATAATTTCAAAATGGAGGCCAAGCAGACGGACAAAATTCTGTCACTTTTTAACCTTTCAGGAGGAATGATCTATTCTTAAACTCAAATTGACAAAATTTATCTACTAATTGGCTCTAAAGCTAACAAGTAATTTTCTTAAAACATCTGAAATGAATAGATAGGAGCTCATTGCGCCGAAATACCAAAGCAGACAATCACAAACTTTTTCAAATCATTCCCCAAATTTGGTTAAAATTGATAATAAATTTGTCCAGGTGTTTGAAGTGAAGTTTACAATTTAACTACTCAACTTTTAAGGCCAAAATTATGGAATGAAAATACAAACTTTTGTTTTATTGGGATCCACAATTTTGAATCCCAGCAAAAATAAAATCCAGCCAAAAAGTACCTTTTTCTTCAAAGTAATTTAACATACCAAGGTACATTTTGGCAGATATAGCCTAAAAATTGTCATAATATCAGAAATGTACTGGACGATGATGAAAAATAAATATTTTGGCAAAAAAACTGAATTTATGAACAAATAATTATTAAAATAGATATTTCAATGAAATTTGTAACAAGCAAAAGGATGAATAAAATGGTGAACTTGCGAAAAAATTTCTAAAAAGACTTTAGGAATTTGTAAAAATTTTCGGCAAGTTTTTTTTGGTTTTAAATCGTAACTGATGTGGACCAAATAATTTGGAATTTTAGTTCATATCAAGTCTTGGTTTTGAGTTGTGTTTGGAACACCTTCAATATTCACAACTGGTAATCAGTATGGTGGAAGGGCATCTTTAATCAATCTCAACCTATTACTCTTTCTATATGAAAAATATTTCAAAAATTTAAAGTGACAATCAATTACGAAATAAAACAGTTCAAGATGAAATATTAGTAAATAAAAAGATAAAGCACACATTTTTAGTGAGTTCAGTTTCCTTGCTCATTTGCCCAGTTCCAAGTTTAGAAAGTTCACTCATATTTTTAATAACTTTGTCCTGATGATGGTTTTATTTTTGAAACATGTCTTAGCAGCATGAAATAAGCTTCAATAAATTTTTCAACATTTTTTAAAATTTTCTGTCTCATGCTGACGCATTTTTGATTTCATTTGGCAACCAAAATTCATTAAATAATTTTTTTTCCAGAATTTTACCCATTTGGAAACAAGGTCAGAAATTTGCATGCTATAAATTTCGTATATGGAACTTTTTTGTATTTTTAACCTTACAATACATTTGAGATATATATTTCTTTTTTTCTCTTAATTTACAATTTTTAATTAATATTTTTAATTAACTTAGCACACAGTAAATAAAGCACTCTTTATAAGATTTGAAGATTATACTTTATAACTTAATATAAACAGAAGATTGTACAAGACCAGTTTCTGTTTATTTTTCTAAGTTGGATAAATTAAAGAGATTGTAAAGATGTTTTCTAAACTTGTTATGTGTATCAGGGACACTGATATCATCAATTTACACCATTCTAATTTTCAATCAGATGTCTGTAGTAAAAGAGATTGTAAAGAGGTTTTCTAAACTTGTTATGTGTATCAGAGACACTGATATCATCAATTTACACCATTCTAATTTTCAATCAGATGTCAGTGGTTCCTGCGATTCCACTTTTTTCACAGAATTACAAAAATCACAGACGTCTGATTTAATTTTTTTTAGAAAATCTCTTTAATATCCTTTTAAATTACATATTATACTACCACAATTTCAAGAGTTAAGTTTGTTAAATTATAGATGAATTGAACATCAGATTTGATTTCTGATAAGTGATACAGGTAGAATATATAGACTAAGAAAACCTCCTTTTGAATCAAATCTCTTAATTTCAAACGTTACGAGTTCAGGATAAATAATAATAATAATAATAATAATACTGTTTATATTAATGTTATATGAAATTATTGCACAAAAATAAAAAAAAACTTACGCTCTGTTCTAACTTATTACCTCCCCTTATTTCATTTCTATCGCTCGTATTTAACATGTTCGTTTATATCGCTCTTTAGTTCATATATTGATTCAATCCCTACACCCAATAGATTGTCGTAGATTTCAAAATCTTAATAAAAATGGTGGATATTGTGCTACAAGTTAGCTTGATCAAATATTCTGTCCTGATGATGGAGTTATTATCCAAAACATACATTATTATGTTGGTGAAAGAATCTATCAGAAAGTAATATTTTTTAAATTGTCTCCCTTTACTTTATCCATCTATCCTTTTGAATATATTTCTTGTATTGGAAGAAATAAAACGTGTGTTTAACTCTGGAACATATGCAGAATTATGATTTTTCTGATTTCCATATACTACCAGACTACTTTTGAACATGAAAATTTCTGTAAATTCTAATTTGTAAGAATTTTAATATCATCCTAATTTCTACAACTTAGTTTTAAAACACGAAAGAAGAAAATAAACAAAACTAAACTAAGACAAGGAAATAAAATTAGGAAATTTTCAACCAAATTTCAAATCAACAAGCAAAGGATCAAGTTTTTTTTTCAAATCTTACGATTAAAGTTTGTCACATAATTACGAAATTCCATAATGATGATGTGATTTAATTCGCAAGATTTTCAAGAAAAATGACCCTAATCCAACCCCCAAATAAAAATTTGCAGAACAATTGACGATCTTAGTAATTGGATGGAACATTTTCAAAAACACTAAAATTACGAAAGTTGGACAGAAAATTCACCAATATAAATTGCAAGGCATCAGCACTTCAAAATTCAGCCATTTTTTGGCGCAAATAAAAAATTAGGTTTTCAGTGTTGCTAAGTAACAAGTGATGTTTTTACAATTTTTGGACAATTCTAAAACATTTATACAAATTTTGAAAATTTTAACAAGTGCTTTTGCTTTGTACAATTTATCAACCAATTTTTAACAACAGTTGATTTTAGACTATTTCACTAAAATTTGGAGGATCCACAAAAACAATTTTTTCTGACTCTTTTATAAGCTTGAATCTATATCCATACAATTCAAATGATTTTAGAGGATCCACAATGACATCTTTTCTTCTCAGTTGATTCTGAATTCACTAGTTGCTATGTTTATTTTCAACGACACTTTGGGGAAAAAGGTTTTAGCTAAGCAACCTCCTTTGACAAAATTCAGGTTTCGAGATTTAAGAAGTTCCATTAGGAAATCCTGTATCACATTTCCGAGCATTTATTTGGACTAACTTGGCTGTAAAAGCTTCAAAACTTTGATTTCTAAATTTCCACCATATTCGAGCATTTTTTTTGACGAACTTTAAGTTTATGAGCTTCAAAACTTCTTGAGTTTGACAATACCGAGATTGTTTTTTTTTGACGAACTTGAGTACGAGCTTTAAAACTTGCCGATTTCAACACTTCTGAGTTTATTGAGTATTAGAATGAAGAATCACTTTTGCACGAAGCAAATTTTTACTGGCAGACGCAGAAATTCTATTGGTTAAAAATAAACCAATGAAAACTGATAATATCCATAGCAGGAGTGTCCAACGACAACGAAAAACATTGCATAGGGGATCTGGAAGCACATGATGAAATCAAAGCACACCGATTGGTTTAAAATTTTTGAATTCATTATAAAAATAGGACACAAATTCATTATTCTATCTTGACCAATCCAAGTTGAGCAACACGTTTCCACGGCAACAACATCACGTTAACAACGTCTAAAAGTTCTCAAGGAATGATGACTAATACAAAGGATTTCCGTTTAAAATCCACAGCTTTATGCTGATTGGTTGATTTATCACAGCAGTGTTATCTGCCTTGTCTTGATTGGCTAATCTACCATAAATACTGAGCTGTGATTGGCCAATGATATCACTATCTCTGATTGGCTTTATTATTATAAATCAGACCAGCTGATTGGCCAATATAAGTCATGTGATCACTAGTAACCAATCACAAGGCTAAAGTTAAGTAGTCTTTGAGCACCTTGATCTCTCCCCACAGTTCAAACATTCAGTCAAAAGACATCAAATTAACTGGGGTCTGAAAGAAAACAGAAAAGATAAAGGTATAAAATATGAATAAAAATGATTAAAGGTTAAATATTTATAGAAGTTGTCTTTTTAAGGCCACTAAATAAATCCATGAACTAACCAAATGTATAAGCTATGTGGACTCTCTGAAAGGAGTGTTGAGTTGACAAACCTAAATACCAAATGAACATTATTAACTATGTGGACTCTCTGAAAGGTTCATAAAAATCAAACTAATTCAACATACCCTAGAATTAAATCTTTTCGACGCCTCGCTCAAATTCCTACACCATTGTAGAGCTTGTGATTGGCTACCAGCTCGTAACTTATAGACATTTCCTCTGTTGGGATCGGTGAGTTGGAAGGCGTCTGGATGTAAAGGATTATCTCCTAACACTACCATCCAACCAACTATAGACGTCATCTTACTTGGATTACTCTTAAACTGAAAATAAACGGCAAAAATTATCGTAAACTGAGCTGTCATAAATCAGACTCTGTTTTTAGGTTAAATTTTCTAATCCATTTTAGGTTAATGAAGAGCTGATGAATGCCATGCAGTGAGAAATGAGGGAAATTGTCCAGCTGTATCTTTAAATAAGATTTCTTAAATTTGGATTTGTAATTTTTATAAATTATCTCCCTTTGACTACATAGTGAAGATGAGTTTGCAAATCTATGTTCAAATATTTTCATTTAAAAACTGACCAAGCTAGTTGAAAAATTTCTATACAACAGTGGTCTTATGCTTGATACTTTGAATTAAATCATGCAAATGATGTCATGTAAGTATTCCAACACTCTAACACTCTAGACTACAACCCACCCTCAAAATAAAATAGTTCAACACTTACCGCTGTCCTATCGGTCCCCCTGAGTGACTTGGCTGGATAAAATAATAAATTTGTTCCCCATAATGCAACCCAATATCGTGACCATGACGATACGGTTGGTTTCTTTCCGTCCTTGAGTAATGTTTTACGACGTAAACATCCTTCGCACGTAAATGCAGCCTGGTAAATCTCTGCTGTTGTTTCTTCTGTTCCCCATGGCATTCTGAAACAAAGATTAGGTTTATTACCAGTCATGTCTGGCTGGAACACCAAAATGTCTAATCCTTAGAGAAAGGTCGTTGAAACTATTGACCTCTCTACTTTCCGATTTATGAAAGGAAAAGTAATTTTAAAATTTGGCCATGGAGTGTGCAATGAAGGACATTTTGCCATGATACCAACAACAAACATAGGGTCAACAACTCTTAGGTCAAAGGTGGGAGATTGACTTGAATAAATTAACTTACTCATTTCTGGCCGGCCAGAACGTTTCCTGTTCACTGGACGTAGAATCCAACTGTTCACGCTGTTCTACTGTAATAAATAAAAATATCTTGATAGAACTGATGAAGGCTGTTACCCAAAACACATCAAAATAAACTGCTAACAAAATGGAATTTTAGGTCCAACGTTGCAGCACCTCATTCAGGAAACGAAAGAAAAAATAACCATGCATTGTGCAATGAGGGAAATTTGTCAAGTAGAAGGATATTCCAGTGCTAAGCAAACTGCTTGAATTTTTTCAAAAAACTTTAAAGTTAAAATGTAAGAGTACTTACGTGATGTAAATTTACTACAAACAGATCCATCACTAGAGGCACACGGAGATTCTTCTTCCAGTACGCTATCGTCAAGGAGATGTCGTATACCCTGGACGTACGGGGCAGTCGTTCTCGATGGTAGACTGTAGCTCTTCTCAACTTGAGGGTGAGTACAACTCATAAAACTGTAATCAAAACAACACACAATGAAACCTAATACAGAGAAGAATTGATATATATGCAGTGAGCAATGAGGCAATTTTTTTAATTAGTCAGGACAATTTCACAGTGTTTGAACCCTTCTAGATGACTTAACAAGTAATACATTAATTACTTAGCCTGAATTACTTACCGGTAGTCTGAATTACTTAATCTGAATTACTTGGCCTGAATTTCTCAGCCTGAATTACTCACTTACTTTGCAGTTAAGTTAGAAATGAAATGAATGGAGTTTTACGTCCTACTCTTCTACACCTAATGGGCTAAGTTTCAAGACTTGGAATTAATTTACAATTTCAAACTATAAATAACTTACTTTGCAGTTAAGCTACGCGACTTCCGATGACCAGGGGCGTATTTAGACGAACCACCGACGGAGAGACAACCAGGGCGAGGCTCGGTAGCTGGAGAGGGAGGTAGGATATTTATCGTGATGTCTTCCCGTGACGTAGATCGGTACTCCTTGACTAGTGGCTGGCTCTAGTTTTAGTGATAATCTGAAAATATAGAGGATTCACATTAGAATGAATAGTCACCCATAGAAAAACATAAAACATAGTTATATTAGGCATGTGTATTAATCAATTTGTAATCATGCTTTTTGAAATATATTCTGTGTCACTGAGAAAGGGAAACTGGGTTGAAAAATTTGAAAGTTCATCTCGAGCTTTGCCAGAATTGTCCAGGTTAGTTAGCAAGACTAATTCATTGAGCCACTCCGGCTTCAAGGAAAAAAAAACCTGGATTGAAACCTGGACCTTCAGGTTAGTGAGCAAGTAATTACTCCCTAAGCACCATGGCTCCCTCTCGGCAATAAAAGTCATTATATAATCCAACTTACTTATAATTATCATCCTCAACGAACTTCTGTAATTCTTCAATATATCGAACAGACTTCAGATAATTCTGTACATGTTCTAGAACTGTTAGGTTTTCTAGAAATACAAATTATAAACTCATCGATTATATTAGTTTTAAAAATAAATAAATAAACATAGCAGATATCTTGCTGCCAACCCATGTGTTTCAGAAACACTATCCTCATCAGGACAGCCACTGCTGTGTCATTCAAAACTGTCTTGAGATTGCCTATTATATATTGTTTACCACATAAATTTCACCATTTTCCTTATATTTTTTGTCCACCAATTCAATTGAATTACATTTTGAATTGATAAATCTAATCAGGTAAAAACACTTCAGCCACAGTCTTCATCTAGCACGAGACTGAAGTGTCTTTGGTTCTGTCTAGCACGAGACTGAAGTGTCTTTGGTTCTGTCTAGCACGAGACTGAAGTGTCTTTGGTTCTGTCTAGCACGAGACTGAAGTGTCTTTGGTTCTGTCTAGCACGAGAATGAAGTGTCTTTGGTTCTGTAACTATGTGTGGTCATGACAGAAGCAATAATTTAGTAGAACTCTTTTCGTGAATCTTTAGGTTGCCAAGAGCCTAGAATTAAGTCCCTGAAGGTATGTTCTACCTAGCTATTGCTCTATAAACACGCCGAAACAGAGGTTTGAAAGACGTGTAAAATATTTTGAATCTCACCATAATTAGACTGTTGGAAATCGGCAATGACTCGTAATATATTGTTCATCTGTAATCTTCTGGGTTGGCTTTCTAATCCTCCGTGATGGGGGTGGGCCACATCTATATAGATCAAGTCTGTTAGATATAGACCTGAAATAATCAAAAATATATATATAAATAGTGCAGGGGTGGGGATATGATGGTGTTCAACATAAGCCTATACCATTTGCGATTTTCAACTTCGAGGGATCTTTAACGTACACAGCATGTACCACAAGGGCTTTGATTTATTGTCCTATCAGAACAACTAAACTCTTTTATCATCACTGACAAGAGGAAAATGGGTTAAAAAATCTGACAGTATTATCTCTACAAGGGTTGAACCCTTGACCTTCAAGTATTCATACAATCTGCTTCACCATACCGCTGGTCAGAAGAAAAAGTTATCCAGGTGGCAGCACTTACCTAAATAAGGAATACACGGTAATTTGACATTGTCCATGTAATCTCGTAATTTCTGACGATTATTATTCTCCGAGAATAAGTCGGCCATTTTTTCGTAGATAGATTTATCTTTCTTTGATAACATCTGAAAAAGAAACAGACGCCCTGTCAATCAATCTCTATTTCGGGTCATTTTCAATTTTCAATCTAAACTTACTAAGGTCTCTTTATCATTAGTAGAAATGGCATGCAATAGAAAAATAAATTTCAAAAACGTGAAAATTTATTTCTGAATTCATTAAAGGGTTCCAGATACAACAGTCTAAAATTATGCAGTGTGTTTGTTTGAATTGTATAAGAACTAGAAGTAAGAGTTGAACACTGAAAAGGGTTTGATTAAATCAAGCTTTATTAGCTGGTAGGGTAAATAAAATGTAAATTTTTCAAAATAATCTTACGGATAACCCTCTATAAAGGCCATAGACTAACTAGTTAATTTAACTTTTCAATAATAAATTCATCAAGTTTTTTAAGCGATCATTAAAAGCAGATACATAAAATGGAGATAAATAATCTGTCAAAATCACATTGAACATTATAGCATCACAAACGTCTGAAGTGACAACCATTTCTACCCCAGTCACGCAACAAAGTAATATTTTTCTGATAATAGAAGGTAAGTTGAGGAGATCAATTCCGACTATATAATTCTTTTCATTAATTCGTTGAGCAATAATAGAGGTCTACTTTCACTTTATCTGGGCAATACAATACGTGTTGTGTTCTAAAAACTTGACGTGAATAACAGATTGACACTTAGCTAATCTATCTGGTTAATGGTGTCTACTAGATTAATCATGTCCGAATGTTCAAATCGATTTAAGGACTGGATGACACGAAAGATTGTCATTTCAAGACTTGACAATGTAGACTATGATCTAGTAAAATTGAAATGAATGGTGTTTTACGTTCTCACTTCTGCACCTTATAGGCTAATGAAGATGGGCAACATCTCTCAGCCTTTGTCGGGATTGAACCTTGAATCCTCAAGTCAGAGAGCAAGCATTTAAATTACTGAGCCACCACAGTTCCTTTGATCTAATCAAAATGTTTAAAAAAAGCTTTAAATTTAAATTCGAGATGCATGAAGGAATTAAAATCATCAAGAAGTGAGACTCAACTAAAAGACTTGTGCTAAATACCAAATCAATTAAGGTCTGAATAATAGAAGCTTCATCCATATCATTGTGACAACGCAATAATAAACAACGCAATACAATTAAAACTGGTCAACAGGGACTATAGGAAGATCAGGTTTCAAAGACAAATCAATAACCAATCAAAATATCTCAAAAGACTGGATAAAAGAAAGTTAATTAATGCAATTACACATATTCAAGTTTCAGTTAAAAGACTAAATGAGAGAGGCTAAGATGGATCACGACTGGGAATAGAAAATCGATAAGCAATCCATTAAATTTGAAAAAAAGAAAGTAGAATATTCACAGGCATGATCGTCAAGACTTTTTAATCGGTAACTAATTTACATAGAGTTGCAAAGCTTGATAATAGAGACTAAAACTGCTTGGGTGCATCAGTCAGATCAAACATTTAATTCAAATCAACCATGAACAAGAGATTAAGGCCTGGATAAAAAGATCTAGAAAACCTTATCGTCAAGTTTAGCGTATGTTAGATCACGCTCTGAAATCTTTACAGAATCAATACCTTCTCGTTCTTAAGTAACAGAAGTTCCATCTTGAAACTCAATATTAAAGTCCTGGATAACAGAGTCTTGACAATGATTAAACGGTTCTTTAAGTGCAAAGAGGACTGGATAAAAAAAATTCAACATTTTCCCTATCGGTATCAAAAATTAAACAGCGAAGAATACTTGATAATCAAAGCTTCTTAGATTATAACAATCAATATCTTAGTGCAAAAAATTCTGGATAAAAGAAGCTATGGTGCCTTGAACTAAATCAATAAGGAATCAATATCTTATTAATACTGGTTAATGGCAGCTTAATAGACACGATTATCAAGTCTTAAATCAATTACTTAATCAAACACTGTTATCTAAACAAACACAGGGTTCTGTTTTCAAAATATTTTACTTCAAGGCAATTGCTTTTATTTGTCATTTATCATAATAGCCGTTAGAAAGAACAAATTGTTTTATATCTTCTTTCTTTCGATCTTCCTTTCTTTCTTTCTTGTTCCAAGGACAAGCTTTTAATTTCCCACGCTTTTTGTATTTTCAAAACCAATATTTGATTTGAATGTTCAATCATTTTTAATGTCTTAAATAACGTAATTGTTTTTGCAAAGATGAGCTTCTTACAAGCTCACACTTTCAGGATCAAACCATCTAACGCCATGGATTGAACACAGGGGGAAATTTTGCAAGGACAGTGTCATTTTTTTGCAATGTCCAACTGTTGAGGGATCTTTACCATGCACAGTCTGTAGCACACGGGGCCTCGGTTTATTGTCCCATCTGAACGACTAGACACTTTTTCCAGGTCAAGTCTCATCAACCTTCCTCAAATTTTAGGACAAAATTCACAAATTTTACACTTACCATCCATGTTTTAGACAGCCTGAAGATGGCAGCACTCTGTAAGGCCGAAATCACCGCCATGACAGCGTGGAGGTTGTTTAAATCGTGTAATTTCTTCGCTATTTTTATGAAATGGGACAAGACTTCTGCTCGCGTTTTCAACGTCTGGCAATTTAAGATTTCTTTCTGCACCCAAAAATTTACCTGAAATCGAGAAGAAGAGAATTGAGGTAAGGACCGACATTTTATAACCAGCCACCAGTCATGACTGGCCAACATATCTGTATTTTTATAGTCTAATATGAAGCTATGCATTATTTATACTGTGTTTTACTGTAGCAGGTGTTGTTCATTATATTAAAACAAAACCCTATGTAGACATGTGTTGATTGATATTTATTTTTCTGTCGTTAACTGTTTCACCTAAATACCTTCTTCAGAAACATTTCAGTAGTATGATATGTTTTTCGTCCTACTGAAATTCTTCTGGAGAAGACAACAGGACAATAGTATAGGCCCTATATTGGTAATTGTTTTCCCCTGGTATATGTATTTGTGATATAAATTCCTAATCAATGATTTACCTGCTACAGTGAAACACAGTAGAAATATAGTTTTGGCTGTATTTAAGCAATGACATCAACAATATGGTTTCCATCAGGAAGTTTTACAAGTGTTATATTTTTTATAATAAATATCAAATTGATAAGAATTCGAGGAAACCATTCTGATTAGAGAAACCATCAAAATTTTACTGAAACCAAATATTGTTGTTTTTAAACCCTACTGTTCTGTATCTTATTGTACTAATGAAATGAAATAGAGTTTTATATCCTACTGTTCTGTATCTTATTGGACTAATGAAATGAAATAGAGTTTTATATTCTACTGTTCTGTATCTTATTGGACTAATGAAATGAAATAGAGTTTTATATCCTACTGTTCTGTATCTTATTGGACTAATGAAATGAAATAGAGTTTTATATCCTACTGTTCTGTATCTTATTGGACTAATGAAATGAAATAGAGTTTTATATTCTACTGTTCTGTATCTTATTGGACTAATGAAATGAAATAGAGTTTTATATCCTACTGTTCTGTATCTTATTGGACTAATGAAATGAAATAGAGTTTTATATCCTACTGTTCTGTATCTTATTGACTAATGAAATGAAATAGAGTTTTATATCTACTGTTCTGTATCTTATTGGACTAATGAAATGAAATAGAGTTTTATATCCTACTGTTCTGTATCTTATTGGACTAATGAAATGAAATAGAGTTTTATATCCTACTGTTCTGTATCTAATTAGACTAATGAAATGAAATAGAGTTTTATATCCTACTGTTCTGTATCTTATTGACTAATGAAATGAAATAGAGTTTTATATCCTACTGTTCTGTATCTTATTGGACTAATGAAATGAAATAGAGTTTTATATCCTACTGTTCTGTATCTTATTGGACTAATGAAATGAAATAGTTTTATATCCCACTGTTCTGTATCTTATTGGACTATAATGAAATGAAATAGAGTTTTATATCCCACTGTTCTGTATCTTATTGGACTAAATGAATGAAATAGAGTTTTATATCCTACTGTTCTGTATCTTATTGAACTAATGAATGAAATAGAGTTTTATATCCTACTGTTCTGAATCTTATTGGACAATGAAATGAAATAGAGTTTTATATCCTACTGTTCTGATCTTATTGAACTAATGAAATGAAATAGAGTTTTATATCCTACTGTTCTGTATCTTATTGACTAATGAAATGAAATAGAGTTTTTTTATCCTACTGTTCTGTATCTTATTGGACTAATGAAATGAAATAAGAGTTTTTTTATCCTACTGTTCTATATCTTATTGGACTAATGAAATGAAATAGAGTTTTATATCCTACTGTTCTGTATCTTATTGACTAATGAAATGAAATAGAGTTTTATATCCTACTGTTCTGTATCTTATTAGACTAATGAAATGAAATAAGAGTTTTTTATCCTACTGTTCTGATCTTATTGGAGCTAATGAAATTGGAGTTTTATATCAAACTGTTTTTACAGAATGAGCACTATTTCTTGAGCAACTTAATAGTTAAAAATAAAAATTATTAAATAATTGATATAATTCAATTGTTTTCAACATAAGGCAGTCTTTCTCTATCTTCTTTATAAAGATTGAAGATGTAGAAATATCGACTATTATGACAGAGTCAATATTTTCTGATAGTTTCCTTCGTATCTTGTTTTCAAATTGCTGTTTAGTTAGATAACCTTTTTTACTTGACAATTCTGACAAATCAAAAGAAACAACATTTCCGTTTTTGTTTAATCAAAAACCACAAGGGTTTGCAATTCTATATTTAAAAAAACGGACACATTTGTTATAGCTTATCAAAATCTAAGTTTTATGTTCGAAGGAATTGCTGTTTTTCAAATCTGTCAAAGTTGTAGTGTGATGTACAAACACTAAACTTTTAGACAAAAAAAAAAAACTTTAGAAGTGTCTTTTTTTCAAATATGAATTTCGCATCCACCCAGATGCCCATTTCCTTCTCATTGATTTATCTATATTTGCCAGTCATGTCTGATTGGAGTTCCAAAATGACTGACTGCCATTTGGATTTTTAGGACATTTTCTATACAAATCTGCTATATTTTTTGCATTTTTCATGCATTCTTGATAAATATATCTAAATGATCATCATTTACGTGTTAAAATGTCCTGTTGGGAATTTATTAAATCAACAACCCTGGGCCAGATAAAGGGGAATCCCCTTTATTTCGCAACACATATTTAATTCCGAGACAGTTTGTTCTGTTTTCTAAAATAGCACTTCAAAATATAAATCGAAAATTAGGCAAGTGCAGAGAAGTTAAGATTTACGCCAAATAAAATCTAATTACCCGTCTGTCAATTCTCTTTGATCTTTTCTCAATAAATTCGACGTCATCTCATTATTTGACAGACGTGGAAAGTACAAAGTAAATTGTCTGACACGAGAATCTTGTCTTGTCAGCTGAACAACGCGATTATTTTCTAATCAAGACTAGACTTGATATGTCAAAAAAAAAAATCATGGGTCATATTCTTGAAAACTTAACATAGGTTGATTTTAGTGTTGCAAGTCATCTGATTGGTCAATCACTAAAATTGATTTTCAAATTTAGTGTTGAGACTACATTTTTGTCTTTGCCTTAAACTTTTGCTGTTGACATTTTCGCTAAAATAGTTAAGCTACAGAAACGTAAAAATGGTTGACAATACTCACATGATTAAATCTACGAGTAAAGGCCACCACGTACGGAGCTCGGATTAATTTAGTCTTGGTTGTCCAGGCACAAGATGTTAATTCCTGAAAAAAAATTGAACGAAAAATTTAATTTACTTAACTTATTTGAAGCCATAAGTGTAGGAAAGATCAACTTTTCAAATAATTTAAATGACATGGAGTTCCTACTATTCTGATCAAGTTAACAAGTTATTCAGCAGTGTGCAATGAGGGAAAATTTGTCAAGGCAGTATTAGCCTGTGGAGAGATCTTTAGTGTGCTAAGTCATCCCTGATGGGAAAACAGGAAGAAATGTAGCAAGAATATGTCTATGTAACGTAACGTGAAATCTGTAAGCGTAAAAATCGAAGCCACCCCTGTCTATATAATGAAGGCAACTTACATCCGGTTGAATAGCCTGAAAAACTGGTAGATCCATTAGCGTTATCTGACTCTGAAAAACAAATTAAAGTAAGAATACCACATCGTACAAAAGAGTTCGCTAATTCTTCGCTCGGGTTTTATAAGACTGGGAAATTAGCAAACTTATTCAAAACACAGAAAATGGCTAAAAATTTATTTATTCTTTTGCATTTTTTGAGAACGGAGAGCAATACTAACTCTAATACTTTTATTTCATTCATTCTTTCCTTCCTTCATTCATTCATTCTTCATTGAGTCCATCTTTGCCAAATACATTCATTCAGTCATTCATTCATTCAGTTATTCACTCTTTCCTTCATTCATTTATTCATTGAGTCAATCTTTGCCAAATACATTCAGCTATGCATTTATTAAATTATTTGTTTGTTCATTCCTTTATTCTATCCTTCCTTCTTTCATTTGCTCATTCTATTCTTTTCTTCTATCATTCAGTCATTCATTTTTTTCATTTTTTCCATCCTTTATCCAATCATTCCTTCATTCAACCGACTCATCAATAAAGGTCAATTTATTCGCCTGACATTTACCACTGCTGTAACAAACTGTTAATTTATCTCTAGTCTCCAGATCGAGCTAGTCTGACCTTGATCACGTTTCAAGGTCGTCTACTTAGATTATCCTATTGTTAATTTATTTCTTCCTTCATCATTGAAAACAGTCATTAGTCTACTTAAAAAGTAAAGGTTATGTTTTTCTGCCTCAAGGTGTTATATTATATAATTGATCTTTCCATTCATTTATATCTCTTATTATATTAATTAATTCATTCATTCATCAGAAGGATAATCAGCATATATTTGTGCCTAAGGGTGTCATCCCTTAATTTTTCTCCTAAACTGGAATTGAACCCTGGACATTTAGGTTAGTGAGCAAGTATCAAACTCACTGAGCCACCACAGCTTTTTACTGATAGGGTTGAAGGTATTATCTCTATTACTGGATTGAACCCTGGACATTAGGTTAGAACAAGTATCTAACTCACTGAGTCACCACAGCTCTCTACTGTAGGGTTGAAGTATTATCTCTACCTATACTAGGATTGAACCCTGGACATTTAGGTTAGTGAGCAAGTATCAAACTCACTGAGCCACCACAGCTTTTTACCCATTTGTTGGTAAGGTATCAGTTTGTTTTTGACCAATGCCGAGATTGTTGAACCCTGGACTCTCTGGTTACCGAGCAAGTGCTGTAATTAGTGAGCCACGACTTCTCCTTAGCGAGGAGCCACCACGGAGATAAATAAAAGAGACTTACAGCAAAATCATCGGGAGAAACTCTGAGAACGTCAAACACCACGGCATCATAGCTCTTCATTCGGGGGAGGCTAGAACGTTTTTCTAGAGATTCTTCGCTTCCATGACTTACACCCTGAAATTACGCAACAAATTAACGTTAATTATCAATTAAATATAAGTTGAGGCAGACGTCTATCAACAACAGTCAGAAATACAAGGAAATTAGAACTAAAAATAGTGAGTATGGGTGACGAGATGTGAACTTATAAATTTGTGAATTATATTTCTGTTTTTGATAGATCATTATATCTGATTTTCTGAGATTTATTTGTTTATCAGATGTCTAACAGCAATAGCCAGAAAAACAGCAGTAAGTCTCCCTGGGTAGGATTATAGAACTCAGACACTGGGAATCTGTAATAGATTTTATATAATTACCATTCCGTAGAGCTTCAGTTGAAGAGTTTGGAATAATAACTAAGTTTTAAATACATTTCTCAGTTGAAATTCAAATAATTAAACGAAATGTTGTCAGAATTTTGTATAAGTAAAGGATTATTTGGGATATTATTGACTCATTTTGAAAATGAATGTAAGCACATAAAAATCAGGTTTATAATTCAAAGAGAATTTCAATAAACATTTTTTTAGAGAGAACTGGAAAGTTTTAAAGGATACTGCGACTTAAGAGTGAACATGATAATTAAACTTGGTCAATAAGAGTATATAATCATCAGTAGATATACCTGCTGTCATAAATAACATAACAGAATCCTTATATAATCTGTAAAACATTTATAAATATGAGTATATATCATCAGTAGATATACCTGCTGTCATAAATAACATAACAGAATCCTTTATATAATCTGATAAATCAAACTTAATTAAAGTCATACAGTAATTACTGTCATAAAAACATACATATAATTGATCAACTTAAATTAAAAAAATTAAAAAAAAAAAAAAAAAAATCGCTTAATATATTGAGTAAGCGTTTTTCAATAATTACTTAGTTTTGTAAGTTTTCCAGATTTTAAAGAGATTCTATTACTTTATAACACCAGGTAAGTTCACTGATGAATATATACTCATATTGATCATTCTTGAGAACTAAAATTTAAGACGCAGTATAACTTAAGTAAACAATAATAATTATCTACAAAATGTTTAGAATTATTTTAAGGGCAAGAAAGTCTTCAGAACATTTAATTTATCTAATTTCTATTTGAAATAATTTAGTACAAGTAAACAGGTTATAACTTTATCAAAAGATTGTAATGTTTGTATAACATGTCATTTTCAACATTAATTTACCATTTCTACAAATCCTAAATTCTTTAATACGTAAAGTCAACATTGATTAGACATCTTGGATATAGAATATGTGGATTTAAGATTAGAAAGAGAAACAACAAACATTTGGTGGAATGTCTGGAACATGACGTCTCTTTTGAAATGTCGCTTTAACGAAACAGAAAGTGATCCACCACGAGGCTCGGTAACGTATTCCTTGAATAGACAAGGTAGGGTCTGGGAAAATAATAGAGGTAGATCTTGTATGAACTATTTATTTTAGTTTAAACGCAAGTCTCAATTATAAAATATCATATCCTAAACTCCAATTAACAGGACTTAAGCTTGTCAATGAAATGAAATTGATGGAGTTTTACATCCTACTCTTCTGCAGCGTTAAAGAACATGTTTGAAGGGGGATAAATGAAATGAATGGACTATTACATTCTACTCTTCTGCACCTTATTAAGCATGTAACATTAATATCAAGTGATGGTCATTGATTTCATGGGGGTTGACCTCAGTATAATTTCTCTTATTGCCCACATTATAGGGTGACTGTCTTCAAATCAAGCACTGAATTGTGCTGATGGTAAACTAAATTTCATTTCATTTCAATTGTACACAAAAGGTCCAAGAAGTGACTCTGAAGGATATAAGGATGTATCCTACCATACACTGCAGTCCTGATGAGGATTGTATATCTGAAACATGTGTCAGCTGCAAAGCATAGTTTAGGACAAACAGGGGACTCAGTTTTAGGTCACTGTAGGAATATCTAATATATAATGACTATTTAGAGTATATCATATATCGTAATCTACACTGCTAATCCTGATGAGGATTGTATATCTGAAACATGTGTCAGCTGCATGAATAAAACCCTACACAATTATAAAGTATAGTCCAGGACAAACATTGCTCAATTTCAATTTAAGGTCAGTGTAATATATATATATACAAGATAATAGAATATTTAATATATATTTAGAAATAAATTCAGGATGTAAAACTCCACGGAATCACTTAAATGACATCTGTACGCCCTGTTATCACTGCCTACGCTTGTCAAAAACTTTTAAACTTTGACCAGGTTGAGATGACATTAACGCCCGTCCTCCTACGATATCACCTCAACAGAAACTGAGTCTGAATTTCACAAGTACAAATTTGAAGTCATAATTTAAAGTGACAGTGTACAAAGCGTATTTTTTAAAATATCTATTTATCTTGTTTGTAAAAAAAAAGAAAAAATACAAATAAAACTTGGACTGTTTTGAAAATTGCAGTGTGCAATGAGGGAAATTTTGCCAGGACTGCGGCAATAGCCTACAATTTTTGAGATTTCCTACTGTCGAAAGATCTTAAATGTTAACAGCCTGTAGCAAACTGGGCCTCAGTTTATTGTCCCATCTAATAGACTAGACACAGTTTCCTATCAGTCTCTCAGACCGGCATCACTGACAAGGGAATATCGATCTGAAATATATGTAAATTCATCTCGAACATTGCCAGGAATCGAATGGTTCGAAAAACCATAATTTACCAAACAATATAGTTATTGACTGTTGGTGAAATGAAGAGTAAATAAACCATTTTAATGAAACCAACATGTACATCTTTATCAAAGCCTACACAACGCCTATACAACGCCTACACTTGACATATTTCAATGCATATTTTCGAAGGTTAGCCGAAAGCCAAGCAGGCTATTTCATTAGTTATAAACAAAGAAAAGTTTTAAATGTAAGAAGTTGTAGGTGTTATAAAAACAGTTATATTGTGTCTGTACATGTCTTTGAATGATAAAATATAAACTGGAGTTTTACATCCTACTTTTCATCACCAGTTTAAGATAATAAAGGTGTGATATGCCAAGATTTTCAAAAACCAAATGATCTTTTTGATATACTGTCGACAAAAGAAGTCAACATGTTTACAATCGAGGTTCACATGGATCCTTTCTACCAGTTGGTCCTTGATCTATTGAGGATTGTGTATCTGAAACATGTCAGCAGTATCAGTTGAGCTCTTGGCAATTATCTAACATTAAGTCCTATATTAGAAAGTTAACATCCATTTCTAAAACTAGCTGTCCTGATGAGGATTGTGTATCTGAAACATGCCAGCAGTATGAGATGAGTTCTAGTCAATTATCTAACATTAAGTCCTATATTAGAAAGTTTACCTCCATTTCTAAAACTAGATGTCCTGATGAGGATTGTATATCTGAAACATGTGTCAGCTGCAAAGTATAGCTCAGGACAATCAGGGGACTAAGATTTAGGTTAGTGTGCTACCTTTGTAAGAATATCTAATATATTATGTCTACCTAGAGTATATCATATATCCTACCCAACCATTATTCTATTTCTATATTCCATAAGGAGTATAATATTTCACAATAAATACCAACTGTGTAACATGATATATAGATTACTCTAGTTCTACTTTTCCCTGGACCATTTCTCTATAGAACTAACAATATAATATATTTTACTCTATCTAAAGAAATATATGAGACAATAAACAGAGACCCCGTATGCTACAGGCTGGGCATGTTAAAGATCCCTTGATAGTTGGTAATCAAATAAGAGTGAAATAATGCCCCTGCTTTGGCATTATTGTACCCTGCTTCTCTTCAATAGCCCATTAGGTGCAGAAGAGTAGGAAGTAAAACTCCATTCATTTCATTGTCTTCATTAGCCCATTAGGTGTAGAAGAGTAGGATGTAAAACTCCATTCATTTCACTGTCTTCATAAGCATATAAGGTGCAGAAGAGTAGGATGTTAAACATTATTCCTTTCATTTCATTTGGAATCTTTGCTTTCCCTACAGAGTTTGCATATCAGTTAAGCAAAGTGTGCTCCTTTAGAGACTCCACATAGCTAAAAAAAACATGTCCGACATACTTAATTCTATATTTTTACTACTAAACTACTTCCCTACTTATCATGTAAATAAATTCAAAATATTCCAAGAATGTGGACTTTGATTAACCCTTGAACAGACCAAATTTCACCTCCCACTCATAAACAACAGCTAGTGTCAATCTTCCACATTCAAGGGGTTAAAATCTTCAAATTCTTCTGCCCATTTCACAGCTTCTCTGTTTACACTCTTCAAGGCCAAGTGTCAGACGTGAAAGGAACTCTCTTTATTGGAGGTAAAAAAAAGACTTGTTAATAAATCAGAAATGAAAAGGAGTTTTACATCATTCTTGTTACAGTTTCAGTAATTGAAGCTGGGCAGTAAAATGAAATTTTTATGAGGTACAGATTTCCAGGATAGTGAAATTTTTAATTTAAACTTTAAAGAAATCTTGCACAAACTGTTGCTCGAGGGCCTGATTTCGCCCACACAGTTGATCATGAGCCCCCTCCCCTCCACATTGTGTCTGTCTGTCCCATTTGAGCAACTACAGTACAAAGGAGAAAAGGGGTTGATGTAGATTTATTTTATTTTTTTTCGGTCATCTTGCCTTAATTCATCCAAAAAATTAAACAAAGCAAATTTAACAACCCTTAAGTAAATTTATAAAACGTTTAACAAGCGTGAAAGGATAGGTTTAAATCGTTCATATAAAAATAACGTAGATTCACTAGAAAGAAACGTAGATCAGTGACCCTTTCAACTTATTTTTTATTACTTAGATTGATATTTTGTTGTTCGGTACTCAGGTGAAAATTTGTGGGTTAATTTATCCCTAGAAAGGATTGGTAGACATTTGTTATGATTTGGGATGGAAATTTCAACTATTGGGACAAAGATGGGACATGAAATGAATGGAGTTTTACGTCCTACTCTTCTACACCTAATGGGCTAATGAAGACAGATGACTAAATGAAATGAAAGGAATGGAGTTTTACATTCTACTCTTCTGTACCAAATGGGTTTATGAAGACAGGAAACGCCATGCAGTGTGCAATGAGGGAACTTTATAATATACACTTTATTCCTGCAAATATGTTTCTCATTGATCTCTTAGCAACAAGGCATAAAAAATATTGTCTCTGACAGATTTCTCAAAATGAGGCCCAAGTGACTTAAATAAAAGGCATAAAAAAAGTCGGGTAAAGTACTAATCTTCTGCTTCAGTGAATAACAGTAGTAAAAAATATCTCCAGTAGTAAAAAAATATCTCCCAGGTTTATTAAACCTTTCATCTTACAGTTTATGGACGTTTGGTCGAACAAAAAAATGTTACGAATTTAGATAGCATAGATAAAAATTAGAATGGTGTGTGAAAAAAGTAGACTTTGATATTGGAACAATGTACTGATACAATCAAATAGGACAAGAACATACGTGCGAACTCTCACCATAATAAAATCTTAGATCTTAGATACAGGTACACTTTCCAAACAATTAGAAAATCTAATCAATGCAAAATGATAGGATGTAAAACTCCATTCCATTCCAATCATTTTCATTACATTGTTTTTACATTTCAAAACCATACTAGAACCTATAAAAATTTACCTCTTGGAAATCACAGGTAAGAAATGGCAGAAGAGATACCAAAACATGACCTTGACCTTTATTGGCCGTCTGCCTACACCAAAATAAAGCATGGGAGTTTATCATAAACATTATCATGTTATAACCCTAGATTTTATAGCAAAGTTTCTCGTTAACGGGGAATAAAACTGTTTATTATCAATTTAATTTCTCAAAAAAAAAAAATCCCGAACGATTTTACGATAAAATTTCATGTCTTACGAATAAATTAAATTTAACGTGTGCTGAAATATTGTGCCAAAAAATTGTAATAAATTTAAATTAATAAAGGGTTTACAAGTAAGTTTTAATTAATGAAAAATCCTGCTGACTTGAATTATAGTCTGCCACAACCATAAATACCTACTTTATCCCAATTTGTTTCAAGTGTCTACTCTAGCTATCATAGTAAAAATCGTAAAATTTATTAACAGAGACCCTGTAATGAGGTTTTCGCCATATTCAAAGAAAGCAAGAACTAACTATATTTTACAAGAATAACAACATAGGTTCATTAAGATTCTTTCTAGCAGCTGGTCCTTGACCAAACCTCTTGGCATTGATTTTACAAGGATAACAACTTAGGTTTACAAGGATCCTTTCTACCAGCTGGTCCTTGGTCAAACCTCTTGGCATTGATTTTACAAGGATAACAACTTAGGTTTACAAGGATCCTTTCTACCAGCTGGTCCTTGGTCAAACCTCTTGGTATTGATTTTATAAGGATAACAACTTAGGTTCATTCAGATTCTTTCTATTAGCTGGTCCTTGGTCAAACCTCTTGGTATTGATTTTACAAGGATAACAGCTTAGGATCACAGTTAAGAATCCTTTCTACCAGCTGATCCTTGGTCAAACCTCTTGGTATTGACATCTGTTGTTCCTGCAATTCCACTAAAACTAAGTATTGATGCTATCAGTGTCTGTACAATCTGTTTTAAGCCGTTTATATTCAATGTGTTCAAGACCTCATAAAATATCTTTACAATTGAATGCATATAAACAGCTACAATTTTTATAGCTTCTAGACAAAAAAAACATAATCTACAAGATCTACAAGTAAAATCTACATTCAAATCAACAATAAGTTGCATATCTGGATAATTTTAAAAACCATGAATTTAAAGTGATACTAAGTAATTATCGAAAATGTTTATCAATTTATTTATTAAGCGTTTTTTCAATAATCAAATGTATCTTTATGGATAATTACTAAGTGTTTTTTTGATTTATCAGATTATATAAGGATTCTGTTATATTATTTATAACAGCAGGTATATCTATTGATGAATATATACTCTTATTGACCAAGTTAACATTAGAAATATTCCTTTAAGATCAACTACAAGATAAATCTACATAGAATGTAAAGTTCAGACCTTGTTTTTTATCAACCATCCTAATTTACATTACATTTTTGGTTTATTTTTTCAACCCCCATCCCACTATATTAAATATTAAATAGGTCAGCTAATATAATACATGACCCACTTCAGTCTCGTTCACTTCTATTATATATTACTTTTTTACACACCTTCAAATATTTCAAGGTTATAGATAAAGTGGTAGAGTCTAGTAGGTGTTTAACCATTGTCATACAGGAAAGTTTCCGAATGAATGAATGAATAAATGAAGGAATGAATGAAGGAATGAATGAATAAATGAAGGAATAAATGAAGGAATGAATGAAGAAAGGAAGATAATAACTGAGAAATGAATGAATTTTTTAAAATCCCCGTATATTGAGGAATGAAAGAATGAAAGAATGAAAAAATAAAGGAAGAAAAAATAATGACTTTTATGAATGAATAAATGAAGGAATAAACAAAAGACTGAATGAATTGCTCAATTAACTGATCAAATGAATGAATGAATGTTAAATATCCCTGTGTAATAGGAACAAATGAATGAATAAATTATTCACAAACAACCTAAATTAGTATCTTAACCAAAAAAAACCCAGTAATTAATAATCATCAGGAACATAAAACCATAAAACAACCCAAAAAAAAATAACATACCATATTCTTAGCATCTTATTATCAAATTTACAAACTTAATCTCATAGACTCTAGTTCTTAATTAAACTATAATATCATAATATAGTCCTACCTCATCTACTACTGCCATTGTCTATAACACCTAAACACCACCGCCTGTCCGTGATATATCACAATCTAACACAATCTGTTATTTAACACAATAACTTTATATTTCTGTCTTTCACTGGACGTTACAACACAGTGTTACATTTCTAAACACATTTCTTTGTTTACTTTTAAACATACAACCGATATCTTTTCACTGCATTTAATAAATAATTTAACACACAATAAATTTTATCAGTAAACTACAAAAATAATGGTCCTAAAACACAGTTTCCTAAGATAATTGGAATAGTACCGATATAAAAAAATTATAAAACATAGTTTTTAGTAAGTTCTTCAAACCAGTTTCTTCTGAGTAAATTAAGTGAAACTGTTTGATGTTTAATTTAAGGTCTAACTTGTTGTTGATAACACCGAGTGCTTGAACACTCTATAAACACAATAACACCATCAGAACCGTTATATATAGTGTTATGAAGTGGTGTATAACCTCTCAGATATCAGTTAATATATCCAAACAGTTGCACACCTTTGTATAATGCTTGAACACACAATATAAAATACCATTTCACAATGAGAACAGCAAAGCAGTCATTTATAACTTATCCTTGAGTATAGACTTACAGATACAGTTATAAACCTTTACAGTTATATTTGATATAAGTAAATAGTTGCACACCTTGATATTACTGTGGTTCTACCTGGGAACTATGCTAGCAGTTCAGTGAAATACAGTTTAATATATTAACCCTTTTACTACCAGGGTATCTATTAACCCATACGTAATATATACTATATCAGCTAACAGTTCAACACTTTTAAATAATCTAGCGTTTCATCTATAAATTGTGTTGATTTCTAGTTTAGAGTGTTATAAGAGATATTTTTCTATAGAAGCATTGGTCTAGGTCACAAGTATCAAGTGTTATAAGAGATACTCTCCTATAGAACCACTGGCCTAGGTCACAAGTATAAGGTGTTATAAGAGATATTCTCCTATAGAAGCACTGGTCTAGGTCACAAGTATCAAGTGTTATAAGAGATACTCTCCTATAGAAGCACTGGCCTAGGAAACAAGTATAAAGTGTTATAAGAGATCCTCTTCTATAGAAACACTGGCCTAGGACACAAGTATCAAGTGTTATAAGAAATACTATTCTATAGAAGCACTGGTCCAAGACACAAGTAGAGCCTTACATCCAACAGCCCATATATAATCTAGAGTGTTAAAGTACACTACAGCTGAAAGCACACCAGAGGCAAAGGGAAATGTTTTAAAACCCAATAACTCTTAATGAAACAGTCAAAATTCTCACAATATAACCTAGAGTGTTCACAAGTCCATCACATTTATATATAACTCAACAATAAAACATCTTGGTTGCTGTACCACGGAGTTTAAACACCTCACAATCTCTATCTCGGTCACCCGTTTAATTCTACTTTACAAAATATTATAATATTATTTCCACCTGTCTGCCTTCACTAATCTTTCTTAATCTATCTTGATCTAAGCCAGGATTAATCTCCTAAAACAGTTTCGCATTTCTCGGTCAGATTTAATATTAGATTATGTTTTATTTTTCTACGCAGAAATAACAATCAAATCACACACAAAATCATGACAAAAAATTCAAAATGGAAATTTAAAAGTCAAATTTTTCTCCATCTGGTCCAACTATACATCAGATATTAATACTCCATTACACAAGAAAATTAAAATCGAATGCAAAACAAAGTTACTTTTTGAACAAATTCACTTATTCGTTTGTTTTTGAAATTTATGTGCAATTGAACGTTAAAAGAAATTTCCGAAAAACTGCATTAAACACTAAAGAACTGATACAATTTAGAAAAAGTCTCAGAAAAACGTTCCGACAGCCAACATGCAAATGCTTCTTCTGGCATTGGGAACCTGAAGGCTTGTAACCAAGCAACAGGAAACGGTAAAGAATTATTAAAAGTAGGCAGTTTAAGTTAAGAGATACTTTATCCTCAATGAAAAGATGGATTAAGTGCTTATTTATAAACCAATATCCCCTGGGAACGAACAATTAAACTTACTTGTAAAGTTAAGTACAATTCTTCATTTGAAATGAAACAAGACCTGGATCTCAAGTTTGTTATTTGGGGGTAGGGTACCAATATCCCCTGGGAACGAACAATTATTAAACTTACTTGTAAAGTTAAGTACGATTCTTCATTTGAAATGAAACAAGACCTGGAACTGTTTGTTATTTGGGGGTGGGGTGTAGCTCATTGTGTTGGGGTTTTCACTCACTAACCAAAAGATCCAGGAATAAATACTTTTACATTCCAATTTTCTACACTGGCTTCTGTATGGAAGACATTTTATGCAGTGTGCAATGAGGGAAATTTTGTCAAGACACAAGCAATTTTCTATTTTTTTTCCAATCAGGGTATTTTCTAATCATAAATACTATATTATGCTTTTAACAAATACAATAAAGATCCCCGTAACTAAACATAATTATATAGATAACAATTACTTTATTAAATAACTTGTGACGTTTCTACGCGGAAACTCTCATCTTTATCAAGAAATTGTGTCCAGTTATTGTATCTACCAATTACTAAATGCCACTAAAGGAAGAACAATTTTGAAGTTGACGTTAAACAGTTGGCAAATTACACACACCGTTTTTATCTCACTGTACTGATGTAACCCCCCCAATCTAAATATTACTGATAATTTAAACCAGACTGGAAAACTTTTTACTAGAAAGAGTGGGCGTCCATAATCTACATTCCCAAAATAGGAAATCTTTTTAAGTACAAACTTTGTTTTCTAGTTTGTTGTTTACTGCAGGAAAATTTTTGAAAAAAAAATTAATGAATGATCAAATACTATTATTTAAAATCTTATACTGAACAGTAAATGTAATAATAGAGTTTTACATCCTATTTTTCTGCATCAAATCAAATTGCAAGGAGAGTTAAATCAATTATAGAGCTCTTGTCAGACATGACTGGTAAATACAATCAAATCAACAGTCTAGAGCTCTAGTCAGACATGGCTGGTAAATAGTCAAATCAACAGTCTAGAGCTCTAGTCAAACATGGCTGGTAAATAGTCAAATCAACAGTCTAGAGCTCTAGTCTGACATGACTGGTAAATACAGTCAAATCAACAGTCCTGACTTGATCATGATTTTATAAAAGCAGGCAGATTTGATGGAAAATTTCATAATGCGCAACTTTTTTGGTAATTTGACACCATGATAGCATTATCATAGTCAAAATATTAGGTCAAAGTTGAAGGTTCCTCGAAGATATCAAACAGATAAAGGTAGAATAACAAACACAAGGTTAAACTTAGTTTCATAATATTATATTGTTCTATAGACTAATCAGATCATTGGACAAGCTACAGTGCACTGAGGGGAGTTTGATCAAGGACCAGCTGGTAGAAAGGATCCTTAACTGTGAACCTAAGTTGTTATCCTTGTAAAATCAATACCAAGAGGTTTGACCAAGGACCAGCTGGTAGAAAGCATCCTTAACTGTGAACCTAAGTTGTTATCCTTATAAAATCAATACCAACAGGTTTGACCAAGGACAGCTGATAGAAAGCATCCTTAACTGTGAACCTAAGTTGTTATCCTTGTAAAATCAATACCAAGAGGTTTGACCAAGGACCAGCTGGTAGAAAGGATCCTTAACTGTGAACCTAAGTTGTTATCCTTGTAAGATCAATACCAAGAGGTTTGACCAGGGACCAGCTGGTAGAAAGGATCCTAAACTGTGAACCTAACTTGTTATCCTTGTAAGATCAATACCAATAATGTGCAATAAAAACTGCCCGATTGTAGGACATGTTGATGTAATCTATGTATTGAACATTAAACAAGATATCACTTGTTCAATAACCGAGAAATCAAACCGTTCAATAACCATAGAGTTATTGACCTTGAGGTCATACATGAATAATTAAGTCATATTTTAGTATTGCTGAACAAGTAAAAATAGTTTTACTGTCGTTCAATCTAATGCAAATCAACTAGGTTAACAATGTCTTTTGATGTCGTCTTTTTTTAGATTGACAATTCAAGGTTGCGATTGTGGCCTCAAGAATGCTATTTTTTTAATAATAAATTTGAAGCTTGAACTATGACCCTTTTACCAATCTGATTAATATAAAAAAGGTATTGTTGGTTTGTTTAGGTCGGCAATTCAAGGCTATAAATGGGGTTACAGAATGTCATTTTTATTGGTTAATAAAAGGATCAATCATTTTTCAATAATTCCTTAGTTCTATGAATTTTTCCAGATTTTACAGGAATTCTGTTACTTTATGACACCAGGTAAGTTCACTGATGAATGACTTCATATCCGAGATTTCAACCCTCTAACCAAAAGTGCTACAGCCCTCCCTCAATATTATTCAGTATGGCGACTATTGAAAGGAGGTAAGGTCTGGTATACATAGGTTTGTTCCCTTGTGGGTTGTTTGTATTCCCATAAAAAATTAAATGAAATAGAGTTTTACTTCCTACACTTCTTCACCTAATCGGCTTATCAAGACTGGAAATGAATGGAGTTTTACATCCTACTCTCCTGCACCTTATGGGCTAATGAAGACAATGAATGGAATTTTACGTCCCGCTCTTCTGCACCTAATGGGCTAAAAACAGTTAAACGATGAACTTGTGTCCATTCTCTGGCAGCTACACAAGAGGGAACACATCATTACCATGACGATATTGCTTACAGATACACCTACACTGTTGAAATTCAATGCTATTACGCCAACAGCGCATGTATACAGACCACAGAAGTCAGTAAATATTTGTCTACAGTTCAATAACCCCAAGCGGTATAATCAGAATAAATTCTATATTTGTGGTCTGTAATAAGCCATTTGTACCGGTGCCAGGGTCTAAATATAGACTTGTTTTTCACTGCCGAGCTCTCCCACACACGTTAAATAATATACACAATAGTAATAGAACCTCAATATCTCAGTCAAATATTATAATGTACTTTCATATATCAGTCCATGTTCAAAAAACTAAACGCACGAACATATGGACTATTAATATAAATAATAATTGCATGCAGTGTTCAATGAGTGAATTTTCACCAGGACCTAATAGAACCTCGATATCTCAGTCAATTATTATAATGTACTTTTCAAATATCGGTCAATCTACAAAACTCTAAAACGCACGAACACATTGACTTTAAAAGGCAATGCCATGCAGTGTGCAATGAGGGAAATTTTCACCACAACTGTCAATCATTATAATGTTCTTTCATATATCGGTTAATTTTTAAAAGTTGCTTTGAATTATAAACGCACGTACACATCTTTTTCTGTTGTATAATTTGAAAACAGTTTTAAAAGACGTAATTTACAGACACGTATTTAATTCTATTCTTTCAAACAGTATATGAAAGAAAATGGAGTTTTACATCCAGACAGTAGTCAATACATAGGGGTGAATGATGTCTTTGCAAGGCTATTTGCCAACCTAATTGTGATCCCCTAGTAGAGGAAAATGATGCATGAAGACTTATGGTAGGGACAAATGGTGCATGACGCTCTTGGGTGGAGACAAACGGTGCATGACACTCCAGGGTCGGGACAAATGGTGCATGAAGCCCTAGGGTAGGAACAAACAGAGAAATGGAATTACCTATATTATAAAAACACCTTGCCCAGGGGTAAAAAACGTTGAATGTTAATGACTTAATCAAGATTAGATAACTCTCTCTAATTGTTTTTAAATGTTTATGATATTCTCATGTCAACTTAATCTAGCCCTAGGGGAGGAGTGAGGGAGGGGAGGGGTTTATAATGTTGGTTTATGACTGTCTAATGTTAAGACTTATCAAGCCTTTGGGGAAGGCATTTTTGAATGTTTATATAGGGTAGTGTAATATTTAAACAATAAATCTAACTATGTAGATATTTAGTCAGACATGAATGGCAAATATTATATCAACATCCCTTTCAAATCAGAACAAAGTCAGCTAATGAATGGGAGATGTGTGCAATGAAGGTGTGTTTCATGTAAATAAGAAAGCCTTTATATATTATAATGAAAGACTGCCAAATTTACCAAACTGGTTTCACAAAAACTCTGACATGTCAAAATGCATTACAGTTAACATTCTAGTCAAGACTAATGATTCTTGGCTAATGTATGTACAACCTTGACCTTTAACCTGAACATCTGCTAGACGATTTTAATTGCATGTTAGCATGAAAACTAATAAATCTTGTGTTTTATGTTCAGGTAAATGAAAGCACTTTGTCTTACTATTCATCTTTCTTTTGATGAGTTTTGCATGTGCATGTATGAAATGAAACCTACTTTAACACCTGAAACCATTTAAAGATGGGTTACTCTATCTTTATTCAAATATATATTAGAGTAATTGATGTGGAAATGTGTTAAGTAGGCCACTAATAGAAATGATTGTGCATAAAAAAAAAACTTAATACAGGTCACTTGTAAGAATGCATGTGCATAATTAAAATAAACTTACATCTAATGTATCTCTGTGGGGTGATAAAAACGTCTCCCCACTGCTGTCACTCTCCACTGATTTGATGATAGATTTGCCCCCACCCCCATCATCTGGGGTGAGAATACGGTGAGGTATATTCATCTTACATACGTCACACCTGGAATAGACAGAAGGAGAAATTAGAGGAATGACAAAGGTGAAGGAATAATTAGTTGACTGATATTCACAATTATTTCAATAAATGAATAGAGAGAAAGAATGAATAGAGAGAAAGAATCAGTTAAATAAATGAATGAATGAAATGACCTTGTACATTAACTAATAACCAATTGAAAGAATGAATAGACAGAAAGGAAGAAAGGAGCAAATGAATAAATGAAGCTACTGTTTCAATACATAGTTAAATAAAAAACAAATGAATGAATAAATGAATTTACTAAATGCAAGAAAATCACTGACCCAATAGAAAAATAAAACCTTAAGAAATAGGAGTGAAATGTCCTTCACTCTACATGTATCCAATTTCTAATTGTATGATTTCCTCACTTGCTTATAAGCTATAAATCCCTGTGTTTATATACAACTGTATTCTATGCTATACATATTACAAACTATACCATTTCAATTGGTAATTGGTATACACTAAGCACAGTAATATATCATTTACAAATACTCCAAGTAGCAAGGCCTAGATATGATATATGAGTAATAGTAATAAGATACGACTGATAAAGGGTTAATAAATATCATTAATCCTTTAGATCAATCAAGATATCAGCTGCTACAAGGCTTAGATCAGCTGCTACAGGGCTTAGATCAGCTGATTTCAATTAATTTCCCTGATAAATAAGTAACAGATTCTCAAATAAACAAAGCAACTGGTTTAGATAGAAGGTCAGCCAATTAGAATAAGTTCATAAACAAATTTACATATAGAAGTAAACAAATATGACAACAAGCCACTAGGCAGGTCAAGTTTGGTCATCATTTGTTTATCTAAACATCAACTCACACCAATAGTGTGGAAGAAATATACAAAAAATTAGCATAAAGTAGTAAACAAATTTGCATATATAGTACCGGAAGTAAACAAATTACTGTCCAGTAAATAAACAGAGGTCAGAGGTCTAACATGGATGTTTATGCTAATTAGCAATCCTTAAATGAACCCTTGTTTTGTGTACTTCATCCAAATAAACAAATTTGCATAATTTAGTAAACAACTGTACAAATAAACAGAGTTCAAATGAGGCTAGCAATGAATATGTTAATTTTCTCCGGGATTGGTAAACAAATTAACATAAATCTGTCAACACAGAAAAAAGGCAATCAAGGGACAAGCCTAGGCAATCATTGTAGTTGAATGTAAGCCAGGCCTGTTAATTCATTCATACTTGCCAGTCATGTCTGATTGAAGCTCCAAAATGACTGATAGCATATTTGATGTTTGGGACATTTTTGTTGCAAATGAACTAATTTGTTTGAATTGTTCATGCATTTTTGATTGATATTACTACAAAAACTTAAATAAATTTGTTAAAATGACTTGATAAACAGCTGATGATGTTGAACCCTGGTACCCTAGCACAGAATTTAGGTTAGGGAGCAAGCATCTAACTCACTGAACCACCACAGCTCTGCCTTTAACAGAGAGATTTGAAGAAAGATATATATTTTTTCACTTGAACGCATTTTCCTTGTTACCATCAGTAACTTTTATAGTGTCTAGTTTTATAGTAACTATAAAATATAAAATAATCTCTTTTAAATAGACAGATAGGTAGATAAACAAATAAATATTGCGTAGTAAAAAAAATAGCTTGGTCATCATTGTTCAAATAACCGTAAAAAACAAACCTTACCCCTCACAACAAAATTATGTCACTTTCAAAATATACCGTACCTCAGAGGGGTCATAACAATGATTTGTCATTTTGTTAAACCTGTAACACTTATCAAAAATAAAACCTTAGGTCATATTCCATATAGAAATGGAATATTTATTTAATATTAAACCCTTAACACTTATCAAAATAAAACCTATTACCATCTAGAACAGGAAGATTTGTTGAATATATAAGAAAAGTAAGAGAGCTGGTTGATCAGGAGGTCTGTAACGATGACAGTAATCAAGTTATTAAATCACAATCTATATCATTATAAGGGTATCATGACCAGCTTGAGGCGATATTACATACAACAGAAAACATTATATATTACATTACGACTATTTTATAGTACATATTTTATAGTATATTCCTGTTTTTTATACAGTTGTAAAATTTATAGATGTGTAGAGAGTCGGTTACACTGATTCTGACTATCTTACCCAACTAAATAGAATGAGAACCATATGAAGATATATATATATAGTTTATGTACGACGTTTCGAGCTTGAATGCCCTTTATCAAGTTGTAAAATTTGTTTGGAAACCCGCGCCAATCCTATATTCAACTCCAAATCTTGTATAGTATAGACTATATATACAGCACATTGTATTTTTTTAACAAGTTATTCTCGTTTTTAAATAATTGTCAAATTTGGGTTGAATTGAGTCCAAAGTCAAACCTATATTCAGCAATTCAATTTTAATTAACTACAAACACACACTTTATAATTTTTGTTTGGACTAAAATAATTTAATAATAGTTATTTAATTGAATAATTAAAAAAAGGTATTAATTAGAAATAAGATTAATTAATTTTGCCTAGTTTGGTAAGGTACTAGATTATTGAACTAGTAGCCTAAATCATGGTTTAAAATCCTCGTTCAATTAGCAATAACCTACACCTACCGAACTAACAATTCTTGTATAGACTAAATTTTAGTTAATAAACCTAGCTTGTACCAGAAAGTCGTGTCAACCGAAAAACAATCTAAACTGAAATTTAGAAATAGAAGGACGAGAAAAATGTGATCATTGACTATTCTGAGTGTTTCTGACGAAGACATCAAGCTGAAACGTAATCAAACAGGACAATTTTATACAATTCTAGTTTTAAAGTCATTGTTAAATTTTAGGTAAAACCAAGTCCAAAGTCAAACCTATTACTGCAACAACCTACAAAACCAAACTAACAGTTCTTGTATAGACTAAATATCAATGGATACGCCTAGCTTGTACTAGAAAATCTGTCTTTAAGTCATCGTTACATTTTGGGTAAAACCAAGTCCAAAGTCAAACCTATTACTGCAAAACCTACACAACCAAACTAACAGTTCTTGTATCTAGACTAAATATCAATGGATACGCCTAGCTTGTACTAGAAAATCTGTCTTTAAGTCATCGTTACATTTTGGGTAAAACCTAGTCCAAAGTCAAACCTACTCAGTAACAACCTAACAGTTCTTGTATCTAGACTAAATATCAATGGATACGCCTAGCTTGTACTAGATTCTAAAGCTCGTAAATCTTGTTTTAAAATCATCCTAAAATTATAAGTTAAACCTAGTCCAAAGTCAACTTTTAACATACAATTACTTACCACCTACAAACTTACTTCACTTCTTGTAGGATTTCTTGAGAATGATTTTACAATAATTGATGAAGGAGTGAACAAATATTTTCGTTGTTATAAAGGTGGCGCAAATACAAACATTAAGTATGACGTCAACATTATGTGACGTCACTTTATAACCACCGCTTCACTAGTTGCTTGGGTAAGCTTATAAATCAAATAATTATGAGTGAAATAGAGAGGTTGCTATTTTAAAAAGGGATAAGGGACAAATAAAAAATAAAAATTTCAAAACCTACCTATCTTCAAGTTTACATGATTTTAGACACCAAATACTTTTACACTCATAACCTAAATTTACAGCCATTTTCTTTTAAATACAACACAATCCAAGGACATGAACAATATTTTCTGTTATATCCAATAATATATAGTTTATATTGATGGTACTTCCACAAACTTGATTAAGGCATCATCACTTTATAAATATAATCAAATTCACACACAGTTTCAAAAAATTATCAACAAAGTCCTTTTTTACTAAATCAAAAATCCATTACACTGTCAAATAATTTATTTAATAAAAACATTATTTCCCTAAAGAATTATCACAAAGTGTTACAAAGTTGATTTCAAGTTAAAATGATATTTAAAGAGAAAGTGTCAATAGACATGTTGTCAATCATCCAATTTCCCTATCCAAAATTGATAACACTTTTCATGTGAACTCTCTGAAAGGATTTCGAGTTAACAAACACATTAGTAGAGTGTTACAAGCTAAGGCTATCTCACTAGAAAATTTGACCAAAATTATTTTCGAATGATTTCATTTTTCTCGGAATTCCCTATCACTTGAT
Organism: Nipponacmea schrenckii; assembly: GCA_030562195.1. NCBI lineage: Eukaryota > Metazoa > Mollusca > Gastropoda > Lottiidae > Nipponacmea > Nipponacmea schrenckii. The sequence goes on along the minus strand of JAUJPP010000012.1, from coordinate 23,943,013 downwards.
AAATATATATCGCGATGACCTCGAACTTTGTATTGCCTACTTTTAACAAAACTGAAAATTTACGAAATCAGAAAAATATTTCCTCAAATAGTGAGTAAGTTTCCAAAAATATACTAAATCTGTTTAATCACAGGTATCAAAAGTTTATTGGCTAAAGCTCAGTTCATAAGAAATGTGTACACTCCAAAATTATAACAAATATTGTCCACTAAGACAAAAATCACTGGTATGCAAGTGCACAATGTTAACTCTCAAAAACTTTTACAGTATTAACTGATAACAGGTAGATCCCATACAACTGTAAATGATTATAGAGCAGTCCACCAAAACAATGTTAACTCTCTAAAGGACTTGTAACAACTGACTGATATATATAGATATGTCTAAAGTAGATAAAGATTGTCCTAGTGACCACAAGTAAGGTACAGTAAATCCAAATACAAAATGTGAAGGCTCTAAAATAATAAATCCTACTCCACAAAAACCATGTTAACTCTCCAAAGGACTTGTAACAACTGACTGATATATATAGATATGTCTAAAGTAGATAAAGATTGTCCTAGTGACCCCGAGTAAGGTACAGTAAATCCAAATACAAAATGTGAAGGCTCTAAAATAATAAATCCTTCTCCACAAAAACCATGTTAACTCTCCAAAGGACTAGTATTAACTGGGTGATATAGAGATAGTTGTAAGATGTTGAAAGATTACGTTTGTCCTAATTTTAGAGTAAGGTAGAAGTTGGTACAAATATAATCTATATCTCTCCCCGGTATATTTCAAACTTGACTTGTCAGTTTTATCATTTTAAACTTGAATTATTTACATTGTTAACACCCACATGTTCAAACTAACTAACTTTTAAAAAGTGTTAAAGGTAGAATTATGTTTAATCAATTTAAAACTTTTAATTATATTTACACCCACATGTTCAAACTAACTTACTTTTAAAAAGTGTTAAAGGTAGAATTATGTTTAATCAATTTAAAACTTATTTTATTAACACCCACATGTTCAAACTAACTTACTTTTAAAAAGTGTTAAAGGTAGAATTATGTTTAATCAATTTAAAACTTTTAATTATATTTACACCCACATGTTCAAACTAACTTACTTTTAAAAAGTGTTAAAGGTAGAATTATGTTTAATCAATTTAAAACTTTTAATTATATTTACACCCACATGTCTAAAGAAACGAATGGAGTTTTACATCCTACTCTTCTGCACATAAGTCCAAAGTAACATTTTAAACGTCTTAACTTTTTTATTTATTTATTTATACCCACACGCTCAAGAGGAACTATTTAAATTGATAACCTGAAATCATACTTTTCATTGTGATAAGTGATAAAGGTAAAATATTTTATCATTTTTTAAAGAACTGGTAACTGGTAAAAAGATAACTTGATATTTAACTGTTTAATGTTCTTATAAGGTAGAATCTATGTTATCCTTGTAAAGTTAATTTATTTATGTTCAAAGATGACTTAAGTCTGAAATTATTCTTCTAGAACATATTGGGGATACTTCACCCCCCACCCCCCCCCCCCCCCCAATGTCTGTCAGTGATAAGGTAGAATTATGCTATCCTTGTAAAGTTAATTTATTTATGTTCAAAGATGACTTAAGTCTGAAATTATTCTTCTAGAACATATTGGGGATACTTCACCCCCCACCCCCCAATGTCTGTCAGTGATAAGGTAGAATTATGTTATCCTTGTAAAGTTAAATTATTAATATGTTCAAAGATGACTTAAGTCTGAAATTATTCTTCTAGAACATATTGGGGATACTTCACCCCCCACTCCCCCCCCCCCCAATGTCTGTAAGTGATAAGGTAGAATTATGTTATCCTTGTAAAGTTAAATTATTAATATGTTCAAAGATGACTTAAGTCTGAAATTATTCTTCTAGAACATATTGGGGATACTTCACCCCCCACCCCCCCACCCCCCAATGTCTGTCAGTGATAAGGTAGAATCTATGTTATCCTTGTAAAGTTAATTTATTTATGTTCAAAGATGACTTAAGTCTGAAATTATTCTTCTAGAACATATTGGGGATACTTCACCCCCCACTCCCCCCACCCCCCAATGTCTGTCAGTGATAAGGTAGAATTATGCTATCCTTGTAAAGTTAATTTATTTATGTTCAAAGATGACTTAAGTCTGAAATTATTCTTCTAGAACATATTGGGGATACTTCACCCCCCCTCCCCCCACCCCCCAATGTCTGTAAGTGATAAGGTAGAATCTATGTTATCCTTGTAAATTTAAAATTTTATTAATATGTTCAAAGATGACTTCAGTCTGAAATTATTCTTCTAGAACATATTGGGGATACTTCACCCCCCACTCCCCCCACCCCCCAATGTCTGTAAGTGATAAGGTAGAATTATGTTATCCTTGTAAATTTAATTTATTTATGTTCAAAGATGACTTAAGTCTGAAACTATTCTTCTAGAACATATTGGGGATACTTCACCCCCCACTCCCCCCACCCCCCAATGTCTGTCAGTGATAAGGTAGAATTATGTTATCCTTGTAAAGTTAAATTATTAATATGTTCAAAGATGACTTCAGTCTGAAATTATTCTTCTAGAAAATATTGGGGATACTTCACCCCCCACTCCCCCCCCCCCCTGGGGGAATGTCTGTCAGTGATAAAAGAATGACTCATACCATATTATATAATATTAGTGAATAATCTGTTATCTCTATAACCTTTATATTAAACACAGTGACTCATTGATATAAACTTTAAATACTGTATACTTATATCACTATTATACTTATTATATCAATCGACTGATTACACAATTTAGGAAGAGGAGGGGGGAGGGGGGGGGTTAGGATGGTAGAGAGGGAGGGGCTCAATTGATGTACATAATTTAACTATTATACTTGTATAACTATTATGGACTCATAAGCGTGAGGGAGGGGTGTGCTTATTACACTTACAGATTTACAATTTAGGAAAAGGGGGGGGGGGGTGAGGATGGTAGAGAGGGAGGGAGATGGCATATAAGAGGTGGGAGGGAGGGACTGAATTGATGAACATAATTTAACTATTATGCTTGTATAACTATTATGGACTCGTTACACAATATGAAATTGTATAAAAAGAGAAGCGTGAGGGTGTGCTTATTACACTTAGAGATTGAGGAAGAGGAAGGGGTGAAAGAGGGGGATTGTTACTGTTAGATTTAGCTAAATTGCAAGTAGTCTACTACAGTCAATAAACTGTAAAAAATGTAAATTGATGTTATCAGTGTCCCTGATACGCTAAAAACTTTAGAAAAAATTCTAGGATACAGGTGAATGAAAATGAGATCTTAATAGAAGACTTACCCAGTTCAACTATAACTCTTTAAATCATAAAATCCCAACAAAGTACAACATAAAAATATATCACCAAAATCTCCCAATTAAATCATTGGAACGTAGTAGCTTACACTGTTAACAGTGTTGACGTCAACAAATCCGATCGCATATCTACCTCAACCCAACTTTTACAATTAAAAATGCATCAAGGCGACCAACAATAAAGTGCAGTATTGACAAAGTGTAATGAAAGGATGATTACGATTCTAGACCTCGTCCATACATGATGTTTTAAACAGAAACACAAGTACAATGTTTGTTTTGGGTTTAAATTGGTGCAACAACTTGACTATTAGAAATACCAGGTGTTGTTGAGTGAGTCCACGGTCGTTAGTCAGTTGAATAACTAATACAGTACAAATAAACCAATACAGTACTTGGTACTTGTTGAATACAAGATGTGTACAAGTTTTAAAAACAAAATTGGGTGTGTAGTTTAAACCAATTCAACAATTAGTAACAACACAAACTGGTTTCATCCACTGGGGGGAGAAGGGTAGACGCAAATACCATTTAGCCTGTAGCACACTGGGCATCGGTTTATTGTCCCATATTACACACATCTTTCAAAATCGTTCCCTCAAATTTTTATCACTGACAAGGGGAAACCGGGCTGAAAATTCTGCAAGTTCATCTCAACCTTTGTCGGGATTTGAACCCTGGACTCTCAGGTTAGAGAGCAAGCCACCGCGGCTCCTGGTGGGTACATTAAGGGAAATTCGACAAGTACGAAGAAATACCATTGAGGCCTACCTCCTGGGTAATTCCGTATATAAATGGCTTTTCACAAATTATTGACCTTGAACCCTTTCTTTACAGGAGTGCTCAAGCGCGTTGCGTGATTTTCTCTGTGTACACCTGAAAACGCCCGACTGCGTCTGATGAAGATGTTTTATCCAAAACTTTTACCAGTATAAAGACTGTTATGTCAGTAATTCTTGTAGTAACCATCCACTCCGAAATAAAAAAAACATGCAGACGACAAAACCAAAATATTAGAACAATAAGTTTTCAAGCACTTCAGTTAAACGTTCACAGAAAAATAAACTCATATCAACAAATGAAGAGCAACCTTTGAATAACAAAGTTTTAACTATAATTAATAAAGACTGAAGTAATTAAAGATAATATAATAAATCTGTCACTAATTAATTACTGGTAATTAAGACATTCCTAATTACACTTATACTTGGATCTTTACCAATACATATATCACTAGACAAAATACCTTATTTCATGCCACAGACCCATGTTTCAGATACCCAATCCTCATCAGGACAGCTAGTTGAGTTAAATTCGAAAAGAGCTCATCTCATATGCTGACACGTTTCAGATACACAATCCTCATCAGGACAGCTAGTTTTAGAAATGGAGGTTATCTTTCTAATATAGGACTTAATGTTAGCTAATTGACTAGAGCTCATCTCATACTGCTGACATGTTTCAGATACACAATCCTCATCAGGACAGCTAGTTTTAGAAATGGAGGTTAACTTTCTAATATAGGACTTAATGTTAGCTAATTGACTAGAGCTCATCTCATACTGCTGACATGTTTCAGATACACAATCCTCATCAGGACAGCTAGTTTTAGAAATGGAGGTTAACTTTCTAATATAGGACTTAATGTTAGCTAATTGACTAGAGCTCATCTCATACTGCTGACATGTTTCAGATACACAATCCTCATCAGGACAGCTAGTTTTAGAAATGGAGGTTAACTTTCCAATATAATAAGACTTAATGTTTGTTAATTGACTATATAATACAGGGAGATGTATCGCAATTTATCGCAATATGATTTCCAGCTGCAATAGGGGGCGCTATAAAAGAGCGAAGATGTATGTTACTATAGTAGTAAGATTAGAAATCAATGAAGGAAGTTAAGCGGTACTATTTCTAGTGTAGTAAATACCGATTAAGATGACATTAACATGGTCTGACATGGTATTTTACCAATAATCACTGACTGTATTATTTCTAGATTGCCATGAATCATCAGGAATTAACCTGGAACCTTACTAATTGGCATTCAGAGTCTACAGACTTTCATGACTAACTCTGGAAACAATACAACTCACACTAGAGGTTAATACTGCATGCCTGTACCAGTGCTTTTGTATACAGACGTTCATGACTAACTGTGAGAAATGAAAAAACAAATATATTTTACAAAGATAACAACTTAGGTTCACAGTTAAGGATCCTTTCTACCAGCTGGTCCTTGACAAACCTCTTGACATTGATACTTCCTGGATTATCTGTACACATTTACAGCTGGTTGACTAGAATTATGAGTGAAGATACTATTTGTTACTTACCAGATTTCATAGTAGAAAAAAAAATATAAATCCAAATGTTATAACACAGTCTCCACACTTTGATGGTTAGTTCCAAATTTATTTAAAAAATAGTCCAAATTTAGTCAAAAAATAAAAAACTTCCTTCCTTTATTAGGCAATGATTATAAAAATAGTACTGTTTCATTCAGAAAGTTCCTGAATTTGACTCTGGAAGTCGTTTATTCTGTAATTGCTATTTAAAACAATCTATCCTGATGAGGATTGTGTATCTGAAACATGCGACAACAACACATAAATCAGTTCAAAATTATCCACATAGAAGCTTACTCCAAAGTTATTTTAAAAGTAATTCCCAAATCTGATTTAATCACTCAAATTAGCAAATATAATCCACAAAGTTGAAAATAAAAACAGTCCTACTGCTCTGTAGGTTTCTTATATAGTGAAACAAAGTATTACAATGTTTAATATTATCACAACTTAATTCAATATTCCCCAGTCATTGACTCAATCAAACTCGTCCAGTCTTTTATTATTTTCTAGTACTTTATAGTTCAATAGTCAACTTGTAGTCTTGATCACTAGGAATTAATTCAATCACTATCTTAACTTAAAACTGTTCTGTAACTTTGTTCACTGTTGCAATTAGAATGAGGAATGAAATCTAATAACAAAAGCATTGGAATTGTTTTGTAATTTTTTTCACACAGAAATTTACGGTTGTGATTTTTCTGTGAAGTAATTATAAGGAAACAAGTGATTAAAAGTTAGTCAAATTGTAAATTGTTACTGTTTTGTTCACAGTTTCAATGAAATAATCAGATAAGTCCAGCAAGGTCACAGAAATCACTGACACAAAACTGTAAACAACCACTAGATATTCCAAGGCGCTGTATATAAACAGAAACAGAATTAAATATTTTAAACGATATATATAAAAAATTACTGGTACTGGTAATTCTAAACAAGTTCAACTGTGGTTTAATTAACAAAAGTCGTCTATACCAACTTTTATTCTATATTCCGTTTGATTTCAAAATAAGGAAATCCACATCAGAAAAGCAATTACAGTTCCCGTTTTTGAACATGAATTTTGCCTTACTTCCACAGCGCTAAATTAAAATTACCGCAAACACTATAAGCTGGTACCACCAAATTATTATCTTAACAGCACTTCAAAATATATAGTTCTAGCTCTATGACCATGGCCGGTGCTTTTTGTGAGAATACTTTTCTCATATCACCTTAACAATATAAGCTTATTGCATGTAGAGCAAGCTGAAACACATTGAAACACATTGACTACAAGTGAAGACTATTTCTAATTTGTATAACATTGTATTGGTCCTACCATAACACTGGACACTGTCAGTAGGTCAGACAGACTGACATTGATATACCAACTCTACTCTTAGTCTTATCACTGTCACTGACAACCAATTGACAGACTGGTATTGATCACTTAGACTTGTATTATTATTAACAATTGGGCTGGTTGATTGAGTCTAATCCACAAGACTGGTTGATCAAGTGTTGATAATTGTGAATTTGTAGGCAATGATGATACGAGACAACATCATTAAGGCTGGACAATCTTTATCAATATTACCCTTGGGCCTTCTTTCGTTATTAATTGATAGGCTGGTTGATTGAGTCTAAGACGTTAATAAGGCTGGACAATTAGTAGTAAATTGCTTCAGGCCTTGTATAATTAGGAAGTGATAACGGTAAATTGATGGGACTTGATGATCAAGTCTATGTCATTATGACTGAACACTGCTCATCATGTCCAAATTGTCAGATTTCTGGCTTCAGGCATTTTAACATCATCGAGTAATAGGATACATATAACAACACACACACAAGGGAATATATCATAGTATAATTCACTTATTTTAATAAACAAAATATGGAGTTTTACATCCTACTCTTCTACAACTAATGGGCTAATGATGATAAATTTCATCTGATGACAACTCCTGTAAATTGTGTTGAAATGATATGTAACTTCTGTTGTTATTATGTTTCTTATGTATATCTGCTCTCTCAATGTCGTTCAAGTCTTAACCTTTTGGGCTGGTTGAATGAGTCTATTAAGACTGGACAATCTGCGTGAAAAGTAGTTACAACTGATCCCTTATTTCAAGTCCCTCATGCTGATTGTCTATTCTTTTCAACTTTTTGTCCAAGTGTAATAAAATCGTTCAAATTTTCGACCCAGCAAATGAACCTGTTAAGACACCCCAAGGCGCGAATTTACCCTATTGATGATTCTATTGTTAACTACTTCTATTGTCCTGATGTTCTGGTCTACTGGACTTGAATAAGAGGTCATGGGGTCATCAAGGGTTAACATGCTGACCCTTACTATCAAGGGCAGGGAATTTATAATGTTATGACTGGAATGAAATGGAAATTTTTTCCTCAGGCACTGCATAACTCAGACTAACAAATTAAATGGAGTTCTACATCCTACTCTTCTGCCCCTGATTTTCTAATTAGAATGAGCACCATGCAATGAAGGAAATATCGCCTACTTATTTTGCAATTCAAATACAGAGAGTTCACTTGGTAGATAATATTTAGACAGTTAATTTTGAGATATAACTTTTAAGAGTTTTCATACTGATAAAGTTAATATTAATATAAGTTTCTATTTAACAACTCAATTTTCCCTGTAAAAAGCTAATTTATTTCAATTATTTTAAGTTTTCTTCTACGATAAGTTAATATTATTTTCTATATTTTCTGTCCGTTTTTAATTTCCCAGTAAATGATAAAATTTATTTTAAAATTTTCCGCATTAAGTTAATATAAATATTATTTTCTTGTATTTTCCTGTAAAAATAGCACTTATTCATCTATACCGTACTCAAGTATCTTCCGCATAAATTAGTTTAATTTCAATACTATTTTCTATATTTAACAAGGAAGATATTTAACTAAGTATTATCAAAGTTAAAATATGAACTTAGTAACACACCCAGTCTAAAATTATATCTGATTTAATATCGGCTATATTGATCAACTGGGAATGATGGAATGATGGAATGAATGAAGAGGGGAAGGAGAAGAATGAATGAATAAATTAAGCAACATTGCTTAAAAGGAATGAGGAGGTAAAAGATATGGTTGGATGATCAATAATGAATGAATGAATGAACCGGAATGTGGAAGCAGGGTGAATGAATAAATGAATGAATGAAAGAATAAAGGGACAAATAAATGATAAAATGTATGAATAAATAAATGAAGAAATGAATGAATGAATGAATGAATGATTGAATTAATGAATGACAAGGCCTATCAATGAGACACAATAAAAGCTATAAACATCAGGATAAATCAAGTAAAACAGATCAATCATAAAAAACATCAATCATAATAAATCTGACATCAATCAGATCTATCTTACTGTTATATTTTAAATTTTTAAACAATACTCAAATCAGATTTAAGTTTTGCTGTCTGAGATTTTCAAATTGACATAATTAGTTTAATTGTAACATAATTACAACTATAGCATCCTTTTAAGGGGGTTGACAACCCTAAACCTATGTACAAAAAATAGACGATTTCAATAACTTCTTTTCCACCTATCTGAAATATTTAAATATCAATGGAAAGAGGGGACTTTCAGCTATCCAAAAATATAAAATTTATTTCTTTATGACATTTCAACTTTAAGAAATAGGGTATGAAAGATGAACGAAAAAAACGTCAATTATTCCCTTAAAATTAGCATATCTACTAGGCTAATTAATATAGAAGGTTGAAATTTTGCACAACGCAGGTCTACATGTATCTCTACAAAATTACGTTGGCTTTTTGGAAAATTTTGTTTTGTTTTGAAGATATTGATAGAAATCAAAATTTTGCGAGTGCATTTACGAAAAATTGAATTTTTAAAAAACTATTCATTTTATAAAAAAAAGCCAACGTAAAGTTATAGAAGACATCGTAAGCTTTAGCTGAAGCCAAAGTTTGTAAAAATCGGATGAATTGTAAGCGAGATATGCTTTTGGAAAAATGGCATTTTTTTTCAACATTTTGCAAACACATGTAAACCTTACGTAATTAACGATCATGTTGTTAAAAGATTGTCTTTCATGCTGTAGAAATCTTTAAGCACCTTTTAGGCATCGATATGCACCGATATCCACACAATTGGAGTGCTAAAACAATGGATTAGCACATGTCAAACCCCTTCCACCCACCAATCATAAAATTTTCTTTGTTTACATGTGACGTAATGATTTATGGGACATCACGTGACTTCTGGATTCCCCCGATACACAAACTCTTACTTCGCGTGCCGATATTAACAATAACTGACCGGCAAACGTAGAGAATGTTTATTTAGCCGATGACGTTGTAATCACAAATGTCAACTGACAACGTAATTTGTACGTCTACATAGAGGAATACCCCGTTTTGTTCTATAAATAGATTATCTTCACGGACGGATATCAGACGAACTACTGAAGCGATTGAGCTAAATTTTTTACTAGATGAGTTTCTTTTAATGCCAAATAGAATGGATATAAACTTAATACGTTTCTTGATTGAAATACACCTCGAACGATAAGGTTGTCAACCCCCTTAAAGGGATACAGTAATTACTGTGACTGAAAGCGCAAACCATGCAGAGAGTTCACATGATAAATATCCTTATCTCATATCTGATATTCAGATCTGATAATAATTTAATACTATATGAAAATTTTTTGTATTTTTATTGAAAGTTGACCCCCAAATGAAAGACATTCTGTATTTTCTTCCTCCCGATTCAAATGAAATATGACCCAAATTGATCCCTGGATTCCAACTTGGAAACCTAACCTTAACCTCTACACTCTTTCACTGATGGTGGCAACATGCCCGTGCCTTTGTAACAACGCTAAACTGCCAAGTTACAACAACAATTCCTAACCCTACCCCCTCTTCTATCTTACCTCTTTCTCATAGTTCTATTGGTTAAAACAATAGAAGTACTGACTGTATGGATCAATTAACACAGTTATAAATAGTTCCATTAGTCCAACTACTAGCACCAGAACTTTCCTAGTACCGTACTAAAAATAGTCCATGTTTATGAAAGAGGTCAAGTTTTATTGATTGACCAATTATCTTTAAATAGGTCACACAAAAATCGGTCTAATTTATTGATTATTCTAAAAATATACATATCATACAGGTCAATAACCTGATAAAATAACTTGTGAACACTCCAAAACTTTCTAATAAATACCATACATAATATTTGTACTAGGTGTTATGATAAATTTTCTTCTATAGAAGCACGGGAGTGAGTCAATTCAAAATACTATTGAGTGAAAAATATTAGTGAAAAGTTTGAACTTTTGGCTTGATATTGATCAATAAGTGAGTAGATAAACAAACAGTGGTCAATATCAGGCCACCTGTGATCAAATAACACGGTCAGTTTTAAAGTGATTCACATCACTTATCACAAATAATGCTTGTATCACACAATGTCCTTAGTTTTAGTGAAATTACAGGAACCACAGACATCTGATTAAAAATTAGAATGATGTAAATTGATGTTATCAGTGTCCCTGAAAAATACAACTTGAAGACTTAGTTATGGTGACATTGCAGGAACCACAGACATCTGACTGAGGACTAAAATAGTTCAATTTGATGTTATCAGTGTCTCTCATAGATATATTTTTGTAAATATCAACCAACAATGCCTTATACCTTGACTATAATAGCCACCTTTTAAAATATCACATCTTCACAACCTCAAGCTATTACAAACTGTGTCTCATACCTTGACTGCAATGTCAACTTTACTTGTATCAGAAGTTTGTAAACGAAGCAATTTGATTGGAATATAAGGGAGCTAATACAGCCTATCTGAGACCCCTTGACGGAACATCTTAAAACAATAAACCATAATGTGGACAGTTTGTATATATAGTTGTTTTATCTTCACAATAAGACAAACTGTACAAACAGAATTCTGCCACATCTGAACAGAATAAAAACACAAAAACTTCATTGTTTATGATAAATGGTGATATTTTACTCTCTAAAATGGTTTTTACCAGATAAAATAATTTTTATTTCACAAACAAAGACTCCTTTGTTTCAACATCATATGGCAACTCATTTAAATATATGAGAAATTTCACAAAAAAACGATGATAAAGTCGTACAAGTTTTACACAAAGGATATTATAGTGTTCAACATAATAATGGACTTTGATCAATACAAACATTATGTGTACAATGACTGTGAGATGATCAGATATAAATTAAGGGTAGCTCGTATACTGCTGTTATATATCATAGGATTTCAACACTCTTACTAACTGGGCTACAACCCCTTTCTTTTTTAGTATGAAAAATGCAAATATATGTACAGCATTAATTTTTAGATATAATCTGAAGGAAGGCCTATAGAAACAGTTTTTGTACTGAAGTTACATCATGAAGGTTTCAACACCTTAACCAACTGAGCTACAGTCTATAAACGTTTTCTATAAACAAGTTACAAGTAAAATGCAGTGGTATGTTGTAATGATTAGATATAAACTGAAGTGATATTTATAGAAACACAGCTTTTATAGGCTGTGTAATATATCATGTCAGCTGATTACAGGTAAACAGGTAGTCTGATTGTAACAGCTGGTGTACAAGTAAATAAACAGCTTTAATATTGACAATAATATCCTCAACTTAATTGCTTGCTCCTGTGAAATGAGTGTCCCAGCACCAATGCATTTGTTGAAAAGGACCCTTCTATAATACATCTTCACAATATCTTAAATTCGGTTTGGTCTGTTTAGGCTATTTACTCATTGCCCCACCCCTCCCACCTATGACATTCCCCCCCACCCCCTTCTCTACTCACCATCCATTATCTACTTCATTACATCCAAACATCTTGCATAATAACTTCATTTTCATAATACACACTTGTAACCAAACTAAAACACTTTCATCCAACTTTTTCCACAACTAGCCAATATTATTGTTAAATAGAAAAGTTAAATATAGCACTCAAGAATAATACAAAATAAAATATGTACAGTGTAGTCTAAAATGTTCCATAAACAGGAACTATATAAGTCACATATAATAGCACTATTAAATATCAAACTAAAAAATCACAAATTATTTGATCACAACAGTATATACATATTTAGCACTATCACACTCCTTCCTTCAAAACTGAAGTTTTAAAAAGGGTTAAGGGTAAATATATAATATGCATGTTAGAGATCATTGTTATCACAACAAAATGACACTATGTTTTTATCTGGCTTTAATAACCACATACCAAGGCTTCATAATAATTGAACACTTCTGTTGATTATCTTAATTGCTTAATTAATTAATTAAAACAACCTTCTGTTTGTGAAACCATAATTTTAATAAATATGACTTCTGTTTTAGTTAATCGCTTTCAATTATCATTATCCAAATTTCTTAATTTGTTGCATATTAAATTTATATTCTTGACAATTTAGTTTTATATAAACTTATACACACTTGATAGGATATTGTAAGATGCAATCTTTTTAGATCACAGATTACTACTTTAGTATCCCATAGATAATATACAAAAAATCCTGAACACTGGATTATATTTAGATTATCAAAAGCAGATTAGATACATTCCTCAAAACTCAACGAAATTATAAAAATAACTGCAAAATTTCGACTTAACACAGAAACATCTGATTTCACAAATAAAATTTAATATTCCTCCAAATATTTCTACTTCTTGAACTGTCATAATTTTGAAATGAGAATAAACTTAATGAAAAAAGTCATATATAATAAAGGGATTAAAAGATTAGGAAGGATTAACCAGCGGGGATAATCCTGACATCAGGAAGCCACATCTACTTGTTATAATTACTCTATAATATATCATATTGTAAACCCTGAGGGTGGGTGACACTGCCACAGGGTATTTTCCTTTTTCTAAAATTCTGTTATTTCATATAAAATGGTTGGTCCTGTCTCTTTCCTTATTTTGTATTGTCAGTTTAGACATTTTGTTTTAACCTTATATATATAAACTAGTGTCCAAAAGAAACGATACCACTTGTTTGCAAAGACGGTAAAGAAAAAACTAAAAAATGTAGAAATTTAGGATTGGTGTAATACTTTTGAAAAATCTTTTATCAACATCTGTGCAGAAATTCATTTGAATAAAATGTGTACAATCAATATGACAAGCCTGTAAAGATGGGTGGGGTCTGTCAGCTGTTTTATACAGTATGCACGTAGAGCTAGAGAGGGAATGTTACTTTCACAAAATTTGTGTTTCTCCCAGAAGAGATTGATACTTCCCAGTATTTTTGATCAACTATGAGGTGTTTGTGATGTGCAATACATATTACCATGTTTTCATATTAAAAAATTCACTTTGTGAATAAAAAAAAATTGAAAAAACATTGGTATCGTTTCTTTTGGACACTAGTTTAGTAGAAATTATGTAAATAACGTTAGTGAGACACAAACAATTTTAATCAGGATTGCTAAAGGAGAAGGCTTATAATATGTCGTTGTCCTGGCAAAATATCCCTCATTCCACACTGCATGGTGTTATACTTCTTCATTAATCCATAAGGTGGAGAAGAGTAGAGCGTTAATCTCCATTCATTTCTGTTGAATCAGTGATTATAAGTCTATGTTATGTTGAATACAGTATTCTACTAATGTTAGTTTTTAATTATATTTTGTATCAGTGATTATAAGTCTATATTATGTTGAATACAGTATTCTACTAATGTTAGTTTTTAATTATATTTTGTATCAGTGATTATAAGTCTATATTATGTTGAATACAGTATTCTACTAATGTTAGTTTTTAATTATATTTTGTATCAGTGATTATAAGTCTATATTATGTTGAATACAGTATTCTACTAATGTTAGTTTTTAATTATATTTTGTATCAGTGATTATAAGTCTATATTATGTTGAATACAGTATTCTACTAATGTTAGTTTTTAATTATATTTTGTATCAGTGATTATAAGTCTATATTATGTTGAATACAGTATTCTACTAATGTTAGTTTTTAATTATATTTTGTATCAGTGATTATAAGTCTATATTATGTTGAATACAGTATTCTACTAATGTTAGTTTTTAATTATATTTTGTATCAGTGATTATAAGTCTATATTTGTTGAATACAGTATTCTACTAATGTTAGTTTTTAATTATATTTTGTATCAGTGATTATAAGTCTATATTATGTTGAATACAGTATTCTACTAATGTTAGTTTTTAATTATATTTTGTATCAGTGATTATAAGTCTATATTATGTTGAATACAGTATTCTACTAATGCTAGTTTTTAATTATATTTTGTATCAGTGAGTTGACAAAGAGTAGAAATAGAAGTTAATTAAAATGAAGTCCTCAGTGTATCAAGTTATAAATTAAGATCAATCTAATAAACTTTTTAATCAATAGTTCAGTCTAGACTAGGTCTATTGTTTCCAAGGTTCCTGATAGTCTTTCTCTACTCTCAGGCAAATTACATGGCAGTTCATTAAGTCAACGTGTACAGAGTTCCAGCCGTTGTGGCTCATTAGCCCCATTTACACCAGGCCACAATAAAGTGTTCTGTTCTCGGTCCGGACCAGGCTGTGATAAAATCACAAATTTACCCTGTTTATACTAACAGGCGTGCCAAGAACAGTTCAAAAATAATCATTTAAATGGTTTACTGCTCTCAGATGCATACACACATCTTTGTCACCCGGATGAAAACAAATATGGCTCCTGATGGATGATCAAATTTCGCGGGAAAAGGTGAAAGTGGGTCAATGCGCACCTGCACTAATCCACTCTCTGCAGGCTTTTTTGAGACCACTTCTTAGAGGTGGGCCAGAATTAGAACCGTTCTGAGAAAACTCAACTGTTTACATTACACAAAATTCATCCATATATACCGTTCTCAGAACAGTTCCGATAAATTTTGTAATGTTTACAGGGTTTAGGTCTATTGTTTCCTTGGTTCCTGATAGTCTTTCACTACTCTCAAACAAATTACATGGCAGTTCATTAAGTCACTGTGTACAGTGTTCCAGCCATGGTGGCTCAGTAAGTTAGACCTTTGCTCACTAACCTGAGGTCCAGGGTTCAAACTCAGCAAAAGTTGAGATGAACTTGCAGATTTTTTAATCGAGTTACCCCTTGTCAGTGATGCAGATCTGAGGGACTGTCTACACAGGGCTGGACTAGAATGAAATGAAATTAATGGAGTTTTACATCCTCTTTTTCTGCACCTAGTGGGCTAATTAAGACAGCACTTTTGACTAAAGGAAGTATAGTGAGCAATGAGGGGAATTTCTCAATGCCCTTTACAAATTTCTTTTTCTGAAAACTATTCAGTCTTCGGATCCATCTAATTACTTGAAACAACTGAAACCTTCAAAGATGGCCATGTTGACTTCCCAACTAATCAACTTTTAAAATCAAATTTCAAACAAAATCTTTTAATTCATTACGCAATTGACATATTTTCTCCAATGTCAAGAAAAAAACTTTGTTCCCAAGAGTCTGAGTCTTGATTAACCAGACTCAAATTATTATTGCATTAGGTAGGGTCTAATTAAGAGGCGAAAGACAACGCCAAACTCTCGGAAGAACTGGTTGCGGAATTAGGGGAAACGGAAGCCATAGAATCTTAGTTGCTGGGCAGACGACCATCCAACTTGTTAACAAATGACCTATTCCACTACGTAAGAATGAAGAAAAAAGCTGACCTGGAAGATAAAGGCTACCATTTAGGAAATCCATGTTAAATGTTGAATTATTTGAAAGGCAACACCATCCACAAGTATTCTTTAAGTACTTCCTCCAAACAATCTAAAAGGTGTTTCCCCAAATATAAGGTCGAAGGTCACTTGGCTGAAACAACGCCTTGTAAATATTTAGTTCTCCAAAATCTAAGTCAAGGTTTAGATTTAAGACCAAACAAGATACAGATAAAATGATAGGGGAGAGGAGGAAGGGAGGGGTAAGGGAAGGGAGGAATAAGGGAAAGGAGGGGAGAGGGAAAGGGGGTTGGAAGGGGGAAAGAGGGGGGGAAAAGGGGGTTGGGATAGGGAGTCTTAGTTGAGGTTTACATTAACTTGTTGCAAGGGAAGGAGTAAGGAGAGGGAAGAAAAGGAGGTGACACTGGAGATAAAGGCTAGTATTTAGGGAAGTAAGTAAGGTTGAATAGAGGGGGAAGAGAGACCACAGAAGTAACAGGATAAGGATAGGGGAGAGGAGGGAAGGGAGGGGTAAGGGAAGGAGGTATAAGGGGGAAAGGGAGGGAGGGAGGGAAGGGGGTATGGTAAGGGTGGAGAAGAGGGGAGGGAATAGAGGGGGTTGGGGCATAAGGGAGTCTAAGTAGAGGTTAGATTTAAGACAGGGAAGGCGAGGAGGTAGGAGGAGGTAAGGGAGGAGGAAAGAGGAGGGAAGGAGGAGGAAGGGAGGAGGTAAGGGAGGAGGTAAGGGAGGAGGGAAGAGAGGAGGGAAGAGAGGAGGGAAGGGAGGAGGTAAGGGAGGAGGTAAGGGAGGAGGGAAGAGGGGAGGGAAGAGAGGAGGAAGGGAGGAGGTAAGGGAGGAGGTAAGGGAGGAGGAAGAGAGGAGGGAAGGGAGGAGGTAAGGGAGGAGGTAAGGGAGGAGGGAAGAGAGGAGGGAAGGGAGGAGGTAAGGGAGGAGGTAAGGGAGGAGGGAAGAGAGGAGGGAAGGGAGGAGGGGAAATCTGCTATTGCTTAAGAGATAGTTATCAAAATAATAACTTAACCAGCTGGTAGAGCTCAATTTCAGCTATATAGATCATTCTGTATCACATTTAAAAACAAAATCTGACTTCTTTGCTATGAACAAAATGGCAGAACAGAAGTTAAATCAAACAGAAAATTTGAAGTCTGCTAATTTGAAACAAGAGTTCAGAGGTCAAATATAAGAGGCTGAGGGTCAACTACTTAAATTCTGATAATTTCCAGACTTTTATCAGAAATTCCATCAAAACATCAATGGAACATTATTATCTTAATCTGACCTTTGACCTCTGATCTGAGTGACCTTGTCTGAAAGGTACACAGAGGTCAAAACAGGAGTAGTGTTTAAGTTTCTTAAATGTTTGACCAGCTGCCCAAGAGGTGTAATCATGGGTCAGAGAAATGACATCCACTTTCACAGCACTAGAGATACCCTAGTACATGTAAATGATGAGAAATTTGGGGGTAGGGTGGTGGAGGGTTAAACCAGGCCAGTCTGAGTTCTGGGATGAGGGAAGGAGATGCATGCCCCCAATCTGCACCTCATTCTAGAGGGTATAAAAGAATCATTTTACCCATACCAAACTATAATATTAAACCAACCTGGAGGACCTAAAAGATAAATTTATAAGACATCTGTTTGTGGTAACAATCAGCTTATAAAAAAATTCACCTGTGACGTCAAACTGGTAAATATAAATTTTGAAAACAACGTAAGTTATTTCTGACAAGTAACTAAATATAATTTGAATCAGAAGTATATCTACAATCTGTTTCCGGCAGAGTTTTTTTCTGGCGTTTCACTAAAATAACTTTTAAACCAGAAACTATGTTAATACCCCCAGCTGTTAATAAATGGACAAATTTTATCAGTTCCGTGGACAGATGCCAGATATTTCACCTAAATTTCTTCATTAAGTTCAATCTTTACCACAACCACCATGTTTTACGTTTTTAGTCAATGGCCTTCTAACATAAACCCTCAACTTCTTTACAATCCCTGTAAATGGGTACGGATAATCCTGGGAAGATCAATACCAAGAGGTTTGGTCAAGGACCAGCTGGTAGAAAGGATCATTGTGAAACTATGTTGTTATCCTTGTAAAATCAATACCAAGAGGTTTGATTAAGGACCAGTTGGTAGAAAGGATCCTTGTGAACCTAAGTTGTTATCCTTATAAAATATAGTTGTTTCTGTCTTTCTAAGATTGTAAAGGTGTAAATACATGCCAAAACTTTTCTTTTACACAAATTTAATCTAAATATATGAACCAATTATGTTTGCTCTAAAACTTTGCAAAACAAGCAACAGAAATAAAATTTAATAATTTTCAGAACTTCTTATTCTCAATCCATTCACAATTCAAAGATGCCGACTTAAAAAAATACAACATCTAGCTTCAAGTCTTGGCAAAACAAGGAATAAACAATTTTTGATCCTTGAAAAACTGGAATTAAACTCAATTCTAATTCAAAATTCAGCCTATATAAACAAAACACCTGGGAATATTCAAATTTTTCTAACAAACTTGTGGGAGTTAGAGTATAAAAATCTGATTTTTTAAAGAAAAACTTGAATTTCTTAGGTAAAGTTTACAAGACACTTGCTAAAATATAAACAACGACTTTTATTCCACGAACAAATACAAAATTTAATTTCAGATTCTTTAGAAGTTTGGCGCGAAGCATGGCGCCTTCAGCTGCATCTGAAGTTCAGATGGTGGTGCCAATGGCAACAGAAATAAATAAATCAGAATACACCTTAAGCACTCAAAATGGTATTTCAATGGATGAATTAAATTTTTGTCAGTTTTCTATTTCTGTTATTTACTTTATATTAAATC
This sequence comes from Nipponacmea schrenckii, assembly GCA_030562195.1. Lineage (NCBI taxonomy): Eukaryota > Metazoa > Mollusca > Gastropoda > Lottiidae > Nipponacmea > Nipponacmea schrenckii. Next base: position 23,923,708 of record JAUJPP010000012.1, on the reverse strand, counting down.
TGAAAATAAATCAAGGGCAATAACTCTTGTCTTACCTGACATAAACGTAAGAACCAGACTGGCGTCTTAAAGTAAATCCATGTTTTGTCACAATTCGAGATCTGGATGGAGGTTCATGGTAGGAGCTGTGTCTTTTAACTGACTAAAAAATACAAAATTTATTTAGGTCAAAATTGAGGGGGTAGAGTAGGTGATAAGGTATGAGGTAATGTATGGGGTATGGCTAGGGTAGAGATCTAGATAGTGGTTCATGGATGGAGCTGTGTGACTGAAAAAAAAACAAGTTTATAGTTTAGTACCAAACTCTAGGGGTAGGGTAGAATAAGGGTGGGGTAGAAGTAGGGATGAGGGATGGGGACTGTGGGGTAAGCCGTAAATGATAAGGGTGGGATATGTCTACCTTGTATTAACATGAATCTTTAATGTGTGACCTTGGCCAGTGCTTTCATGGGACTATGTACCTTATTACCTAAAACCTATGAGTAAGAGAGTAAGGAATGTGACCTGTGACCTGTGACACTATGTAATATTAACATTAACGATGTAATACTAGTGTGTTTTAATTAATATTATATCATTAATATGTTTCTATATCACATTCTCTAAATACTTCAACTTCACTCATTACTACATGGACTGATATTTTTATTTTAAACATTATCATTTGATGGCAGGAGACAGGTTTGCTATTTGGGGGTGTTGATTTCAGCCTTGAAGATATGTAATTATTATTTAAATAAAGTACCACAAATGAATGAATATCACATAAATATAACTATATGAAATACTTCAAGTTAACTTACTACTACATGGACTCATATTAAAACATTGTCATTTGATGGCAGGAAATTAAAGGGACAATTTGCCATTTTCTGGGTTGACTTGGGTCTTGAATATATGAAGAATTAACATAACACTAAGATGGGTCATCATTGTAATTCTAGACACACCTGGTTTGAAATAACCCGAACACAAGATGTCAAACAATTCTGTCAGATCCTGGATGGCCATTGGAGCTACTCACAGACTAAAATTCAGCAAATTATGCAGATCCTGGATGGCCATTGGAGCTACTCACAGACTAAAATATAGCAAATTATGCAGATCCTAATGTGCCAGGTAAGCTGGTAGACTTGCAACTCAATGGGAAATTGCTGATTACTATGTGTTTAGTCTGTCCTGGATGGCAAGTGGAGCCATATTATTCAGATCCCAGTGTACCAGAACAGAAGGCAAATTTGCAACGCTAATTACAGTGCTTAACTAGCAAGAGAGTTAATATAATGGTACTATATACTAATTGCGACTGTATATAAATATATATATATCTGTATAAGTATATTGAACTAGTTAGTTATTGGTGAAGGTCAGGGTTAAGTCACTGATTTCAGTCAATTGGCTCCATTCCAACTACACAATAATAGTTTTAATAGAAACTTCTATATGGTACCTTACTAAATGATATAGAATGGAGTTTTACATCCATTCCAACTACACAATAATAGTTTTAATAGAAACTTCTATATGGTACCTTACTAAATGATATAAAATGGAGTTTTACATCCATTCCAACTATAAAGCTTGAAAACAGTAGCTCTATATTGTACTTTTATAAAAGATATGGAGTTTTACACCCTATCAAACTACAGTTGGGTAGACTGGAATAATGAAGAAAGATTACTTATTCAGTACCCATTTACAGCTGGGTTGACTGGAAAAAAAGAAAGATGACTTCTTCAAGGCCACCAGACCTTCACCATAATCACCATCAATCACCAAACCATAAAAATAACTTGACCTTTTCAGACAATTGTCTTCAAAATTTCAAAATATCCTAAATTCAATTTCCAACCAGGTTTAAAATTTCACACACCAAATACTGTGGTTAATCTTTCTCCAAAACTAATTATGACAAAATACACTTTTTACCGCCCATTTAAGTCTCGACAGACGCAGAACCAAAAATTCAAATTTTGTATTTAATCTTAGTCAATATTGCTGTGTATTTGTCATCTTCAAATAACGGTTTAAAGATATAGTTTACTTTCTGATATTTGAAATTATGAAAAATTATTTTGAAACTTCAGCGTTAAGCTTAATAAAAAATATGTGAAATTCAAACTTTTAAATTTTTAGGAAGATTCTGAGATAAAACCATTAAGACAACGAATTAAGACTGAAAACTTAAAAATCTGCGCCCCAAACTATGACTTTAACAATACTGACACTGTGTAGTTATAATGGTTTGAAAGACGAATTTTTTTCAAACAAATCTTCTAAAATTGAAGTGAAAATGTTGTTGATTTTACGAAACGTCTTTACAAATAGTTAAACTCATATTTTAGCTTAGAATGACACGTATGATTGGTCAAACACTTGAGCCAAACTATACAGAATCTTTAACAGTTGGTCTATGGAAAGTTTTTGAATTTTAAAATATGTTATGTCATTTTGATCAAGTATATATGACAGCAGACCTTATCTACTGATGAATATATACTCTTATTGACCAAGTTTAAAATGTTATGTTCATTATAAGATGTAGTATTCATTTAAGTGCTATTTTTTTTATGATTTATCAGATTATATAAGGATTCTGTTATGTTATTTATAACAGCAGGTATATCTACTGATGAATATATACACTTATTGACCAAGTATAAAATTTTATGTTCATAAGATGCAGTATTCCTTTAAAAGAAGCAGAGTTGGGTAAGAAAGGTTTCACGTGAATAACTAATTAGCAAGCATAAAAAACGTCAATACCTTTCTTTTTCGACAAGGGTGCGGTGTGCAAATTCGTACTCCATCCAGAGACTGGATTAAGATATCTAGATCCATAACAGACATCTTGGATTATCTTAATCCTAATCCATTAATCTTTGAATCCTGTTAATCCATACAGAAGATCCAATTTTTAATCAAAATTTCCTCTTGTGGATCTATCGAGAATTCAGGAAAGACAAATGTTCTTTCAATTAAACATATCTTTGAGGATCCAATTTTATGAGAAATATTCTTATTCCTCAAATTTGTCCTATTATTTGCAATTCTTTCCTTTAAGTTCCAACAAATTTGCAAATTTTCACAATTTCTATTTTTTCAAATCTTGCAAGTTATCGGTCGTAAGTTTCGGCACTTGTGGATCTTCTACGGCCCTGAGTTATTAATGGTGTTGACTGGCTAAAAAATCATAAATCTTAGCTTTGTTCTTTAATTCATCCACTGGCTTAAAACACTTAATCCTTGCTTATTATCCACAGTTATAAATTCAGCAACTGGCTTATCATCCTAGCTTATAATTCAGTTTTAAATCGAATGGTCAATTGGTCAAATCCCAAATTCTACCACTAGTCCACAGTTTATCAAAACGACAAATAAACTAAAAATTTACAAATTGAGTCTATGTATTAAAGTTGGCACTTAACTTGGTTAAAAAACTTGGTTTAAAACTTTAAGTCAAGTGTATTTTTATGAGAACAGAATTTTCGTTTCAACTTTGTTTTTATCTTATCAGTAGAACTTATCAGAGTTTTGGGTGTCTATATATAAGTCGGTACTTCTAAAATGTGCCAAAATCTTTCTCTTTATCACTTCTAATTAATATCAAATAAAATCTAATGGATGAAAGAAAATTCAAACTTCAGTAATTTTCATTTCAAAGTTGTTTTTATGGTGAAAAATCTAAGTAACTCCAAAACCAATTGGTGATTAAAATAAAATTTTGAGAAATTTTCGGTCAATTCCACTTCAACAAGGCTTAATTTTGAGAATTCTTCCAAAATCAAAGACAAAGCTGGTAAAACAGGAACTCAGCAGTTAGTAAAATAGTTGAAATTCAAACATTGAAAATATTTCACTTGAATTGTGCCAAAATAATGAATTTTTATATCAGAAATTGTTCAAAATCTGTGAAAATTGGATGATTGGTAACTTGGAGAACATTTCTTCTTGGAGTAAATCTTTCACACAAAATTCAGGTTTGGTTCTTTTTCAGCCAGCAAGCCAAGATGGCCACCTAGTTAAGGTCAAAGACCTGTTAGATCCACACAAATTCACTGCCGATTTTCACTCACAAGATCCCTTTCACAAATCAACTAATTGGATAAATCTATTAAATCTATAATGGAATAAATCCACAGTTCGAAATTAAAACCCTTTTAAAGTCAGTACGAAAAATAAGAAGCACAGCTCCCACACAGTTTGTCATGTCCAAGGTATCGAGAGTCAAGATTCAGAATAAAAAGCAGTAGGAAAAGTGAGAAGAAGGTTATTTTTAGTAACATCTGCCAGGTAGAGGTATCAGTTAAAAACATCAAGACTTTCATAAACAACATACGATTTCAGGCCACGCTAGAAAACTTCTTATTCTACTGGTATAGTGGTAGGGTGGGTAGGTAGGGGGTGGGGTTGCAGTTAGGGAAAGAGAGAGGAGAGATGTATCAGTTGAAACCATCAAGACTCAAGATCAAGATTTCAGACCATGCTTATAAAAACTTCTACTAGTACATACGATGTTGGAGTAGATTGGAAGAGGTTGGAAGAAGGGAGAGGACTTTAAAGGGGAGAAGGTGAAAAGGAAGGGAGCAATAGAGGAATCAAGAGGAAGTAAGAGGAGGGGCAGGAGACTGTCCTGATGAGGAAAGTGTTTCTGAAACATGTGATGAGCTCTGGTCAATTAAGTCCATAAACTTCACAACAAACATAATATTTGAAACTATACATGCCAACAATGGCATTAGATTCCCTGAAAACTCTAAGAACTATTCCATGTTCAATGACTGGGAGTAGAATCTGCCAAGACAAAGGTACCGGTACCAGTACCAATATCAGAACCAATGAAATTGTAAGATGTAGCCTAGTATAATGAAGGTATGAAAGATAGTGAAGAAGTATTTTAAGAGAGAGTAGAAACTGATAAATGGAAAGTTACTTCAAGATAACACCTCGTATATAAACACTACTTATATTATAAACTTCTCATATTTCTTTATTAGTTTCTAGTATTCAAAATACTGCCCAATCTTGTTACTCACACCATGGCATACAGGCACATTTACGACCGATCCCAATCTATTACTGGATTTAATAAAAGACATCCATTCCTCATAGTCAGATTGATTGTTTGAAGGGCAAGTAATAGGGCCTACATATCCAGGGAGTAATGGAGTAGTCTCCAAATTTATGAATGGGACGATCAATTTTTTCAGGGGTAGGTGGGGGGCCGGCATTACCGCCGACTGCCCCTTTGAAGATACAGACATAGAAAACATCCTTACTTAATGCCAAATTGGATTCTTACTTCCTTCTCTCATGTACCTTATTTGGCTAATGAAGACAATATTGTAATATTGGAAGCCAACTCATTTTCAATTTCCAACTATCAAGGGATCTTTAAGATGCACAGTCTATAGCACACAAGGCCTCAGTTTATTGCCCACTCTGAAACCGAAACCGTAGGGAAAATCAGTTATGTGGCCACAGGAAAATTGGTGACAGTAATACAGACATTATATGAATAACATCATTTATTCAGGTTATGAAAGTAATATAATAAGCCAACTGATTATACTGATAATGATGTTTGTTTATCTTATTGTATTACATTGTACCGATCTTCTAGCTTCCCTTTATAACATTATCAGATAAACAGATATAATGATAACCTTTCAACAAGATAACCTTCTAGTATAGATAGGTTTCATCTTTCCTTTCATTTGTTCTAGTTGAGAAAAACTCAGACCACAATACAGGTATTATCCGTCGAACATTATCTGATAACCTCCTAGCAAAAACAGGTTTCATCCTTCCTTTTACTTACTCTAGTTCATTATCTGATAGCCTTGAATAATTCCAGTCTACCCAGCAGTAAATGGGTACGGATAATCCAGGAAAGATCAATGTCAAGAGGTTTGATTAAGGATCAGCTGGTAGAAAGGATCTTTAACTGTGAACCTAAGTTGTTATCCTTGTAAAATCATTACCAAGAGGTTTGACCAAGGATCAGCTGGTAGAAAGGATCCTTGTGAACCTAAGTTATTATCCTTGTAAAATCATTACCAAGTAGTTTGACCAAGGACCAGCTGGTAGAAGAGAAAGAACCAAGAGATCTTGTCAAGTTTTCTAATAAGGAAGTGACAATATATATCAAGTCTAATGACAAAAGACTTTGTGAAGACAAGTCAATGGCAGTTTTACATGCTACTAGGTCATTAGTTTAATAATCCTTATATCGATATGACATTGATATAGTGTTACTGTCTAAACCAACGGAACAGGGGATAGATTAACAGGTTCTTGTCTCAAACTAACTTTCTTCTAATGGATTGGGAATTTTGAATGAAGATTTATGTCCTTTTCTGTACTGCACTCAACTAATTAAGTCAGGCAATATTATGAAGTCTACAATAAGGGAAATTTTTGTCTAGATTAATCCTACTCTTTTTGTGATTTCCAAATATCAAGGAATCTGTAACAGGTTATGGTCAAATGGTCCCAAACTAAAATGGCCCCTGGCCAAAATGGCCCCTGAAAAAAAGGGCCCAATGGCCCCAAAAAATTACTCTTTGGTTTCAACCATATTTTAGGTCAAAATGGCTCCTAGAGAAAAATCAAAATGGCCCCTTGAGAAAAGTCAAAATGGCCCCATAAATATAATAACATGTAGCTTGATCAAAGAAAGACTCAGCCATTTTGACTAGAACCCTCTGTAACATGCACAGCCTGTAACATTGAACCATCGGAACAGCTAGACACTCTTTCCATGCCAGCCCCTCAGACTTGCATCACTAACAAGGGGAAACTGGGTTGAAAAGCGTAAAGCTCATCTCGAACTTTGCCGGGATTGAACTGGACCATCTCTAGCATCCAGCTAACTGAGCCACTGTGGCCCCCCAATACAATTAACTAGACACAGCATTAAATCTCATACATTTACCAAAATCACACGTGAGTGTGTCTCTCACTACCAACTTTAAATCAGCTTGTGATAAAAAATACCAGAGTATTTCACAGTAAACAGATAAAGTTTTAAGTTGGTTTCAACGTGTTAAATCATGACAAAAATAATAATCCTGACCTTTTGATGGACATTTTATCTCAAAATTAATATTTTCCGAAAAAAAAACATACAATTATGTCAAACTTAGATTTTAGTTCTAGTGATTAGAGTGGTGGAAGGGTTACAAGTTACTATTAAACAGAAGGCACTGGCAAAGGATTAAAGAGGAGTTAACTATTGTTAAGATTAATATGTTAAAATGAGAATACATAGTACTTCTAACATAGACCTAAAGGCTGTTTACTTCATGGTGATTTCAAAGCTTAACTGTTTGGCAAAAGGCTTTTTCTAGAAATAGCAGTGAAGCTCGACTTGAGATGAGCCTTCAAGCAAAGTACGAGCACCATAAGATCAACCAAACTAATGAGCAAGGTGGTTCCACAGTTTGCAAGCCCAATTTGCTCAAATATGACCCTACTTAACACAAATTCTTAAGACAAATTACGATAATCCTATTGACAAATAAACCAAATCTGGTGACCTTTGACCTCAATCTACAAACATCAATCTGTATGTAAATAGAAGATATAATTTTCAACTTTGACCTTATGGTGTATTGTGTTGTTGATTGAAATATGTTGCTGATTTACAATTAATCAATATCTTTATTTGATCTAAAAAACTTATAGAGTTGCAGAATACAAAAAGAATACAGTTACAGTTTAGATAAAAATCTGTGACAGTGTATTTAATTTTTGGAGCTTTCTGTTGAAATTGAATTTGAAATATATGTCCATTATGCCGATTTTTCTGGCTAAAAAAGACAATAGAGCTTCTACTACTAGTACCCAAGCATGGTTTTTTACATTCCCTTAATTCCAAAAGCATTCCCAGCTTTGCCATTGGTGGCATTGCAAAAATTTACAATCATTGCCATTTTTCTGACTAGGCTACATAAAGCAATCAATCAATAAATTTATTCAATATCCTTTGTTGAATGTCGTCGAAAATTTATTGTAGAGAAAAGGCTTGTCGTGTGTCAAGCGACATTCCGGTTCAACAAAAAACGATTTTCTGCAAATGGCAAATGCCGAAATGGAAAACCAAGTGAAAGAATATGGGAAAGAAAAATAGTGTTGCGGTTAAATTCGAAGAAAATTTGAAACTTACCAAATAAAATGCAAACTTCCGCTTTGCAGCGAAATGCAGAAAGCCGTTAAATCACCAAATGATAGCAGAAATGGGATTTTCTTTTCGAAGATTTTCAGTTCTGATGTCTGCAAACAACGAAATGCGCCAGACTTGGTGTACACAGAAATTGATGACATCACCAGTTGTTGCTGTTTCAGCTTTTTGTATTTTCCAAAGATGAAGATTCACTGAAGCGATCACGAGTTGTCTCCCATTTAAAATTCCATTTTATTTCCACTTAAGCTATCAAGAGTTCCCTCCCTTGAAATTACCTTAGACCTTTCATAAAAATTCCTATTGAAATCTACATTACAAACATACAAATTGATTCTTCATTATTAAAATGAATGAGGTGGGGGGAGGTGGGGGGGTTGGAGAACCCTTGCTGAGTATAGATAACTCAGGAAAAATCAATGCCAAGAGGTTTAGCCAAGGATCAGCTGGTAGAAAGGATCCTTAACTGCGAAACTAAGTTCTTATTCTGTAAAATCATTACAAGAGGTTTAGCCAAGGGCCAAGTAGTAGAAAGGAACCTTAACTGTGAACCCAAGATGCTCTTGCCTGGAGCCTACTATAATTGGTAAGGGTTCATCAAAAATCAAATCTAAAACAGACAATTTTGAAATTAATTTTTTTAATATTAAAAATCATTTAAATAATGTTAAGATTTTACAAAATATTGCAGATAATTAATTATATAAATTAAATCTCAGTTAACGAGCTTCCTGAATTTATAAAGTGATGCCAGACCTCAATAAATGATAACAACGCCATGCAGTGTTCAATGAGGAAAATACAACTAGGGCAGTAGCCTAAACCTACCCTTTTTGCGATTTCCAACTGTCGAGGGATCTTTAATGTGCACAGCCTGTAGCACACAGGGCCTCAGTTCATATTACTATCTGATGCTTTTCTTCAGTTAGCCTATCATATCAGAAATACACTCGTTTATCAGTTATGAGGCCTGAACCACTAATACCTTTTTTATAATACTTTTAAAATATTTGAAAATAATTTTAAGAAAAAAAATGAAATATCCAAAATGTTAATCAAAATATATCTGAAGATGAAAATAATTTGAAATGAAATATATCTCTCAAGTCTACTCAAGTTACAGACCTTATTTACAGGTCGGCCATATTAAATACAGAACGAGACTAATTAGCAAACGAAAAAGGTAGCGTTAAGTCGCTGTATAAATCCGCAACCTTGACATTTTTAAAACCTCCTTCTCAAATCTCAATAACTGGAGAATAAGGCCTTTCACTTAAATGCTTGTAAATTAACCAAAATGTTAAAATTCAATGTAGGGGTGGTAGGTAAATCTATAATAGTGTTTCAATTTATCTAACGTTCTGTTAAAGTAAATGTTTATTTTAAATCAGACCTGTTTGTGCAGCAATATCTTCACAGGTCTCCTGGACTATATACAATTTCAATAAATAAAACCACTATTATAGATATACTACTTCTTTTTATTTAAGCAACGTTTCAATTCACATACAGCAATCTTTATCAAGCATACATAATATTAAAGATTCCTGTATGTGAATTGAAACATTGCTTAAATTAAAGAGAAGTAGTCGTATATCTATAATAGTGGTCTTATTTATATTCCACCTATTTCTAAATATCATTTAAAGATTTTATATACAATTTGTGATAGATATTAAAATATTGAGCTTAAAGATGTCGTAATTTTTCTGCTGCCGTTTGATAAAGATATGAAATGAAAAATGACGTAAAAATTTCAAGATGATAACAGTAAAAAGATAAAAACTCACTTTATAAAAATCTAAATATTTTTAAGAAATACTTAAACAATTTCTTACAAATTTAAATTTGGACATAACTAAAGCACTGATTTGTGAAATATTTTTATATCAATGCAGAAAAGAAAAGGATTTTGATCATACTCTCACAAATTCTATCCCATAATATGAACAAAGCCTAGTTCACAGTGGTTTTGAATTAAGAAAACATCACATTTTCATTCTGATTTTATCTAAAAATAATTATCTATAGGCAAGACCAAAGTTTTAAACCTGGGAAAGAAAAGTGAATTTCTTCACGGAAAAGGTAAGAATAGGCATAAGTTTTGTATACAGTCACGATATCCATCCCATAATATGACCAAAGCCTCGTTCACAGTAGTTTTGTATGAACAAATCAGCCTATATATTCTATGGACTCAAATTAAACAACCGTACACCAAAGCAAAATTGAAAATCAAAATCTCCGAACATTCTGAATATAATTTGCATATTTTATGCAAATTCACTTGTTCTTAAGTCTATTTTGATTGGATGATATTTCTTTTGACATTTATGGATATTCATAATGACACTGTCACTCATGAATATGCATATTTTGAAATATTCTTATTAACATTTTGTTCTTTCTCATTGGATGATAGTTCTTAAACACTCATCAATATTCATTATGCTGATGAAAGTTCTTAAAACACTCATAAATATTCATAAAGACATTTGATTGGATGATAGTACTCATAACACTCATGAATATTCATCATGACATTGTTCCTGAGCTGCTGAGATCTAAATTAACTCCAGTCTGTTTCTGGGTAGCCATCATAGAAACCATTGAACAAAACCGCTATAGCAACAAAGGCAAGATAGATAGCTAAGGTCACCCATCCTAGAGTTCGTTCCCATGGTAACATTTTGATATTTTTTAATACAGGTACTCCTAGCAACAATCCTAAAATAAAAATAAATCACAAATTTCAAATTTTGACCAAATATTTTGACCATGTTTCACTTTAAACCATATAATACATATTCATGATGTCAAACACAATACATTGTCAAATTTGTAAAGAGATGCACACATAGAATCCTGAAAATTGGCAAAGACTCTTGTTTGTTTTGCTTGTTTAAAATTAAACGCTTCATATAAAGCATATAGTCCTTGACGACAAATAAATAAAACTTACCACATAAAAAGCCTCCAATATGAGCAGTGACCCCTACTTTAAATTCTTCAGGGGCGGTAATTCTTCTATAAATAGCTATACTGGTATCCGGTACCACTAGAAATATTCCAATTGAAAATTCAGGACTCTATACTTCTTTAAACATGGGGAAATACACATGGACAAACTTTCAGAGCTCTATGTATAAGGTTTATCGTCCTCATACAGTCCAATCATGATTTAAAAAACAGGATCAAGGCATGTTATGTCAATAGGGACCAAGGACCATTAACCTATACATTACACAAACAATATCTGGTCTGAATATGACGTCACATCAGTCCAATTGCCTCCAGTTTGAAGAGATAATGTACTTTTTGACAATGCTGTCCAATAAGGGATTTTGGGTTCGAAAGATTATAGATCATAGAGGACATTAAACATCAGTCATTACATAATATCCTACTTTCTTACTAGAGATTGGGCTAAACACTGGCAACATCATGCAGTGTGCAACTGTCTTTATCTTAACCAGTCAGAGCCTTGTTATAAATTACCATATAATTCTGAATATAGTACGCAAGTGTTTAACCTAAAACTGGCCCAACAGAGTGTGCGCACTATATACAGTTAAAAAAATTTGATTTTTGTTTTCCCACGAAAATGCATGATCATAATTATAGGTAGGGCCTTCACAGTTTGAAAAGCCTGAAGCCAAGATTACTAACATGTTTATAAAAAGAGTTCAACAGTTGTATTTGACAAGCCTTTTATGAGGTGAACTTACCTAACATTAGAATAACCATGAGTCTAACTGGAGCACTTAATAATATACGTCTAATACTTCCACCACAACATTGATAATTCATTTCTTTCCAATTCTAGAAAAGAAAAAAAAAAGTTTCACTCAAAACTAAAAACTCCCAAAAGGAAAAAAAAAAAGGGAAGCAAATCTGTGGGCATTCATTCACAAATATTTAGTTGAATTATTCTCAATGTTAAACTCATCCAGGGTTCTTTCAGTTTCTATTTATATACAATGATCAAGCAGAATTCCCAAAAACAAAGTGAATTTACAAGAAAGTTTATGATAAAAGTTTTTCAGTAAGTTAATGAAAAGATAAATGTGAATCGTTTGGGTGGTCACTCATAAAAACTTAACTGAATTATTCTCAATGTTGAACATTTGTGGGGTTCTATAGCACAGCGTTTAGAGCGTTGGTTCTTAATATCATGACGTCATTTGCTTGGATACGTTGAAAATGTCGGACATCCACCCAGCTATAAATAGGTACAGATAATCCAGGAAAGATCAATGCCAAGAGGTTTAGCCAAGGACCAGCAGGTAGAAAGGATCCTTAACTGTGAATCTAAGTTGTTATCCTTGTAAAATATAGTTCTTTCTTTATTTTTCATATCTATGGTCTTGATCTCCAGACATATTAGGCAATAATAGGGGCAGGTAAATTTGTAAATTACCAACTATTATTAAGACAAGAAAACTTACTGTAATGATGGCTGCTACATGGGCCCCTAATAAAGCATAGACACCACCACTAGCCCCTACTAGAGATACTGCATGATCTGTTAGAGAATGGGCTAGAGATCCTACAATAGATTACAACATATAGTTAGTCAAACTGAGAAATTAATGTCAACTAAAAACAAATCTGATTTGTATCTAAATCCGATTTTCAACCCAACCACACATCCAAAACTATCGCTTCGTTCTTATGTCATAGAAATAACAATTCTGAACATAATTTGAGTCCATTAAATTACAACGCCAGACTTAATCAGTTGAATGACCCTTTAAATATTTTCTGGTATAGAAAAGAACTTTGGCGAGGTCACACCTTTAAAATGTCTCCTAATTATCCTTGTGTCCTGATTCTGGTAACTAGGTGACGTCTTCTTGTATGCACCATCACCAACATAAGAAATTTGAAGAGTTATAAGCTACCCTACCTGCGATAACTCCCAGTAAATAGACCGTCATTACCCTCCAGAATTTATGAACGAACTCCAACGGAATACCAAAAATTAGTTGAAATAACATATTAGATACAATATGTAAATATCTGAAACAACATCAAACACAATCATTATAATAAAAAATTTAATAAAAAAAAGCTTCTTTTTTTGGGGGGTTGATTGAAGGCATTGGCACAGGGTTAAAGCAGTGTTAGCTAATTGTAGAGATTAGGGTGGTTGAAAGGTAACAAGTTACTATTCAACAGAAGGTACTGGTACAGGGTTAAAGCAATGTTCACTTACTGTAGAGATTAGGGTGGTTGAAAGGTAACAAGTTACTATTCAATAGAAGGTACTGGTACAGGATTAAAGCAATGTTCACTTATTGTAGAGATTAGGGGGGTTGAAAGGTAACAAGTTACTATTCAACAGAAGGTACTGGTACAAGGTTAAAGCAATGTTCACTAATTGTAGAGATTAGGGTGGTTGAAAGGTAACAAGTTACTAATCAACAGAAGGTACTGGTACAAGGTTAAAGCAATGTTCACTTATTGTAGAGTTTAGGGTGGTTGAAAGGTAACAAGTTACTATTCAACAGAAGGTACTGGTACAGGGTTGAAGCACTGGGAATAAAGTCCGCAAGTTTCAGACTAGGCCTGAACATGACCCCTTCATTTTCCAATCAGAACAAAGAGGGATGACGACAGCAATAATAAATCTGTTTCCCAATTCCTCTTTTTTTACTGATTCAAAATAATGTTAAAACCAAAAAAATTCAAATTTGTACACGTACCCCTGATGCATAAACATGTAAGTTAAGAATCTCCAAGCTTCGTAGCGTCTGGTTGGACGGTAGACAAGCGGGCTGTACATGGCCACACCTGACGTAGCTGTTGTTTCTACACCTTTATCTTGTAGTTCTACAGCATAGACTATAAATATAATGATCTGAAACACAAATATTCAACATTTATACCACAAATTCCCATAACAGGGGTTACGAACATGTCAGTTAAATGCGGAAATGGTCAGTAAAAAACGGTGACGGATAGTGCTGTTGGTAAAACGGATTGGTTGACCGAGGGAGTGAAAACCCTGTGTCACTTATGATATTATCCTTAAACTGCTATAAAATCTTGTGTCACACCCTAGGTCCCCACCCACTACTACCCTAGCTTACCCCCCAACCCTACCCCTACCCTAATCTAACTCACCTCAGTAATACTAATAATAGGTATAAATAAGGGAGACAGTATAATTGAAATTTGAGATTTCGACAATGTTATCAATTCTGCTATAATTTTGAATTTGTTCATTCTGATTTCGATACAATGTTTCATTACTAGCATCTAAAATAATAACTATTCTGTAAATTGGTAACGTATTATAAATCAAATGATATATCGATATACTTCTTCTGACATTTGATAACACTGTCGTATAAGCAGAAATGTCAGAAATAGTATATCTATATATCTTGATTCAAATTGTGTAACCTTATGAAGTATGTGAAACGTTGAATTAATAAATTCAGAAATAGTATTGATATATCTAGTGTTCTTTATAACATTTGATAACACTGTCTGTATGATATGTGAAACTTGAGTTAATAAATATCAGAAATAGTATATCTATATATCTTGTGATTCTTTATAATATTTGATAACACTGTATGTATGAGCATGTGAAACGTTGAATTAATAAATATCAGAAATAGTATATCTATATATCTTGTGTTCTTTATAAATTTGATAACACTGTCTGTATGAGCATGTGAAATTGAGTTAATAAATATCAGAAATAGTATATCTATATATCTTGTGATTCTTTATAATATTTGATAACACTGTCTGTATGAGCATGTGAAACGTTGAGTTAATAAATATCAGAAATAGTATATCTATATATCTTGTGATTCTTTATAATATTTGATAACACTGTCTGTATGAGCATGTGAAACATTGAGTTAATAAATATCAGAAATAAATTAACAAATGAATGCAATCTAAACAAAACCATCTGCATGTATTCCATTGAACAGGAGTGAAGAATTGACTCACCAGTCTGACGAATTCTGGGTAGGTAATATGGGCGTCCCTGTTTTTATCAGCCTGTTTCAGGATGTACTGTAGGCGTTGTTCTGAAATATGGTCAGCGATTCCCTCCTCTGCCAGTTCATCACGTAAATCACGGAGTGGTACTCCTTCAGGGCCATGCTAAAAAACAGAACCAAAATTGTAATGAAGATAGAAGTGAGAGGTTCGACTAAAATGATATAAAAGATTGGATATTTTGAAGCAGACACTTCTCCCTCTCTTAAAAAAGTTGTGTTTGCCAACCATGAACTGTCTTGAAAGGTTTACAACTTTATAATTTAGAAAAACTGAACCAAGAAAAATACTCACTCTGTCAAAGATCTTTTTAAAATTCTGAAGAAAAAAAGGTACAGATTATGTATTTAAATATATAGATTTCTTTAAAAAGAGGTTTGTATTTAAGTCTTGTATATATTTACCCCCAAACAAATAGAGTTTTATGTCCAACTCTTCTACTTGAATGACCTAATGTAGTGTGCAATGAGGGAAATTTTGTCAGGACAGCAGTGTTGAAGGAACTTAAACGTGCACAGACCGTACCACACGGGGCCTCGGTTTATTGTCCCTTCTGGACAACGCTTTTTCCATGTCGGCCCCCAGATATGCATCACTGATAAGGGGAACAAGCTTGAAAAATCTGAAAGTTCATCTCGACCTTCAAGGTGAATATATCTGCATTTGAATATTATTTAATTTGCACACAGCAGTTGAAATACGAATATAAATCAATTCTGCAATTCACAAAAAGAAAATTTATAATATTGAATCAATACAGCATGTGTATTATTAAATACTCAAATATTTAAAGGGATTGTAAATACGTTTTCTAAAACCATTCTCTTATCCCTTTAAAACATCTTTCAAGTTTCAAAAGATTGTAGCTTATTACTAAGCTAAGTTCAATTGAACGACAATGAATAAAGTGTTATTTGAAGCATGACAAAATAAGGTTTGAAAAGTACGCCATTTTACCAGTGAAGACATGATTTTTATTTGCGTCATGGTTGGTTAAAGCTAATTAAAGTGTTTAATCATTGAAAAAATTCAAACTTGTTTATTACAGCGAGTATAGCTATCACTTGCTCTTGATTCTACCTTGGGCTATGAATTTTTTACGAGTCGACACTTTTGGGTTAATTTAATGCAAGGTCACAAAGATAAAACTCAAAATATTAAGTATAATAGGTTCCTTATTGTTGTAAAGGAGATATTTTAAAGGAACAGGGGGGGGGTAGGGGCAGAGGGGTGTCGAGTTTAAATGAAGGGTAACCTAGCTACCTGTGTTTGAACCTTTTTGGTCTATTTAATGCAGGGTCACGAAGATAAAACTTCCTTATTGTTGTTAAGGAAATATTTTAAAGCAACAGGGGGGAGGGGCAGAGGGGTGTCGAGTTTAAATGAAGGGTAACCTAGCTACCTGTGTTTGAACCTTTTTGGGTTAATTTAATGCAGGGTCACAAAGATTAAACTCAAAATTTTTAAGGATAGGTTGCTTATTTTGTTAATCAAATTCTTCAGGACATGAGAAAGGGAGATATGTGAAGGGAACAGGGGGGAGGGGTTAAATGTAAGGACACTAATCTACCTGAGATAGGGGGGAGATATATCTCAAGGGAATAGAGGGGACAGGGGAAAGGGGTGAGGGGGGAGTTAAATGAAGTGTAACCTAGCTACCTGTGATATTCTAAAGAAAAGTGAATTCAAAAGATTAATTAATCAGTACTCATTAACAGGATTTTGCCTAATTAGACTTGTTAATTTATTTCCTAGTTACAATTAAGGGTGTGGGAGGGGGAGGAGGACGGGCTAGAGCTCCACAAATAATGTTTTATTTAAGTTATTGATGCTCTTGTCTTCCAAGTTAGGGAAGGGGAGGAGGGGGTAGAGCTCCCCAAATTAATGCATAATTCTTTAAGTTATTAATGCTCTTGTCTTACAAGTAATTCAAGGCTATTCATAAAATATAAAAACTACCATTAAAATTTTATCAACACCCATAGTTTTAATGCCCAAGTTACTGGCCCCAATTAAAATTTTCATTACCTACACACAGAAACTCCTCTGTATTTAAACACCTAATCTTTTTAAGAACAGCTTGTTCTTATTTTTACAACCCCCAAGCCCCCCCCCTCCTTCAGAAAACCCCTTCGTTTTTAATACCAGACCCTCTTATTCACTTTAGTCCTGTTACAATATTTTTTCACAGCTCATACAAAATTGTCCTGTATGACCCTTTCTCCCATGTAAACTGTTGTGAATTGCAACTTTCACTCAACAATAAAACATGTTGCTTCAAGTAGGTTTAAGCTAGGACTTTATGTTTAACATGTCACCAAATGTCCTTGAAGACTTGATCTAGCCTGGACGTATGCTTGGTTAGTAATCAGTGCCACACCCACATTCCATTCTATTGACATACATATTGAGAAGCCCCATACTGTTCCCAGGGACTAATCCACCCTATCCTAAATTTATAAACTAATTTTTTAGAAACATGGGCATGACATGCATAAAGATGGCAACTGCAACTTTAAAACCCTGTGCATTAATGCACCGTACGTTTGTAAATCTGTCCACGTGGTTGTGCGCTAATTAATCAAATGACAATAAATTAGAGACACGTGTTTGTACTCACTGATCCGACAGGGCCTGTTGTTTCCAACAAATCGACTTCTTCCATACTTGATCGTGACTGCATTTTGATCACTTTCCTATTTTCTACTTTCGCTTTTCTTTGAAATTAAAAATCGCTCCAACTCGCGAAAATAATAGAAATCCGAAGCTAATTCCACAATAATGGCACTTTCTGTTTCAAGCCGTTGCCACCTGAACACATAATGATTAAATAAATAAGCAGGTCATAGGGAATCAATAAAATGAATTGTTGTTGTTGTCAGCAACTCGTCTGCCTTCCCTCCAGGTAACAACATTCTTTACCTGTCAATCAATTATGTAAATTAGCCGGCTAATTTCAACCAATTACTTGACGTTAAATTTTAAATCTGTATTTTAATTGGTTAATCTTTATCGCTTATGACCATAACAAAAGTAAAGATTTGTTTTTCCAGGCGCAATTGACCAATATTTAATTTGGGATGTTGTAGCCAAGTTGAAATATCAAAACTGGTTGTCATAATCTAGAAATTTATTTCACATAAGCTATTTAAAATAAAAATCAGAATTATCAAAATAGTTTTGTTGGCAGATTATGATAAGAAAGCTAAGCTAACAAACAACCAGTTTGATTTTAAGTCTGGATAATCTAAAAATATTTAAGAAACGTGCGCACAACCGGAAATAATTAAGAAGCCATTTTCAATTCGATCAGTTAGGACAAATTCTATTCATAGAAAACAGCTTCAGTTTTATTGTCCAAAATGTCTCGTCACAGAGATGTCGAAAACAAAATCTACGTCGGCGATCTACCGAGTGATGCTTCAGAAAAGGAATTAGAGAGTCATTTTAGCTCGTATGGTCGTTTGAGGAATGTTTGGGTGGCGAGAAATCCTGCCGGTTTTGCTTTTGTTGAATACGAAGATCACAGGGACGCCGAGGACGCAGTGCGTGGGTTAGATGGAACAACAATGTGTGGTGTCCGGGTACGCGTTGAACATTCTAGTGGTAAAGTCAGACCAAAACCTTGGTTGAGAGGTGGCTATAGTCGTGGTCGCGGTGGACCCAGAGGCGGCAGCCGAGGTGGAGGAGGCGCAGGGGGTGGAGGAAAGGGCTTCAACCCAGAAGATAGATGCTATGAGTGCAATGAACGTGGGCATTATGCTTATGATTGTAGAAAACGTAGTGGAAGAAGTTACAGATCCCGAAGTAGATCAAGGAGTCGTGGTAGAGAACGAAGCAGAAGTTATGAAAGAAGTGAAAGACGTAGATCATCCAGACGTTCACCTACGTACAGCAGAAGTAGATCCCGATCTCCATCGAAACATTGAAATCTACGAGCCAAGCGAGCAGCTAAATTTAGATCCAGAAATGTTGCCAACTTTTAGACTTATCTGCAAATGAGATTTACCATCAAAAGACTAACTCCAATTTGATTCAACGTGTGCTAACAAAATCTCATTTGAATTCGTCGCAACTTACTTAGTAATGTAAATACATTATATTGCTACTTTTGTTTTTATGTATTCATTTTGTGTTCTCATAATCCCATCAATTTTGTACATAGTCAAGATGTATTTTCGACAATTTTCAAAAGTATTTCTAAATCTTTCAATAAAATTCATGTTGTTAATGTTTCAAAATGGCAATTGATGAGAATATTCTTGCAAATGACAATCTTATTGTACAACTTCGTTAGGAATTCTGTGTTTGAAATTCTTACTAAAGTGCTGAAATTGGGACAGATTTTAAAGTTTTCATGACATGTTCAGATTTTAATCAATTTTTTTTCGCTGTATTTGCCCTGGTAAATAAATTTTATGTAAATAATATAGCTGAATATTTATGCCAATTTTTAATGTATTTTTTCTTTCTACTTTACAGTGTAAATGTGCAATGTTCGTCGCAACATTGACTGCAACACCACATCAAAATATTGGACTGATGGTCCCTCGTATGATCTACACTGTCCGCCATTTTGATCGTCACGTCCACAAATTTGAGATCTTCAGCCATCTTTGAGACATCTCTCGACTATTTTGATATCATCACACTGTCAGCAAAATTAAGATCGTCACTTAGTCAGCCATCTTGAGATCGTCACACTGTCAACAAAATTATGGTCTTCACTTACCCATTTTGAGATAGACAATAAGTCAGCAAAATTTAGATCGTCACTTAGTCAGCCATCTTGAGATCGTCACACTGTCAGCAAAATTATTATCGTCAGTCAGTCATCTTGAGATTGTCACACTGTCAGCCATCTTGAGATCGCCTAACTGTCAGCCATCTCCAGATCGTCACACTGTCAGCAAATTAAGATCTTCACTTAGCCATCTCGAGATTGTCCTGCAAATTCGTCACTTGACAGCCATCTTGAGATCTCCCTTTAATCAGCCATCTTGAAATAACGACACTTCTTCAAAAATAAGATCGTCATTGTAAGCCATTGTGAGATCGTCACTTTCAGCATAATTTAGAACACCAGCAAACTTGCAATCTATTTCCAAATTGAGATTGTCATACTGTCGGCCATGTGTAGACTGGCACACTGCATCACCTAGATCGTCACTTAGCCACCTTGAAATCTTCACTTGATCAGCCATCTCGAGATCGTCACCGTCACACTGCATCACCTAGATCAGATCGTCAATTTGTCAGTCATCTTGTCAAGATACTGATTTAGATTGCTATTAAGTCAGCCATCTTGAGATCGTCACACAAATTCGTCACTGTCAGCCATCTTGAGATCATCACCTAGTCAACACTGTTAAAATAACTCTCCGTCAGAAAAATTAAGATCGACAAACTTTAAGCCTACTCTAGATTGACTGTCAGCCATTTTGAATTGGCTGAACAACGACCCCTCCTTTCTAACGACTCTTCTAAATGTCAACACGAGATCCCTGGGCAGAAACTTTCACTGAATGAGCGAGGACTTCCCTGAAACTGTATATAAACTTGTATCTATGTGAAATTGGAGTGAACAAGGTGGACTGTCGACTGATATCCTTGCCTTTGTCTGTTCTCCAGATTTTTAACAAATATGGGAAGTTTCAGACACCTTTAAGAGTAAATCTGTCTGCGCCATAGACATAAGGAAAATTGAGTTTGTCTTACCCTCCGTCCGTATCGTTTTGGTTGAATGTTCATCTTGGAAAGTGTACTAGCCTAAGAATATTTTAGGTTGGTTTCAATAAATGTTATCTAAAAAAAATATAACTTTGGATTGATAACTGTTTACTGTCTAGAACTCGGCTATTATTAGGTATATCGTAAGCTTAAGCTGATTATAACATAGGCTTAAACAGTTACGTGTATGTTAAAGGGCTGGGCTGGGGTTATTGGCTGATAAAATTGGTGTAGGGGGGGGGGGGGGGTTAACAAACGGTCAGTCTTGTGCACCAGATATTCCGAATGACGTCGGTGGTTTCCATGATGATTGCGTCGTAGCCTTTTAACATTGCCCTGAATTACGAGTTGTGTTCTCGCTTTACCCTTCCCGCCCCCATAAACACCCTTTACTTTCCAGCCAATATCAGGGGAGGGGTGGGGGGAAATCACTGAAACCTTAAGCATATTTTTGTTTGGGTATGGCTCTGGGGGTACCAATTTGAAATTCCTTTCAAACAACCCCCCCCCCCCCTTCCCCTTCCTTGAAAGTATACATTAGCAATAATACACCTCTCATTTTCCCCATTATTTTAAAACTTGCTATCAAAATTGAATATTTCGGTATGTGGGAGTATTATTCTGTATCTTGAACTTGGAATGTTATATCGTTAAGAGAAATATGTTATTAGTAGGCGTGTATACTAGTATATATACGTTTTAAGTCTATTTGATTTGGTCCAGTGAATAAATAAAAGAAAAATACAAAAGGAAAACTGTCCATCAATCACCTTTTTGGCCTTCAAGGTACGAAATTCTTGACCCACTTTTACCTCTCGTGTCATATTATTTTTTATTTATTTGACGAGACCCACCAACTTGATGATTTTTCTGAAATAGCTTAGTCTCCAAACTTGCCTAAATGCAAGCAAGCATACCTTACATTTGGTGGAATGAAACTGACCATACATGGTTCTGCTTCCATTTTATTAGTTAAGACTTCCGTGGTTTATGCAATGGGGTCGCGGTGGCTCAATGAGATAAATGGTCGCTCGCTAATCTTAAGCTCCTGGGTTCAATCCCAGCAAAATTCGAGACAGGTTGATATTAGCCCATTAGGTGAAGAAAAATAGGTCGTAAAACTCCATCGTTTCATTTAATTATACTGTCTGTAACGTAGCTAATTGGATAAGGTGACCCATGGTACCATATTTTATAATATATAACAAGAAAAAAATCTATAATCTTTTTTTCACAAAGTCATCGTTGTACAAGCTGTGTGCATTGAGAAAATCTATGCACATAATGATTTGTGATTAAAATGGTAGTCAATGGTAAAATTACAAGATTTCACGCACTTGATAGGGTTTATGTCAATATAAGCTTGAATAGAATGAGAAGAAAAAGGGTAATAAATATGCCCTACTTTTATATATTAACAGCATGGGAAATTAATAAACTGCCTACGTATCATTTTATTTATTTTTGAAGATGTGCATGCATACCTTAACATATTTAAAATGCAATGCAGTCGATTTATACCAAATTAATGAAAAGGGTTTGGTCTCCTCCTTATACTTTGCTACAGAAAAGGGACCAAGCTATATATAAAACAGGGCCACGATATACAGGCAACTGAGCTTCTGAAAAGGGGCCAAGCTATACAGGCAACTGGGCTACTGGAAAGGGGCCACGCTATACAGACAACTGAGCTACTGAAAAGGGGCCATGCTATACAGGCAACTGAGCTACTGAAAAGGGGCCACGCTATACAGGCAACTGGGCTACTGATAAGGGGCCATGCTATACAGGCAATTGGGCTACTGAAAGGGGCCACGCTATACAGGCAACTGGGCCACTGGAAAGGGGCCACGCTATACAGGCAACTGAGCTACTGAAAAGGGACCATGCTATACAGGCAATTGGGCTACTGAAAAGGGGCCATGCTATACAGGCAACTGAGCTACTGAAAAGGGGCCATGCTATACAGGCAATTGGGCTACTGAAAGGGGCCACGCTATACAGGCAACTGAGCTTCTGAAAAGGGGCCACGCTATACAGGCAACTGGGTTCCTGAAAAGGGGCCACGCTATACAGGCAACTGGGCCACTGAAAAGGGGCCACGCTATACAGGCAACTGAGCTACTAAAAAGGGGCCATGTTATACAGGCAACTGGGCTCCTGAAAAGGGCCATGCTATAATGCAACTGGGATACTGAAAAGGGGCAATGCTATACAGCCGACTGGGCTACTGAAAAGGGGGCATGTTATACAGGCAACTGGGCTACTGAAAAGGAGCCATGCTATACAGCCAACTGGGTTACTGAAAAGAGCCATGCTATACAGCCAACTGGGCTACTGAAATGGGGCCATGCTATACAGAAAAAAGGGCTACTGAAATGGGGCCATGCTATACAGGCAACTGGACTACTGAAAAGGGCCCACGCTATACTAGCAATTTGGCTACAACTGAAAAGGGGCCATCCTATACAGCCAACTGGGCTACGGAAAAGGGGCCATCCTATACAGGCAATTCGGCTAATAAAGAAGGTGCCATGTAAAACAGCCAACTGAGCTTCTGAAAGGGGGTCATGCTATACAGCCAACTTAGCCGTTCTAAGGCGAGAAGCGAGACGTCAAAACAATTAAGACTTAAAGTATTAATAATTAAAAATAATAATTAGAATTAATTCGATAATCTGGGGCCGTCGATAATCTATAAGCTCATTAGTAAGATTAGGCTAATCTTTTATCCTAGAAACTACCTTTTCGTAAAGGGATTGGGTGTCCCAAATTGGAAGAAATTGAAAAAAGTGCTTATGCTGATGTCCTAGTCAAATTTCCCTCGTTGCACAGTGCATGGTGAAGTCCGTCTTCAATAGCCCAAACACGAGAAGAAAAGTAGCAAGTAAAACTCCATTTCATTTATACCGAGTCACGTGTGTACGGAGTATAATAGTGTAGAGAGTTTGGTGTATACGTATATCAGAAATGATATAAAATATGTTTAATTATAAATATGTAATTAAGTTAATTAAGTACTTATCTTGAAACTAGGTCATATTAATATTGATATTTATAATAATATTCATGTTGATTTATTTCTATAGAAGAGAGGGAGGGGGGTTCGCGAAGGGGCCACAGAATCAAGTGAAGCTAGGGGTACAGGCGATTCCTTCTGAAACTACGTCGTATATGCCTACAGTAGATAATTATGTACTGATGTCGATATATTGGAACATTAAAACAGTGGCGCTTCTATAAAACATAGATGTGTGAGTGAAAGGGGGGGGGGGGTCAAAAATGCTACTGTACGCACAAAGTTTGCTTGGTGAATCCAATACGGACGATTTTTACTACGTTTCGTGGAAATTTTGATATTATTTTAGTAATGCAATCAACACAATTATAAAATCAATTCCTTCAAGTATTTCTTCCTTCCTTCCGTTGTTTATTTATTCCGTCATTCATTCTGACACTATTGTTCAAGTCCTGAATATGACCTATGGTATTTCATATTTATATGTTTAATATTCATTCTCTCATTGATTTATTCATCCATAATACTAGTCACAACTCAAAAACTGTGGCAGAGGTATGAGAATCCTATCAGAGTATTTGAACCTATGGAAACTTATCACTTAGTCTATCAGAAGCCAGTCTATTTACGATTGCATATTTGACCATTCATTCATTCACTCACTCATTCATTCATTTATGACAACCTGCATTATGCTATTAAGGTAGATCATTCATTCAGTTATCCCTTCGTTCACTTACGACAGCATAGAATGACATTTATTCATTCGTTCATTTTTCATTCAACCATTCATCATTTATTCATTTATTCCTCATTTGACTTTTAAAACTAAGAAAGGATAAAGATGAAATTTAGATGAAAAGTCACGAATTTGCAAACAAACTTACCCACGTAGTGTCAATAAAAAATACGAATTTACAAACGTAACGTAAGAAGTTGAAATATGACTCTTAAGTACATTTAATTTCATTTGTTTTTCTCGTAAGCAGCTTTAACCAATGCCTTTGGTTTTGTTGTATGAATATTATATGTGTCATTGTGCAACATTGTCAACTTTGTTCTGAAAGTGACATTTATATCGTCACTTAAACTGTTGCATATTACAAAGGCATTCGTTATAAAAGAAATACAGACTTACTGTTGTCTTGACATTAATATTTTGTCGACTATGTAACCTCATCCCCCTATTTTGTTAAATGTTTACGTTCACATTCCTTTTAATCTAGGCGTTTTGGGTTCCCGGTGTATTAGCCCCACCCTATCTCAATCATATTTAAACGCCATCACGTGATAAATAGTAGAAGAATACTCACCCTGTCAAGGCTCTCCCGATAATTCTGCATCTCTACACTCTCTTCGATTCCATGTCCAACTCGGCTCCGAGACATTTTCTAAACCCTTTCCTAGTCCCAACTCACAAATGTTTTATAGACAGTCCAAAAATCCAAAGTTTAAATCAAGATCAGCACAGAGTTCTTCAAAAGTTCACTCTAATATACCAACATTTGCAGGAATCGTGTAAAAGAAGGAATACACTTCGTGAACCGGCTACACACGAGATATAGGCCTACACTATCAAGGCGAGTACAAACTTCGTGAAAATATACCGTTATGTTAGACTAGTCAGTGAGTGAAATCACTGTACGGAGAAATCTATGTTAGCATATTCAAGCTCCAATGAACCGTAGCGATAGTAAACATTCACTTAATACGTTACCAGGATGTCTTTTAATCCGCTCACCACGACGGCTAATCCAAATAGAGTTACTGCCCCTGAATTGAACGTTAGCCAAGTTGTATAAATAGCTCCTACCTAAGTGAAATTGCGATAACACACTGCACAATGTACAAGTAACGTTATCTATTTTATGTTTTAACTCATAATGGCGAGGTTTATCAGCTTTATTAAACTGAATCATCTTAAAGATCGGACTTGATCAAAATTTACTTGGTGGTTTACGTCTTAAATTTAAAGAGATTGTAGGCCTACAAAGATTTTCTAAACTTGTTTATATGTATCAAAGTCACTGTTAGCATCAATTTACACCATTCTAAGTTATATTCGGACGTCTGTGGTTATTGCAATTTCACTAAAAATAAGCGTTGTATGACGTCACATTGGCAAAATATGTATAATATACGATGTAAGGACCTTTGTGATAATGGCGTTATACAATGCTTCATTTTAGTGAAATTGCAAGAACCACAGACATCTGATTCAAATTAGAATGGTGTAAATTGATTCTATCAGTGTCCCTGATACACAAAAAAACATCAAAGACTTTGTGGTAGTGGAATTGCAGGAACCACAGTCATCTGATTGAAAATTAGAATGGTACAAATTGATGCTATCAGTGTTCCCGATAAATATAAACAGTTTTGTAACCTTGGGTCACAGCGGGAATTTATCATATGCAGTAGATAATAAAAGAGGCAAGAGCGACTTTAGACAAGCAACAGAGGGCACACAGACCTCCAAATTTCAATCAATTTTTGTATATTCGGAGATTATAGCGAGTTGGAGTGTCGTCTGCTAAGATTTTTGGTGGTATGGGTCCGAATCCTCCTCGAAAATTTAAATTTGAAGCCACCGCCATGTTTTCGATAGTCTTCTTTCAACCCATATCACCATCGTTATTCTTCCAAATTTAGTAACGAACATCTCCCCAATATAAAACTAAGCCCCCATCCCTTCTCCCACACCCGAGAGTGAAAGACACACAAAGAACTTATGAATAAAATCATTTTGAATATCATCAAAAGAAAATATTGCACATTAAATTATCATAAAATAAATACAGACATTAAATACTATCTTATAATACCTATTAAGTTAATACGATTTCGTTTTATATTTAAATAAAGCAGTTTGTTTCCATTAGTTTTTGGATATTGACATCTTGAGGACAGGCTCTCAAAAAGGAATGGATAGATAAATTCCTATAACGAATCAGTGACACTTGGCCTTCCCCCAATTACAAATTTCCCTTCGTTGTATAAAGTAAATGGATTGTTGTTGCCCCGCCCCTTCCCCTGATAATTCTATAAAGTAAATGAATTGCTGTAGCCCCACCGTCCCGATCCCACCCCCAACAAGTAAATGAAAGGTTGTTGCAATCAAGGGTTCTCGTCATTCGAGGTTATAAAACCAATACAGAAACTTGAGCAAATACAGCAACCAGCAATAAGAACAAACCAAACAGATTAGTCAGTCGAAGTCCAATTTGTTTTTTGTCTTTGTGTAGACACGTCTGGCAACACGGTAAAAATTTCATCACTTCATAGCACCAACACATTGACCTGAACCCTGAACTTTGAACCCTGAGGGTTAAACAGCACATGGGGCACGGGAAATAGCAAATACGTCCATTGACGTCATCACTAATGTCGTCGTTAAGTTCGTTCTTCCTCAGACATGAACGTAAGGTAGTCAAAAAACGCACCAGTGAACTAACGAATCCGCTGCCAACCACAAGCGTTGTAATGAGTCGCGCGTCTTGGCCGCAGTCACAAGGATAGTTCAAGAAAAGGACAAGAAACATTTGAGGAATTTCTCGAAGAAAAATGGCCAACAAAAGTTCTGAAGAGCCGGAAATTGATCTGAATTTCCCGCCACGTATTGCGTTTACCATGGTCAGCATGATGTTGACGATTTGCAGAACTGAAATTAAAGTTCCCCCGATTGTTACAATAAGAACGGCAACTCGAAAAACCTCTCGTTTCTCATAGCACACCATAGACAAATTACCAAACGAGACGTTGTAAGGATCCCGAGATAAGCTGACGCTGCTGCTACACGTCCAATTTTGATGTCGTGAGAAAAACAGCCAATCGTTTACCGAGTCCCAAATAATAAACATCCCAGCCATAAGGAGTGAAAATATCACACAAGGGTGCAGCGACGGAGGTTGTTTTTCTAGTCGACTTCGGACCAAACTTGCGTCTCCTCTTGAAGAATATACTGAACTCCGACCATCATTGGCTGGTCCGTAAACTTTGTAATTTTCCGGAATGTTAGAATGACCGTTGAGTTTACTGGAAGACATCTTGAAAGTACTTCTTGGGTGATCTGCATATTCAATGACCTTATCAAGCTCCTCGATCGCACGTACCTCGGAGTTCTTGTGGATCATTACTGGTGTGTAGTTTTGTATTGCTTCTCGAGGAGTTGCTACAGTATTATAATAATCTCTTGTGTTCATGTATTCTCTAGGTTGATCGTCTCGTCCGGCATGGACTGGGGAAACCTCTCTCGATGACACCCGTTTGATCTGCACAGGGTATGGTTCTATATCCGGTTCAAAGTCCTCGCTGATATAGCCGTCAAAAGCTGGATTAACGTGGGTCTGTGGTGATCGATACGGTCTTGTGTCCCTTCGTAATAGATCAGCTTTATTTTCCGAACGCATGCGTCTGTTATCAATTGACGGATATCCTTGGAAATCTGTTACTGCTTCGTCGCTATGGCCGGAATTTCTTGTGCGATCTGGATGTGCTCTTATGGCTCCAGGAGGTCGCATCTCCTGCGGCGGATAGACAATTGACGAAGCTGCCGAGTTTTGTCTCGAGTGCTTGAACGGACTCTCCTCCCTGATGATACTAGGTTCCCGTTTCGGCAGACGAGTTGCCACGTCTAAGAAATTTGACGCTTCTATAGCCTGGTCTCTGGAATTTCCTAAATCGTTGTATCTGTTGCGACTGTCTGTACGTCGTACTGGATTCCCGCGGAACTCGTCATCTTGTCTGATATCAAAACTTCGAGGAGAGAAGTTTCCGCTGGATTCTGGTGAAAAACTATCGTCTGCTCGTTGCTCCTGTCGTCTGAACGACGGTTTCCCGCCAGGATTTATCAACTTCTTTTCAAATTTATTGATGACCGTACCAACTCCTCTTGGATATGTATCGCCGATTGACTCCGGAGTCGCAGGTTCTGCAACATCGTGTTCAAAACTTCTGTCGTAACGGCGATCCGGCGAGCCTCTTCTGTCTAACTCTCGATCATTAGTATACGCTTCGGGGCCTTTGTACCTTGGACTGTCCGATATTGCATCTGGACGTCGCTGACGTTCAACTGCAGAGTAACTATTACGATGCTCCGTTTGATTGATAATTGCTTCATCTCGTTCATCATATTGATCTCTCGATCTCGGACTTCTGTCGTCATAGTAATCACGAGGACTTTCTCTGTTGCCTGGTAAATTCAAGGGAGGTATGACTTCCTGTCGCCCGTATCGTCTAGCACGCCTGTCCTGGAGGATTTCGTCCTGTCCTCTGAGAGGCCTGTTATTCCTGGAATTCAATTCTGTTTGAAGATGATCGGGTCTTAGATCCGATCGATACATATTGGTTCTCTTTATAAGTCACGTCCGCTTAATCTATACTGTTACTTCCGGTTTATTTCCGTTGTTAATTTCGATTTAATCCACTCGTTACTAAGCTATTCCCTACGATTTTTATTTTGCTCAGTCCAGACGTTGCTTCGCGATTTCAGACTTCACTTCCGATTTTTAATTAGTCTCCGATTTCCAAATCAAGCCCTGCTCAAGCCTATCACAAATTCAGGATTTCCAAAGCGTCTTTCGAGAGACGAATATTAACTAGTTTCACGAGCAAACGTTCGGTTCAGTTTTTATTAAATAACGGTTTGTTTTCTTATCGGGTCAGATAAACATCCATATCTTTGTCGTTTAGAGATAAATTCGTGTGAAAATAACATAATAACCTTGCGAAAAAGTGACGATATCGCATACTAATGTATGTGCACTCCCCAAAGTTGACGTTGAGTTCACACACCCATTCCTAAAGTGATATTTAGAATTCCGGGGAAATATTGTAGATATGGTTTACTCTAAAGGTCACTATTCAACAGCGAGGTTAAGATGACCCACCACCTTTAAAAAGTGAACGCTCCAAAGTCAAGTTCAACAGCACAATCACAGTGATGCAATGTGTCCAGGAACACACAAAATGGGTTTGTTGTAGGTTAATATATGAGTTCTCACCAAATTCGTTATCGCATTTTGATCACATGCTTTTTAATCTTGTTCCGCCCAACACTTTTATTTTATCTCCTCTGTACTAAAAAATGACGTCTGCTGAGTTTATTGGTTTTCCCACTAAGATCACTTTTCAGAATTCCAAAAGTTGGTCCTTTTGGAAGTTCTCTGGGTTGGTCCTTTTGGAAGTTCTCTGGGAAGAAAGTTAATCCTTTGATAATCCTGTAGCTCGAAATTCAGTCCATTACCAATCGCAGAAATTGGTGACACAGCTGGCGCTTTTATCCGTTGATTAACTGGTTGTTTTGAACGTAACTGGTTGTTTTGAACCTCTGCTTCATGTGTAAACGCAGCCCTTCTAATTCTATCGCCTGGACATACCTTACGTCAAGTGATTGTACATTTTCTTTCTAAGACAAAATGTCGTCTGCACACGCCCATTGTCTTCTTATCAGGAAGGTGTACCCTCTACCTTGATTGTAAATTTATACCTGTCGAATAATGGTGTGGAATGCCTCACAGACCCATGAATTAGGTAGTGTTTTACGTCTTACTTTCTGCACCTTATGCGCTAATGAAGACGGACAATGCCATGCAGTGTGAAATGAAGGAAATTTGTCAGGCCATAAGCATTAGCCTAATCCTTTGTCACCTCTGGAACCAGTTTGGACCTTCGGGTTCGTTTTGTATTTTAGACCAACCCTCCTCCAAGATATCAGAAGGTGTTTACATACAAGATCAATTAATATTGAAGAGTATAATAATATCCCCATAGAGTTATATTTAAAAATGTGATTACCCCTTATCATAATTAGTCCAAGACATCTGAACTTATCTCGCCCTGTTTGGTCCCTAGGGATTTGACACCATTATCACAGTTCGTAGATTCGGGGTTTCGGGGTAATCAAAGCAAAATTTAGAATGTCCACATAACATAGCATTTCTGGCATTACGTTAGGAGAGTCGAGATTCCATTTATTTCTGTAGTCTAATAAGGTCTGTTGTATTGGATTATAATAGTTAAGTGGGCCAATATCATTGTCTTATCAGTGTATATCACCTCATAATATATAACATAAATCATATACTGGTACTTCTCAGAAGTCACAGCCATATTTCTAGGTTGTGACCCCGTCGTCAGTGTGGGTCCCTGGCTAGAGAGAATTTAACCCCACCAATTGTCCTCTCTCAAAACATCCTTCAGATGGTAGAGTAATTTACAAAAAATTAAAAAAAAGATGAACATTTAAATTGGAATGTTGCCGCCTGATATAATATACGGATGTAGAAACGTGCCGATTTCACATCCTTATTATACGATATAAGAAGAACGGGTAGAACCATTTGCCGAGATAGTTGGGGCACTGGGAGCTTTCTGTTAAAAGCATGATTGAAAAGGAAATCCCAAAGGTGTGTCTCTGAACTTTAACTGCCATGTAATATGTATAAATATAAGATAAGATTAAACTTTGATTTATTACAATGTAGATAGTATATAGATCAAACTTCCATATTGGAACTTTTGCAATGCACACAATTAGGGAAACCTTCATTATAGGCTAAAGGAAATGACGTCCTTAAATTCAAAATAGCAGTATAACTAAAATGTAGATTAATATAACCATACCTCATACCTTTACCTTAGCTAAAAAAAATATCCTGTTTCTGTGACTAAGGTATGATTGGTCAAATTGGTGGCGAACCTGTCTCTTTAATGATATACTAAACTGTGAACACTATTACTGATTAACTTAGCTAAATATTACCTGTTTCTTAGACTAAGGTATGGTCAAACTAATGTGAACCTGTCTCTTTAATGATATACTAAACTGTGAACACTATTACTGATTAACTTAGCTAAATATTACCTGTTTCTGAGACTTGGGTAAGATTGGTCAAATTGATGGCGAACTTGTCTCTTTAATGATATACTAAACTGTGAACACTATTACTGATTAACTTAGCTAAATATTACCTGTTTCTGAGACTAAGGTATGATTGGTCAAACTAATGTAGAACCTGTCTCTATAATGATATACTAAACTGTGAACACTATTACTGATTAACTTAGCTAAATATTACCTGTTTCTGAGACTTGGGTAAGATTGGTCAAATTGGTGGCGAACTTGTCTCTTTAATGATATACTAAACTGTGAACACTATTACTGATTAACTTAGCTAAATATTACCTGTTTCTGAGACTAAGGTATGATTGGTCAAACTAATGTAGAATCTGTCTCTATAATGATATACTAAACTGTGAACACTATTACTGATTAACTTAGCTAAATATTACCTGTTTCTGAGACTAAGGTATGATTGATCAAACTAATGGTGAATCTGTCTCTTTAATGATATACTAAACTGTGAACACTATTACTGATTAGCTTAGCTAAATATTTCCTGTTTCTGAGACTAAGTTATGATTGATTAAACTAATGGTGAATCTGTCTCTATAATGATATACTAAACTGTGAACACTATTACTGATTTACTTAGCTAAATATTACCTGTTTCTGAGACTAAGTTATGATTGGTATAATTGGTGGCGAACTTGTCTCTTTAATGATATACTAAACTGTGAATACTATTACTGATTAACTTAGCTAAATATTACCTGTTTCTGAGACTAAGGTATGATTGGTCAAATTGGTGGCGAACTTGTCTCTTTAATGATATAACTAAACTGTGAATACTATTACTGATAACTTAGCTAAATATTACCTGTTTCTGAGACTAAGGTATGATTGGTAAAATTGGTGGCGAACTTGTCTCTTTAATGATATACTAAACTGTGAACACTATTACTGATTAACTTAGCTAAATATTACCTGTTTCTGAGACTAAGGTATGATTGGTCAAATTGGTGGCGAACTTGTCTCTTTAATGATATACTAAACTGTGAACACTATTACTGATTAACTTAGCTAAATATTACCTGTTTCTGAGACTAAGTTATGATTGGTATAATTGGTGGCGAACTTGTCTCTTTAATGATATACTAAACTGTGAACACTATTACTGATTAACTTAGCTAAATATTACCTGTTTCTGAGACTAAGGTATGATTGATCAAACTAATGGTGAATCTGTCTCTATAATGATATACTAAACTGTGAACACTATTACTGATTAACTTAGCTAAATATTACCTGTTTCTGAGACTAAGGTATGATTGGTCAAATTGGTGGCGAACTTGTCTCTTTAATGATATACTAAACTGTGAACACTATTACTGATTAACTTAGCTAAATATTACCTGTTTCTGAGACTAAGGTATGATTGATCAAACTAATGGGGGAACTTGTCTCTATAATGATATACTAAACTGTGAACACTATTACTGATTAACTTAGCTAAATATTACCTGTTTCTGAGACTAAGGTATGATTGATCAAACTAATGGTGAATCTGTCTCTTTAATGATATACTAAACTGTGAACACTATTACTGATTAACTTAGCTAAATATTACCTGTTTCTGAGACTAAGGTATGATTGGTCAAACTAATGGCGAACCTGTCTCTTTAATGATATACTAAACTGTGAACACTATTACTGATTAACTTAGCTAAATATTACCTGTTTCTGAGACTAAGTTATGATTGGTAAAACTAATGGCGAACCTGTCTCTATAATGATATACTAAACTGTGAACACTATTACTGATTTACTTAGCTAAATATTACCTGTTTCTGTGACTAAGTTATGATTGGTAAAACTGATGGCGAACTTGTCTCTATAATGATATACTAAACTGTGAACACTATTACTGATTAACTTAGCTAAATATTACCTGTTTCTGAGAACTTGCGAACTTGTCTCTTTAATGCATTACGGTTATAATCAAAAAGACAACAAGGAAGATTCTATATTAAATTTCATGATAACGTGAGATAGGTAAAATATACGCCCAGTGATTGATATGATAAGGGGTCACTAGGGCCCGGCTGTCTTTCTGTGTCATCAGCCCGTTACCAGGACTGAATTCCTGAATTGGTGCTAGAGCCATTTAATTGAGTCTTGATGCGACGGGCATAGAACTGAAAGAAGGGGGTTGGTTTGTTTCCCTCCCCCGAATATTTTGATAAATACAGCCCTCAGAACGTATTTCTGAGGACGGCCAAATAGCCAATCTTAATGTTCACTTAATTGGTTTTGTAAATTATCAAATCGTTACTAACTGAAGAGAGGCCAATTGGTGGGGCTTATTCTCAATGCCCGGGGAGCAGCCCCCGTGGACCCCACCCAAACGACGAGGCTGTGTGTCATGTGGTATCTTGAGCAAGCAATTAGTTTGTACAATTCCAATTTTCAGTCAAACGTCTGAAGTTCTTACTAAGTTACTAGTGTTTTGTGAGGTCTTTAACTATTAAAGCTGTTTTCTTTTAGAAATACGGAGCAACTTGAGATATTCTATTGTTAAAATGGAAAAATGGTCTAAAATAATGAACAAGTTTGATCTAAAAGACTTACAACAAACTTCACCTTGGAGCAATTCTGAAAAAAAAAATGCTTATAAAGACATGCGTTCGTTACAATGAGCAGTCACTGCATGTGACGGTTTTTGACCTTAACTTTAATTGCAAATTCTAAGACATCAACAAAATTATTCCAAATTTCAAAACGAAATTCCCGAAAATTTGCAGAAAAATGAAGAAGATATCTGGAAGTTCGAGACTAAAGAAGGTGGAGATAACTGATAATATATTCAGTCACGTGACTCAACTCAAACATGGCTTTTGTTATGCAGTGAACAAAGGTTTGTCTTGAATTTAGCCCTTTTCTAACATTATAAACCTCTTTACTTTTGACATTATATAAGAACAATGCACAAAGAAAACACAAATGTTTGCATTTTAAACATTCACTATCAAAAACTGCACAAAACTTTCAAAACTTTTGACTCGAAATCTCCCAACTAGAAACATCCGGTACGAAATTCTCCCAACAAAATGTCCATTTTCTTGGTTCAAGATTTTGCCGCTCTTTTGCGCTCTTTTTTGCGGACTTTTTCGGCCGAAATTTGAAGGTATTAATAAAAATTTGTCACACTAATTAAAACAGAAAAAGAAATAACAAATTTAAGATTTTCATAATAAATTATCACGATTTTGTTAAAGCAAGTTCACACCTCCCCTAAAGGCTTTCCTAATAAAACTTCATTTTGTGTTATTTATTTTAAAGTCTTATCATGAAAAATGGAAGAAGATATTATAAAACCAGAACATCAACAACAGCAGGCACTTATAGAGGTAAGGTATAAGACCAAGGTATGAATAAAAACAGACCCAAAAGTGCAAGATTTTGCCAATGATTATGGAAAAATGAAATAAATTGTTATATATATCAGAGACACTGATAACATCGATTTACACCATTCTAATTTTCAATCAGATGTCTGTGGTTCCTGCAATTCCACTATAACTAATCAGAGAAAGAAATTTCTAAATGTGAATTTCCGTCAAATTTTCAGGAAGCCAACACCATGACCACCTCACCTAGAAAGAGTGTCCGAGAAAAACGCAGACGTCAATCTTTTTCACCTGACCCACTGAGATCTTCTGGTAAAAAATCAAAATCTTCCAATAGAAATAGTTCTCCTACCAAACGACCAACGTCTGCTACTAAAGATAACCATGTATCAAACTCATACCTCCAGTCAGGTAGGAAAAGAGCTTCTTTATCACAAGGATCCTTTCTACTGATACTTTGTCAAACTCATTGGTACTCTCCAGTTTTACAGGTAGGATAACAACTTAGGTTCACAGTTAAGGATTCTTTCTACCAGCAGGTCCTTGGTCAAACCTGTTGGTATTGATTTTACAAGGATAACAACTTAGGTTCACAAGGATCCTTTCTACCAGCTGGTCCTTGGTCAAACCTGTTGGTATTGATTTTACAAGGAT
This sequence comes from Nipponacmea schrenckii, assembly GCA_030562195.1. NCBI lineage: Eukaryota > Metazoa > Mollusca > Gastropoda > Lottiidae > Nipponacmea > Nipponacmea schrenckii. The sequence goes on along the minus strand of JAUJPP010000012.1, from coordinate 23,887,844 downwards.
AACAACTTAGATTCACAAGTCCGCCGTTACAGGGATCCCTTCTACCAGCTGATCCTTGACCAAACCTCTTGGTATTAATCTTTCTTGTCTACACAATTCTAACCAATATCTTTGTCTAGGCAATTTTGTCTGCTCTTCCTAGGGAGATAACTCTAAATAGTAACTTTTGGCATGGATGTTTTCTGGATTATCAGTACCCATATATAGCTGGGTAATTGCCTTTTATCTTGGTCAAAATGTGGAATTCTTGTCCAAACTCTTTCAGTTGTACCGAAACAACCACCCTTCTGCTGTGGATTCTGTAAATCACCATACGTCTCAGACCCGATGAAATCAAAACGAGGCTGTAGAACAAAGAAAAGTCGACACAACCCAAGTCCCAAGATTCATTTTGACTCGACAACAGGAAACAGAATAGAAATTTGTAACGCTTGTGGTGAGTTATCATTCTTAATCATCTATATTTGAGGCTAGCCTGCATCATCTCACCCCCACTTTTAAATTTCTGATGCCCCCACCACACATTTTTGTTTCAGCTGCTCTGTTGAATCCCGTTAGAATTCCCGAACCTAGACCACAATTATCAGCTGAGGAGAAACAGACCATGTTAAATGAGGCTAAACAATTCGCGTTTAGACTGGCCCAGGATCTCAATAATTCCGATGGTAAGTATAATAGTTATTATATATCTATGTGTTTACAATACAGAGTTGGTTTTAGGCAGGCTAGAATTTACTAGATCTATTTGTAAGAGATAAGTGGCTCTCTTCATAAGATGAACGTTTCCAGCCTTGAGGGTTAAGCTTTTAGTAAATCCAGCTACAGAAGTAAGTAAACCTAGAGGGTATAGTGGTTTTAGTTAAGATAGAAGTTATCCAACCTAGAGGGTGTAAAATTTTCCATTTTTTCAGCTGAAAGACTGTATTGTGCTCATTTTAAAAGTACCACTATATGTGGATGTCTACAGGCCTATTTATTAGGTAAGGTGTTTCATTTGTTCTATGGAGAAATAAATTTTAATGAGTTTAAGATGATTTTAGTGTCATTTAGAAAGTCGTGTTGCAACAATATTTTCGTTATTGGGATAACACTTTCTTGGTATAGCACAGATTGTAGTGCTGAAAATTGGCTGAGACCCGAACGGGTTTCGAACCATTGATCTCAGAGTCAGGCACCTAATCGCCAGCAATACATGTCAACCGTCTAGACCACTCGGCCAACGGACCTTCCACAAAAATAGAAGGCAGCAGACCGATAGACTTTACTGCGAACATGCATTACCCCTCTGATAATCAGTAACAACACAGCTCCCAATGCTGATGAGGCTCTAATGAGTTTTTTGCCCTGGAGATTGGTAATTTGAGAGATGCAGGTTGGAGGAACTGATAAGAAAAAGCAACTAAATGATCAGAGGGGACAATAAAGCGAGGCCAATGTGTACTACAGGCTGTGCACGTTCAAGATCCCTCTCTGCTAAATGTTGTTCAAATCTCATTACAGAAGACCGTGATGAGAAAGCGCGAGAGTTGTTATCGATGATGGGGGAAGCTCGTAATTTATCACGATTAAAATCTTATCTTCCTACAGCAGAGAAAAAGTAAGTTTCAAAAACTTGTATCTTAAAAGTATTTGAGAAGAACAGAAGGGTGTAAAACTCTATTTCATTTCAATTTCATCACCAATTATTCATTGTGAATCTATGTTGTTATCCTTGTGAAACCAATACTAAGAGGTTTGACCAAGGACCAGCTAGTAGAAAGGATCCTAAAGAAACTTAAGTTGTTATCCTTATCAAGTCAATTCCAAAAGTTTTGACCAAGGACCAGCTGGTAGAAAAGAATTTGAGAACCTTATATTTTCTGTATTTCAACTGTTTGAATTTTTTCAGGCAGCGTGTAGGTTTAGGCAACGGTCAGAAGAGAGCGAAAGAATTTGAAGATTATATTTTAGAGAAGCGAAGTTATATACGGCAAGAATTAAAGCTGTGTGAAACAGCCTGTAAACAAGTTTTACTGTACTCTAATAATTTTCTACATAAACACATGAAAACGGAATCAGTAAGTTCTTTTATCCTGTCATTCAACCCATAGAGACAAACATAGACTCTTTATTTTACATGGGTTAGAATTAGGCCCAATACACAAGGACATGGTCCTGTCTAACATTCAGCCCATAGAGACAAACATAGACTCTTTATTTTACATGGGTCAGAATTAGGCCCAATACACAAGTACATGGTCCTGTTTAACATTCAGCCCATAGAGAAAGAATAGACATATTTACATGGTAGATTAGGCCTAAATAAGACATGTCCTGTCTAACATTAAGTCCATATTTGAAAAATAGACCTTGTATTTTAACATGGGCAGAATAAGTAAATACATAAGAATATCCTTCTAAACATTCAGTCTATTGAAGAAATCATAGATTTTATTTTACATGGGTCTGAGTTAGGTTACAATACATTCAGGATGTCTGTTAAATAGCTATATGAAGACAACAGTTTATTTTACTGGGAGAAAAGTTGTCCATACTAGGACATTTGATCCGCAGCTTCGCCCATAGAGACAAACATAGACTCTTTATTTTACATGGGTCAGAATTAGGTCCAATACACAAGGACATGTCCTGTCTAACATTCAGTCATAGAGACAAACATAGACTTTATTTTACATGGGTAGAATTAGGCCAATACACAAGGACATGGTCCTGTCAACATTCAGCCATAGAACAAACACAGACTCTTTATTTTACATGGGTCAGAATTAGGCCAATAAACAAGGACATGGTCCTGTCTAACATTCAGCCTATAGAGACAAACATAAACTCTTTATTTTACATGGGTCAGAATTAGTCCAATACACAAGGACATGGTCCTGTCTCAACCTAGGTTAGCGCACAGATATCAAAACTGACTTCTTTATTTTATGGGCAGAATTAGCCCATTACACAATGTGACATGTATTATTCAGCCAGATAGAAGATTTATTGAAATATTGAACAAATTAAAGGACATTAGTATTTTGAAATCAAGCATTCTGATTTAAAAATCTGTTGTATTGAATGTTATTTCAGAGTAGTAGACATAAAAGACGAATGGGAAATTAAATATGTACCCGAAACAAGTCCTTCTAAAATTTTTGTATTGATATGTGTGTTCAGGTGAGTAGACTCTTATAAACAGAGGCATGGTCAGGGGAAGCAAGTCCTCTTGTTGTATTGATATGTGTGTTCAGGTGAGTAGACCTTATAAACAGAGGCATGGGTTGGGGAAGCAAGTCCTCTTGTTGTATTGATATGTGTGTTCAGGTGAGTAGACCTTATAAACAGAGGCATGGGTCAGGGGACGCAAGTCCTCTTGTTGTATTGATATGTGTGTTCAGGTGAGTAGACTTTATAAACAGAGGCATGGGTTGGGGAAGCAAGTCCTCTTGTTGTAGATGATATGTGTGTTCAGGTGAGTAGACCTTATAAACAGAGGCATGGGTCAGGGGACGCAAGTCCTCTTGTTGTATTGATATGTGTGTTCAGGTGAGTAGACTTTATAAACAGAGGCATGGGTTGGGGAAGCAAGTCCTCTTGTTGTATTGATATGTGTGTTCAGGTGAGTAGACCTTATAAACAGAGGCATGGGTTGGGGAAGCAAGTCCTCTTGCTGTAGATAAGTGTGTTCAGGTGAGTAGACCTTATAAACAGAGGCATGGGTTGGGGAAGCAAGTCCTCTTGCTGTAGATAAGTGTGTTCAGGTGAGTAGATCTTGTACACAGAAGCACTGGTCAGGGGACGCAACTCCTCTTGCTGTGTGTTAGTAGATCTTATACACAGAGGCATGGGTTGGGGAAGCAAGTCCTTATGTATTTGAAATGAAACAAAGAATTTGCACTGATTTGAAAATCTGATATTATATTCTTTTGATATAGTGGGATAGATGGTTATAGAATCAGGACTGATTAACACACAAAATTTACCCCACGTAACTAACATTTGTTTCTACAATTCAGGTGGCGTTGTCTCACTATTATCTACTGTGTGAGTGGAGAGAACGAGCCCAAACCTGTCAGGTGGAGGCACGAAGAGTATTAGCAGAGATGCTCACACCTTCAGGTAAGATTTTTATTACAGTGAGCTTGTAAAATCATATGTTTGACAAGGACCAGCTGGTAGAAAGGATCCTTGTGAACCTAAGTTGTTATCCTTGTAAAATCATTACCAAGAGGTTTGACCAAGGACCAGCTGGTAGAAAGGATCCTATGTGAACCTAAGTTGTTATCCTTGTAAAATCACTACCAAGAGGTTTGACCAAGGACCAGCTTGTAGAAAGGATCCTAGTGAACCTAAGTTGTTATCCTTGTAAGATCAATACCAAGAGGTTTGGTAACGGGCCAGCTGGTAGAAAGGATCCTTATGTGAACCTAAGTTGTTATCCTTGTAAAATCAATACCAAGAGGTTTGATCCAAAACCAGCTGTAGAAAGGATCCTAGTGAACCTAAGTTGTTATCTTGTAACATCAATACCAAGAGGTTTGGGAAACGAAACCCGCTGGTAGAAAGGATCCTAAGAGAACCTAAGTTGTTATCCTGTGAAATCAATACCAAGAGTTTGTCCGCGTAGAAAGGATCCTAGTGAACCTAAGTTGTATCTTCTTAATATCAATACCACATTTACATTATAGCCACTGGGATAAATCTGAAAATTGTTTCTCTGAAATTAATCAGGGGTCAGACCAAGAATTGTATAAATTTATCCACTGAAAAGAAGCTAACCCCAAACTTATCCCCAAATAAAACTATACAGAAGATGTTATCATTATCCTGAACAGATGAATAGTCAACGCAAAACAGATGAACTCAGAACTCCACGTCACGGGCTACGTAAAAACTGGGAGGTGGAGAACCATATTGGTAGTCAGCAGGAACATGGTAAGATAACTGCAATTTCTCCGTGAAATTTATGCATATTAAACCCTAATTGACTGTAGCCTGTAAACATTTCTCTTGTCTTATTTTATTGACCTACTTAGTACATGCATAGCCACCTTGATTTAAACTAAACTGAAACTTGTTTCTTGGTTCTGAATTTGTAAAGGGGTCAGTTATTCCAAAATATCTAAAACTACGCTATGAAAAGAAGCTAAAATTTTTCCCCAAAAAAACTTACAAAGTGTTATCTATTTCTGAACTGATCAATATCACCAAAAAATATTCTTCATTTTCCCAGATGCAGGTTTAAACGTTCAAACATTGGAGAATCCAGAGAATTACATCATTGTACCTGTGTCTGCTCCATCGTCAAGCGTACCACAAGACAGTCCTGGAGAACAGCTGTCAAACATCCAAAAACAGATACTAGACCAGTTTCACAGCATTCAGCAGCAACAAAAACAAGTCTCGCAGCAAATTATGCAGAAGTCAACTTCACACAATAGCTTAGTATGTCAAATTTTGAATTCAAATCTCAGTAGAAAAGTTAAAGCAAAAAGTTAAAGCAATGTTTGGAACATTGTAGTATGATTTACAGTTTATTAAGGGAAGGTGGTTGCTGAAAGGATCCTTGCAAACCTAAGTTCTTATCCTTGTAAAATCAATGGCAAAAGATTTGACCAAGGACCAGCTGGTAGAAAGGATCCTTTTTGTTTAACCTATTGTTGTTTTTTCTCTTGTTTTAAAAGAAATGTCAAAAGGAACAGCCAAGGACCCCAGCAAAAGTAGACAGATATCTTTATCCAAAGGTCAAGGGTCATAGATAATCCACCTTGCTTTAAATTCTCCCCAATAATTGTATCAAATGGCTCTTTCTTTTTTAGGATCTCCAGAAAGTCCAGATTTAATGCATCCAGAGTCCAAAAACCATTTCCCCGCAAACAATGACCAATAGCTTTCTCCAAAGGTTTTTTAAAAAGGGGTCATAGAAATCCACCTCACTTTCAACCAAAAACCCCGCAACAACCAAGGGCAAGGTTCATGAAACATAAACGCCCACAGAATTCGACAAAAATTTAAAGGGGAGTAACTCTAAACAGTCCAAAAAGTTTCCCCAACTAGCCATAACATATTTTCCCTCAGAATCCATCTGACAGAATCAATTTGACCAAAAACAGTTGATGCAACGTCAAATTTTTTTAATAACAAAAGTTATTGCAAAGCCCGCCTCTCTTCAAAAATCAAACCCCAAAACAAAATCTGCAAGCAAGTTCAGTGAAAAGATTAAACCCCCCAAAAAGTTTAGATCAACCAAAAATTTAAAGGGAAAGTTAAGTTCCCTTAAATCAGTTTTTTGCAACAAATTCCACAAATTTCCCATAAGCGTTCCCCTTCTGGTGAAGACGGAATTTTTTAAAAATCCAATGTTGGGCCTACAAATACAGGTTATCAACCCCAAATTTCTAAAAACAAAACGCAGGCACAAGTCTCATCCTGCGCCTTCTAAAAGAGTCGAACCTCAAACGCAAAGATCTGCAAGCACGTCAGTTGAAATGATGTCACAACCAATAATTCAGATCAACCAATACAATGCTCAGAAGCCTCAGGAAATTCAAGTTCCTTTGACCAATCAGATTTCAGTTGTCAATCAGCTTCCACAAATTCCCCTTAGTAATGCCGTTCCTGCCTTCGTTGGTGAAGACGGAATTTTAAACTTCATTACTCCAATGCCTATGGCCTACAACATACAGGCTTATCAACCAGTTGCTCAAAAAATTACGGATGCCTCTGGAGGAATTCAGATATTACAGCCAATCAACGACCAGGTTTCATCCCAAAATGGCAGGAACGAACAATCATTCATCATCGCACCTCCACCTGCCAATCAAATTGTTACCATGCCAACACAAGCAGGACAGCAGACTGTAGTTTATCAGCTTCCACCAGGATTTCAAAGCATCTCTCTTCCACAAGGGCAACAACTCTCTGAATCTCAACCACAACAACAATATCAAATCATTCAACAAGGACAACAGCAGATAGAAGTTCAAGGTCAAATCCAGCCAATTCATATTCAAGGTCAACAGTTGCAGTTGCAGGTTCAAGGCCAACAACATTTCCAAGTTCAAGGCCAACAACCAATTCAAATTCAACAAATGATCCCAGTTCAAGGATCCCAGCATGTCCAAGTTCAAGGTCAAAAGCAGGTGCAAGTTCAAGGTCAAGATCAAATTCAAATACAAGAACTACAACAAAAACAGACACCAATTGAAAACAACAGAAGACACAGGCCAGGAGTACAACATCAACCAAGGTCTGCATCACATGAGCAAAATCTGGAAAACTACCACAATGATGTTGGGCATCACATAGAAGGTCAAGGACATCAGCAAGGACGTCTGGCAGACCAGCAACAACACCAGGAAAATCTTCTTCAGCAGCATGAGCAACTACCACCACAAGCCAACCACCATGAGGCTTTGAACTCACAAATATCTGAACCACATCCTTTTGAGCAAAATGGTAATCTGCCAACACTGGAACAACATGGCTATCAACAACAGATTAGTATGGCAGAAATGAACAAAAACAGAATGCCTCTGAATGATCATTTTCAAATTGTGATCAATCCAGATTTCTCCCACCAGCAGACTTCCAGCGATGGATCCAGACGATTTTCTGAAGATAGCAATTTGGATCCAGAAACCCAATCTTTAGCTTCTCAGTCCTCCGATCAATCCAGACCACCACCTCAAATTCATACTGCTGTAAGATCAATTACAACTCAGAATGCTGGATCCACAAGCAGACTAATAACTGCTACAGGCAATGAACATACCCAAGATTCAATGGAGGAAAATGAATCAGCAGTTTTGAAAGAAATGACAACAGAAGAAATTCTGAAAGCAAATGCAGCGGTGTCAGATTCTTTAGTTGGAAAAAGCCGAAGCATACGAGTGACTACCACATCTGGACGAGAAGAGTTTGACGAAGCACAAAATCCGTCTGCTTCTGCTGAAAGGTCAACTGATTCAAATTTGAACCTATCAAATCCTAAGGATTTGAACCCAAAACAACCAAAGAATAAACCTGCTAAAAAAGTTGTGAAAAGGAAACGAAAGGCTAAACCAAAGACACCGAAAAAGAAAGCTAATCCACAAGAAGTCATTTCGGCGCCAACGATTGTTTCAACACAACCAAGTACATACGAGACTGCCTCAGAAGTTCAGAACTCTAGTTTAGCAGATGTGAACAATGCTGCTACCTTTAGGGTCAAGGTCACTGCAGAGCAGCCTCTAAAAATCCGTCACAAATCTGGAAACAAAACATTTGCGCCTTCATTCGATCTGGATCCCAACTTGAATATGACATCATCAAATCACGTGTACTCATCAACACATAATGTGTCGTCTGCTGTGACATCATCATCTAATAGTGCTCCTCCCTCACGATCATCATTAGCGAATACTCCCACAAGTCAGTTATTGGCCAATCCACATCTTCCTTTTTTCATGTCAAGTCCCGATTACGAGCATGCGCTATCCATTATGAACTCTGACCCTGATTTAACGAATATGAGAAATTGGAATTATGGAGGGGAGATAACTCCACCAGACCCTAATTTTTTGTCTCTTTCATCCAGTGACATCTTACAGATTCTTTCGAGTCACCATGATCCGAAAACAAGTTAAATATCAAGATGAAAGGGGAGTTATATTTGTAAGTGTCAGAACTAAGTCAAATAAATTTTACCCATGAGGTATGGGTGCAAGCCATGACAATGTAGTCCTCATGGAGATATAAGGGCATATAAAAAAAAAATCCAAAACTCATGATTTTTTGGGTAATTTAAAACTCTAATCTTTGTTAATTATGGCTTGAAATTCTATTTTCTTTTTGAGTTGTATATTTTTGTTATCAATTCAATTTTGTCTTCCAACGGAAATCCTTTGAGTATATTAAGACATATTATTTGTTACCCAAATTAGGGCATATCAATAATTCAAACATTTTTATCAAATGGCATCTTATCATGAATATTCATATTTCATTTCTTATCGTATTATTTCTTGTTATTTGTTAATATTTTGTTAAAGAATTAAATATAATATGAATGAACTTTTGTTATACTCTATCTCTATCACAGTCAATTTAAAGGCATACTGTGTCTTAGAATGAACATAAAATTCAAACTTAGCCAATAAGAGTTTATATTCATCAGTAAGTATACCTGCTGTCATAAATAACATAACAGAATCCTTATATAATCTGATAAATCCAAAAAACTTGGTTATTATACACAAAAATGCAATTAATCTTTGAAAACGCTTAATCAAACTGTCAGTAGGTGCTATCTTTTTATTAGCGTCTATTATTAACATAACCACTTCCGATAGAGACTTTTGCATATTCATCCCATAACCTTTAACCTAACCTCATGACCTCTGCTTTAACCAATCAAATTTCTTCTCTCTCCAATGTTGGTACTTGTGTGAGATAGTTGATTGGTTAATGCACAGGTCATCCACATAAAGTTAACAAGAGAAAATAACAAGAAATTCTTAACAAAAACATTTTATTTTTCAACTGAACACAAAAAATGTCAAAATTTTCTTGACATTTTGAATATCAAAGACTCCATGATTCAGAAAAATGATGCAACATAAAACCACTTCAGTTTTCTTCCATCGCTTCCATAATAACTTCCTGTTTAATTACTACTCCGTCAACATCCCCTAATTCTGATTGGTCCATTTCAATGATGTCAGAACTAACGCCTGCTTCATTTTTAACTAGATCTGATGGATCTTTTTCATTTCTATCCGAACTGTCATCTGCTTTATCAACTTGTGATTGGTCCATTTCTTTTAAATTTGAACTACCGTCTGCTTCATGTTTGACCTTGACTTCTGATTGGTGGGTTTCTGACTTAATAGCTGTCAGAGGATTAAATTTGAGTTTCACAACCAAAGGTTCTGATTGGTCAGATTCATCCATAGCACTATTTGATTGGTTACTTTCAGAATTCTCATCTGCTGGAATAGCCTCTTCTTTAATGACTTGGGAACTTGTTTCTGATTGGTTTAATCCATGTGAGTTAGTTTCTGATTGGTCTATTCCATAGGAATTAGTTTGCTTGGTGGATTTTGATTGGTTAATGCCATTGGTTCCATGAGTGTGCTCTGTTGATTGTGATTGATCAGTATTCTGGCCATCTGAATTGTCGTCTGCTACAGCATTATTAAATTCAATCTTCGCAATATCCAATCGTCTTTTTTTGGGTCGACCTCTTTTTCCAGGGACTTGAACTTGATCATCTTCTTTAACTAAAGATTTGCATTTCGGTGGGCGACCACGTTTGCGTTTGATTGGTTGAGCCTCAATCTCTATGTCAACTGGTTCAGGGTCACAGGCCTCGTTAACACTATCATTAGCTGCAATATTTGAAGCCTTAGGGTCAAGGTCACGAGATCCACTATTGGCAGGTTCAGGGTCACGGTCAGAATCAAATGTGGTGTCAAGGTCATTAGTCACAGTATTCAAAGGGTCACGATCACCAGCCTCATTCACAGCTTTGAGGTCATGGTTACTTGCCTCTGCACTCACAGGGTCAAGGTCATGGGACTTGTTAACAGCCATTTCGTTTAGATTTGAAGAGCCAAATTCGCTGCTACACTTGCCTAGATCTTCTTCGACTTCTGTTTTCAAATTTTTGGGATGGAACTTTGTCGTCATGGGCAACATCTTTATTCCTTGAAAACAGTAACTATGGAAATCATTTGAACTGTTAGGAGTTTCAAAAGATTTCTTTGTTGGTTTGTAATCCGGTTGTGGCATACTTTCTTGTCTAGCAGAGTGACGGCGATTTTCCGGCAAAATAATTTTCACACAAGATTTACTTCCCTTTGGTCTCCCCGGCCTTTTTTTACCCGGAGTTTCACTATCATTAGAATTATCTCCCTCCTGAATGTCGTTGGATGCTTGCATAGTAACTGGGGAGGGTTTTGGATGAATTGGAGGCCGTCCACGTCTTCGCTTTACTGGAAACGGGTCATAGGGGCTGGAATTTTCTGAACCTGGATAAAATATAATATTACAAAAAAGTGTTATTTTTTAGTCAACAAAGTAGTTATAAACAAAATTGAGTTTTACGTCCTACTTTTTCTGTTCCTGTTAGGTCTAAAAAAAAAGATGGGTGCGTAAAATGCTGGTACCTTTGACGAAACTTTTGTGAAAAAAGTCCAGGCATAAAATTGAAACTTAAAACATAGAGGATGTAAAGGGCTAAAGAAAGCCAACCTGGATTGTTTATAGAATCTTCCGATGTGCTTCCTCCAGCTTTGGGATGAATTCTTGGACGTCCACGAGGGCGTTTAACATCTGGTTGGTCTCCTGGGGTAAGACTAGATGGATCTGCAACAAACAAAATAGAAATGCTAAGATAACAGTAAGCCAACCTAGAGGGTGTAAACATAGCAGTGAGCCAAACAAGAGGGTGTAAAGGGTTATAGTAAAGATGCATTAAGCCAACCTAGAGGGTGTAAAGGGTTATAGTAAAGATAGCAGTAAGCCAACCTAGAGGGTGTAAAGGGTTATAGTAAAGATAGCAGTAAGCCAACCTAGAGGGTGTAAAGGGTTATAGTAAAGATAGCAGTAAGCCAACCTAGAGGGTGTAAAGGGTTATAGTAAAGATAGCAGTAAGCCAACCTAGAGGGTGTAAAGGGTTATAGTAAAGATAGCATAAGCCAACCTAGAGGGATGTAAAGATAGCAATAAGCCAACCTAGGGGAGGGTAGTAAAGATAGCAGTAAGCCAACCTAGAGGAGTGTAAAGGGTTATAGTAAAGATAGCATTAAGCCAACCTAGAGGATGTAAAGAGTTATAGTAAAGATAGCATTAAGCCAACCTAGAGGATGTAAAGGGTTATAGTAAAGATAGCATAAGCCAACCTAGAGGGTGTAAAAGTTATAGAAGTTACCATTAGCCAAACCAGGATAGAGAAAAAGAGGTTGATATAAAGATAGCATTAAGCCAACCTAGAGGATGTAGGCTAAAGAGTTATAGTAAAGATAGCATTAAGCCAACCTAGAGGATGTAAAGAGTTATAGTAAAGATAGCATTAAGCCAACCTAGAGGATGTAAAGAGTTATAGTAAAGATAGCATTAAGCCAACCTAGAGGATGTAGGCTAAAGAGTTATAGTAAAGATAGCATTAAGCCAACCTAGAGGATGTAGGCTAAAGAGTTATAGTAAAGATAGCATTAAGCCAACCTAGAGGATGTAGGCTAAAGAGTTATAGTAAAGATAGCATTAAGCCAACCAAGACGATACATAAGGGAAATAGATTTCTTAATAAGAGACACCACAGAAGCAAAAGCAAAAGGGAAAGAAATGCAAAAAAAGAATAAAAACATTACCTCTGTAAATACCAAATCTGGAAAAGACGAAAACAGACTTGAATAAAAACACCACGATTTTAGGTCACTGTTGCGATTACAAAATATGTTCTCTTGGTTAGCGAAGATTTGGTTAAATGTGTCGTAAAACCATAGCAACCTACGGTTGTGTATGGTTACAAATAAAATAGCCCAAGTGTGTTAACTTGGTAACTTGTAATCACTATAGTGTGTAATCCCACCTTTGACTTGAACTTTGACCTATCTCAAGCTTTAATTACTCTTAATTTCACAGAGAGTTCGAACTTTGACCTACCTCTTGCATAAATTATCCTTTATTTGACTGAGTAATTGTTCATCGTGAGTATCTTGTGGGGGTATTGGTTTAGAATAAGTCGTTGATAATAACGCTGGCCACATAAAAATAGACTGGAATCGAGCTCTCAACCTTTGATAATCATCGGACTCTTTTATTGAATTCATCATCTTTTCTTCCGTCTGCAAAAAAAAAGAGAGATTAGATAGAGGAGGAAAAAGGCCCAAAACTGCCTATGGAGAGCTATGTGGCTCAGTGAGTTAGATACTTGCTCACTAACCTGAAGGGCCAGGGTTCAATCCTAGTATAGGTTGAGATGAATGAACATTATTTGACTTACTGTTGGTTCTTGGTTTAAATTCGATGCAAATCGACAAACTACAGAATTGTCTGTTGCCTTAGTAACCACAATATCATCTTTATTTTTAGATTTCTGTGCAAGTTTCTGACTTTCTGCCTTTTTCTTTCTTTTAGCGGCATTTTTTTTATCCAGTAATGTCTTTTTCTCATTTTCTTCCTCTTCTAAAGTTAAATTTTTTCGTATGTGGACAGTGTCGACGTCAATTGACGATTTTCCAACGATTTTGTCCTCAGGAACTTGGATGTCTGCTTCGTCAAGTTGAGATTTCGGATACACATAAATTACTTGGACTGATTGCACAGAATCTGCTTTGGATTTTGGATTTTCATAAATAGTTCCTTTTTTTGAGCTCGTATCTGTTTTTTGAATACATTGTTTGTTGTCCTTAGTTACGTTTTGATTCTGTTTTGACGTCTGTTTAGCAACTTTTGAATTTTCATTAATTGTTTCATTCTGCAAGTTTGTAGTTGTTGTAGTTGGCGTTTCATTTACGCTTGCTTTCATCTCTGTAGTTGCAGATTGCTTTTGGTTTGGAATCAGTTTTGGGACAATTGGCTCAGTTTTCAATGTTGTAGATGGTTTTGGGCGTGGCCTAAGAAAGGAGTCTGAAGGTTTCTGTATTTGTTGACCTCGAATCATTGCGTAACAGTTACCAGCTCGCTTGACTAAACGAGGGCGTGTAAGTAAAAGAGTTTTGAAGCCACGTAGATTTGACACATTTGGCGGCAAAAGTGGGAGGTCTTCTGGTATACTTTTAGGTTTTGATGTTGATGGTGTAGATGGCGCTGATGGCATAGAGGGTGCTGAAGGTGTTAAAGGGGAGAGCACTAGTGATTTTAAAAGAGATGTAGTTGTCAATGATGTTGCTAATGCTGATGAAGATGCAGACTTAGAAACAGAAGACATTGTCGAGGACCCTGAGTTTGGTGAAGAGGTCGTCAATGTTGATGTAGCAGGCTTTCTTTTTGGTGTAGATGGCACTGTTGACGGAGAAGGAATATCATTATCAAGTAAAATTGGTGTAGCAGAAGTTGTAGGCTCATTTGGGAACTGTTTCTTACTTCCAATAGATTGTCGAGTCCGTCTGCCTCCAGATTGTAGTGTAGAGGGCGCTAGTAGACTGGCAGATTCCTCTTCAGTTTCGACATCTTGATTAGAAGTTACGTAACTTCCGTCTTTTAAAACAACTTCTCTCAAAATGGCCAAGTCCTTTTCTTGTTGACATGACCTTTGAACTGATTTTGACTTTTGATGAGCGGCATTCAAGATTTCTTTCCCATCAACTGCCAGAGCCTGCAAAATACGACGAAAGATTGAGTTGTAAAATGACAGTCAAATCAGTGAACTTTCTGTTAAGGAATGGAATAAAGATTACGACTTTTGCATCATAGCTGAAGTGTCGTCTGCGTGGGGAACAATTTTGACCAAGTTTGAACCCTCCACCAAAAATGTCAAAATGAAACAAAACTGTTGTTCAAATAGCTCAGAAAGTCCAAAAGTGAAGATTGTTTTTTAAATAAGTCAATAGTTTGAGTTTTACCTTATTTATCAATGCTAAGATGGCCACTGACACTTTTTTCTCTTCTGCTTCTTCTATTGGCGGTTCTACAGCTGAAATTTTTAAAACATTTATTAGCTATGTGGACTCTCTGAAAGGCATATCCAGTTGACAAACCTTAATACTAAATAGACATTTTTAGCTATGTGGAATCTCTGAAAGGCATATCCAGTTGACAAACCTTAATACTAAATAGACATTATTAGCTATGTGGACTCTCTGAAAGGCATATCCAGTTGACAAACCATAATACTAAATAGACATTTTTAGCTATGTGGACTCTCTGAAATAAGGATGTCCAGTTGACAAACCTTAATACTAAATAGTAACATTTTTAGCTATGTGGACTCTCTGAAATAAGGATGTCCAGTTGACAAACCTTAATAATTATTAATAACATTATTAGCTATGTGGACTCTCAGAACACCAAAGTGATTTTATCAGCCATGTGGACTCTCTAAAAATGGTACAAGTCGATGAACTCAGCTGAAAAATAAGCTGGGGCAATAAAATTATTTGTAACTTACGGAAAAAGCGTTTTGGTCTTCCAATGGAGCCTGGCTTTTTATCTGGTCCTTTCACGATCAAACATAAATCTTTATAGACTTTAGATCTAGCACTCAATCTATCACGTCTGTCGCTGTGTTTTTCTTTCGGTGCCTGGCGCGCCATGGCGATCAGTTTTCTAACAGACGCAGACTGAGTAGCATCATCCTCCATCTCTAATTTCAGTAAAATATCCGTCTTCTGTTCTTCCTGTTAACATAACAAATGAAATGAGTTTTGGTAGTTTTGGGACAACGAAAATGGGGTAAGATTTTTGCAGATAAACTCTAATCAGAACAAGGCACATGATGTCATAAAGTAGCAACACTCTAACCAAACTGAACCATGCCCCCTTTTATTTTAGGTGAACAAAATCTCAAAAGCATGAGAAAGCACAAACCTTTTCAGCGTCTGTAAGGTCTTTTCCCTCTAAAGTTTTATCGATGTATTTTGACACGGCCAATCTGTCCTTGAACTTGACAAGAGTTTTAAATTTTGGTCCCCGAGGTGGGAACTGTAGTAATGGAGGTAGAATAACCACATTGTCTTCTGCAAGATAAAATTGAAGATTCATAAGCTTTTTACAAAAGATAGCTTGCCAGGCAAGGTAACATACGCCCACTGATAGCTTTGATTGTAAAAGTAAAAGTCCAATTACAGCTGGTTCCTGATTTACAAGGAACTTGGAAGTTAACTATATTGTATTGCATTCAGTAAAAAAATCAAAAAGTATAAAGGCAATTTGAAGGTAAATGTGGGCTTTATGCCCTTCAAAAAAAAAAAAAAATAACTTACATATTCTGATGACTATTTACTTACTATAATTGGTCATGTTCTTACTTATTGAGTATTAAATTAATCATTCTTAGATGGGACAGACGGATGAGAAACAGTACATTCGAAATTCCAAGTTCCAGAATTCCAGGAATTTTTTTCAGAATCATATCAAAATCAATAGGGGTCTTCCTTGGATGTATTCCAGGAATTTTTTTCAGAATCATATCAAAATCAATAGGGGTCTTCCTTGGATGGTAATAAACAAATATACCAAGTTACAAAAAGATTCATAAAGAAATGGAGTCTCTACAGTGTCCACAAGCTTTTGTTTACAAACAGAACAATTTGAAATTCAAATCCAAGAATTCCAGGAATTTTTTTCGGAATCATACCAAAATCAATAGGGGTCTTCATTGAATGATAATAAACATGTATACCAAGTTTCAAGAAAATCCAATGAAACCTGTAGTCTCCACAGTGTCCACAAACAATTATTGACAGACGGATGACAAACAGTACAATTCGAAATTCCAAGTCCCAGAATTCCAGGAATTTTTTTCAGAATCATATCAAAATCAATAGGGTTCTTCCTTGGATGGTTATAAACAAATATACCAAGTTACAAAAAGATTCATAAAAAATGGAGTCTCTACAGTGTCCACAAGCTTTTGTTTACAAACAGAACAATTTGAAATTCAAAGTCCAAGAATTCCAGGAATTTTTTTCGAAATCATACCAAAATCGATAGGGTTCTTCCTTGAGTGATTATAAACAAGTATACCAAGTTTCAAGAAATTCCAATAAAAACTGTAGTCTCTACAGTGTCCACAAACAATTGTTGACAGACGGACCGACGGACCGACGGACCGACGGAATTTGAAATTCAAAGTTCAAGAATTCCAGGAATTTTTTTCGGAATCATACCAAAATCGATAGGGGTCTTCGTTGAATGGTAATAAACATGTATACCAAGTTTCAAGAAGATCCAATAAAAACTGTAGTCTCTACAGTGTCCACAAACAATTGTTGACAGACGGATGAGAAACAGTACATTCGAAATTCCAAGTTCCAGAATTCCAGGAATTTTTTTCAGAATCATATCAAAATCAATAGGGGTCTTCCTTGGATGGTAATAAACAAATATACCAAGTTACAAAAAGATTCATAAAGAAATGGAGTCTCTACAGTGTCCACAAGCTTTTGTTTACAAACAGAACAATTTGAAATTCAAAGTCCAAGAATTCCAGGAATTTTTTTCGAAATCATACCAAAATCGATAGGGTTCTTCCTTGAGTGATTATAAACAAGTATACCAAGTTTCAAGAAATTCCAATAAAAACTTTAGTCTCTACAGTGTCCACAAACAATTGTTGACAGACGGACCGACGGACCAACGGACCGACGGACAGGGGCGACAACAATATACGTCCACATTTCTATGTGGGCGTATAAAAATCTTCCCTAAAAACCAGAAAATAGCCGTTTCTGAGACTAAGGTATGAGCGGTTAAAGGAATGGCAAACCCTTTTATCACCTATGACGAAAAATAAACAAGGTATGATTGGTTGAATGGATGAAAAAGATCTCCGATCTTACCTCCGTGTTCCCGACAATCTTTTTCCTGTTGTTCATAATGATCAGGAAGTAGACCGAATTCACGATAATATAATTTCCAGTTGACATTGGGTTTCTCGCTACCTCGACCTTTCCTTGCGGGGAAACCTTGTAACATTTTCTTAACATGGTCCTGAAAAAAAAATTTTGATTAAAACAGATCAGGGATGAAAAATGTAATTTTTTTGCCTCGGAACAAATAGGCCTTATTGGGATTATTCCTTGTTTTAAATGAAACCATTAAGCATCAAATAAAAAGTGAAATTAAATGGAGATTCAGGTATTTTCTTTTCCAATTACTGAAAATAGACAAATGCCATGCAGTGTGTAATAAGGGAAATTAAAACTTCAGTAAAATAATGAAATACTTACAGACTGTTTATGAAACCAATTGACCGTTGACTTCCATTGCTGTAGTTTTTTATATCTTGTAAGAAGATGGTGGTCAGTACGTCCTGGCATGTGAGGTACCATTTTAGACCAGGATCCTGCAATGATAAATTGTGTTCAAACGTTATGTACCTTGTTATTAAAGGGATAATAGGCGTTAGAACGAACATAAAATTTTAAGTTCACTCAAATTTGGACAATAACAGTATATATCCATCAGTGGACTTACCTATACATCAAAATCCCTCTAAAATCCGATAAATCCCCAAAATAAAGTAGTTAATCATAAAACGCTTGAGCCATCCATCAAGCGATTTTCAAATCGTGTAAATATAAAGGGAAGTAACTCTAACATGTGAGTTTTCACGCGTCCTTGACCCCTACTGTTGAATTCCACAATGATGTTTTAGCGTTGATTTACCAGACGCTTTTATTCTTAAACTGAATGGAATCGTCACTGGCTCACTTTTTTTTAAAATTCCGAATATATTTTTATTGTGGCCTTTTAAAATTTGGTAAAGTGTGGGATGCATACTTATTTAACTAATAGTTAATATGAAACACAAATATAAGCCGTAGGACGAGTGTATTCTAACACCTATTATCCCTTTAAAGAAGTGTGTCATACCATAATTTTTTCCCGTGTGTTTCTTGTTATATAAATTATCAGTGGCGTTTAGACAACGATAAAATCTGGCACATTTGAATCAAACCATACTCGGCCCGGACTTTGCCTGTACCATTTGCACATCATTAATTAGACCGAAATAAAAAACAAAAGCAAATAGTAACAAAGATAAAAGTTAACAAACCTGCTCCAAACGCCTTTACCAACTGAAGAAGTAATTTATCTTCCTGATATGAAAAAGGTTTTCCTAGTTTTAACGACGGGTCCAAATAATTACAATATCTGAAATAAAATAAACGAAAATATAAATTTAATGTTAAACAAAATTGTTCTGTATTGAGACATCAAATCGATTAAATTTTTACATATTGAATATTGAAGTAATCATAACCTTAAAGAATTGTGCCTTGTAGAGTGTTAACGAGCCATAAATTTAACATGTTTTAAAGAACAAGGGCAATAATTCATAGTAAATATATTTCAGTATTTTTTACAATTTTGGCAAGTTCGTTAAAAAACCATAATAAACTGTACCTTGTTTTTGAACGTTTTAAACTTAATTCTTTGGCAGAAAGTTTGAAAAAAAAAAGTTAAATTCAACTTTCAAATTTTGTTTTTTTTTTATAAATCTTGACGACAAGAAAACAACAGTAAATATTACTGGGAAATTTGTCAGAATAGCAGACACTAGAAATTCTGATTTCACCAAGCAGTGCTTACCGTTCTCGACATTGTGATGAGTTACGTTTTGGTATATATTTACTACAGGACACCCAGTCTTTTGATCCTAACAGTTTGACTGCTAACATTAATCTCTGAAAAATAAAAAACAGAATAAAAAATAATATCCAATTAAGACACTCTTCGATTTATAATTAAAATCCAAGCACTTAGACTCAAATATTAAGTCATAGGCAAAAATCTCCAAGGAGGAACCCGGCCTAACGCCCATCCAAAAATCAAAACAAAGTTCTGAAAATTAAATAAAAGATTATTGCAAAGTTACCAAGGTAGTATACAACCTAGCACTAATCTAAAACCAAAGCTTACCACATCTAGTACGTAGAATAAAATATAAAGACTTTTGGTAAAAATCTCCAATGAGGAACCAGACCTAGTATCAATCCAAAATCCCAAACTTACCACATCTTCTTCAGGGGTCCATTTACTGTGTTTTACTGAAGGGTCGACTGAAATCCACCGTTTTCTACATTGATCAGCACTTCTAGCCTCCATTAGGTACGATACTGGACAAAAAAAAAGATTGGAACGACATTTAGAAGCATATAACACAAGTTAATAATTATGGAATAAATACATACTGCTTTAATACATGGGTACATGACTTTTCAACACTATAGAAGATGGGCAATAGCATGCAGTGTGCAATGGTACTCTTTTTTGCAATTTCCAACTGTAGAGGGATCTTTAACGTGCACAGGACCTTAGTTTATTGTCCCATCTGAACGACCTGACGCTTTTTCCATGTCAGTCTCTCCGACCTGAACCACTGATGAGGGGAAAACCTGGTTGAAAAATCTGTAAGTTCACCTCGATCTTTGTAGGTTAACAGTTTATAAATCTAATACTTACTTCTCTGCCATCGGATTTTATCGGCTTGAACATCTTTATTCATTTCATACGCTTCTTTTAACATATCATCTTCTTCTACTAGCCAAGTTCTAAAAGTAGAGACAAACTTGTTAAAGTTAGGTTATCATACCTTTGTTGTCTGATACCTTACTGTATTATAAAAGTTATCTCCCTTTACTTGTAGTGTAAAACCTTAATGGCTGCCTAATTACACTGATTATTAGTTTTCCATTAATTTCTTCTTGATATTAACAAATCTGACTTGAAATTGGTTGAAATTACCAAGATCTACTTCAATAAAATATTTCTTAATTTGTATGACGTTAACGTTGTATGACATCACTTGACAACAGCCGGTATACCGGCTTCTAGGGTATATGTCATATAAGGATGAGCGGTCCGCTTCTAGGGTTAAAGGGTTAATAGCTTCAAAAGTGATAATGTTCCGAGTTTTCGCTTTTAATAGTATATTTCTTAGCATTTTGACTTGATGCTTTTCTGTTCCTTTTCAACATCTACCCCTGTCATGAATGAAATTATTATTCAAATAACTATACATTGTACCAACCTGTGTTTAAGTGTAGCATTAATATTGGTTTGATAATACTGCATGGCTTGAAATGCTGATCTCTTCGTCTGAAAGATCAAACACACAATGATAAGAGAATTAGCATAAATGTAGTCAGTTAAAACGTATAAAGTACAAAAGCACCAGAAAAAAACGAAAGAAAGAAACAACTATATTTTACAAGGATAACAACCTAGATTCACAGTTAAGGATCCTTTCTACCAGTTAGCCCTTGGTTAAACCTCTTGGTATTGATTTACAAGGATTATAACTTAGGTTCACAGTTAAGAATCCATTCTACCAGCTGGTCCTTGGTTAAACCTCTTGGCATTGATCTTTCCCTGATTATCCGTACCCATTTTCAGCTGGGTCAGACTTTCACACGCTGATCGTTACGGAACCCACAACAATGATGCTCCACTTAACCATGTAAATGACATCATGTAAATACCTTAAAGAACAGGCCATTTGGAAAAATTAAGAAAAAAATTTGTGCCAATTCCCCAAATTTTTTCCAAACAATTTTGCAAATTTTGTCCCATTTCCCCCGTATTTCTCAATTAATTCCATCTAATTTCTGTACCTCACTTCTCTTCCAGGCTGATTTATTAATTTTAGGATCGATGACCATCTCCCACATTTTTTGACACTCGAACCATTCACGTTTACCTCCAAATGAAATTGGGACAGTTAAATAAGATCCTTGAATCAAATTTTTATGTTTTACTGGGATAACAACTTAGGTTCACAGTTAAGGATCCTTTCTACCAGCTTGTCCTTGGCCAAACCTCATGGTATTGATTTTACAAGGATAACAACTTAGGTACACAGTTAAGGACCCTTTCTACAAGCTGGTCCTTGGCCAAACCTCTTGGTATTGATTTTACAAGGATAACAACTTAGGTTCACAGTTAAGGATCCTTTCTACAAGCTGGTCCTTGGCCAAACCTCTTGGTATTGTAATAGACAGTAAAATTAGATGTAACACATAGAAAAAAAAGAAACAGCAATTTGGGAGTCCTTTATATATGCAGGGGCAATTAGGGGGATTGCAGTGATAATACAGTAATATAGGACTTTTGCCAGATTTTTTTGGCACCCCCTTGTAGCTATCGGTTTGATCAATTCTGATCAGTTGCTTAGGCAACTTTATCTGCTCTAAGGGAGATAACTCTTAATACATGAATAATATTTCCAGACCACAATAAGGTCAGAAAAAACTAGAAATATTTGTTGATATCATTTAATTTATTAAGTTGGAACGCAAGCAATCCTTTTTAACAGATAAAAGACTAATTAATCAAGACTTACATCAACTGTAGATATTCTCATCCAGTCTATTTTATCAATGTCAACTTCGTCCAGCAACTTCTCATTCTTAGTTCGACTAAAACAACCCAAAAATATATACCACTGTTAATTTGGGTTGAATTAAGATAAAAAATGGCCAAATAAATCTGTCTTACAAATTATCATATGCATTAGCTCCCTTGTGGGATGGAAAAATCAACAAGTTGGCATAATACAGACTCCATAATGGAATTGTGCAAGTTGGCATAAATGAAATGAAATGAATTGAGTTTTATGTCTGCTAATGAAGACTGGCAAGGCCATACAGTGTGCAATGAGGGAAATTTAGCCAGGACAGCAGTATAAGTCTACTATTTCTAACTGTAAATACACTGGGCTCAGTTTATTGTCCCATCTGAACGACTACATCAATGACAGGAGGAAACGGAACACATGTTGGCATAAAGCAGACACAATAATGTGATTACGCCCACGTATCCTGTAGCCTCTCAGTTAAACAACTTTCAACCATAAAATACTTGTACCGTTTCTTCTTAATCTCCTCGTCCAGATCATCAATCAACTGGTTAATCTGGTCTTTATTCTCACAATCTGGCAACTGACGTTTATTTTCTAACAATTCCCTTTTATTCATTAAAGGCTGGATAATATTTCTTAAAGTATCTTTACACACGGAGCTGATAAGCTGTCTTTGAGCAACGATTGTCCCTACAATGTTAATTCAAAAATTAAAAGGGATACGGATGGTAGATCTTGCAAGCTCATCATACTAATATCTAAATGATAAATAGGATTTCTAAAGTTTTTAAGTGTATTGGGGACACTGATATCATCAATTTACACCATTCTAATTTTCAATCAGTCTGTGGTGGCTGTAATTCCATTAAAACTAAGTGTTTTAATATATCACATATTGCTATAACAGGGGTAAACAAAATGTGATCATAAACTACCGAAGTATTTCCGAAGAAGATATTTAGCCAAAACACTTAACAACAGGACAATAGTATATCTATTTAAATGCTTTATGACACAAATATTGAAAGGCTTTTATAGAGGTTATTAGTAGGAAATTTCAAGAAAAAACATCAGACACTTACAAGCTGCACTTATAACTACGTCCTGTTTCTTTTCTTGTAGAAAATCTTTAATTTTAACATCTTCATTTGGTGGAGGGCCCTGAAAATAAAATAGAGTTTTACATCCTTCCTTTGGGTTGTAATGAGGGAAGTGTTGCCTGACAAAAAATCTGCCCACCATTTTTCATGTGCACATTGTGAAGGACATGGGCTGTGAGTTATTTTCTCACTCATCCTAGCCTCAAGAAAAAAACAAGCTGAATTGAACAGAAAATGAAATTGAAATGAACGAAGTATTACGTTTTCTGCACATTATAGAGCATTATGTTGAAGCGTGCAAGGAGAATTTTTTTACCAAGACCGCGGCATTAGACTACTCTTTTGAACTGACGAGAGATCTTTATCATGCACAGCCTGTAACACATGGCCATGGATTATTGTCTCATCTGTACGACCAGCAACAGAATAAAGAAAATAAAATGAATAATGTCTCACAATGCCTGACAAAAATATTTGCCCACTGTTTTTAATTTTAATGTGCACATTATGAAGCTCGCAGGGATATTATCTTACTCAACTTGCTGCCTTTTTTAAGTCAGCCTCAAGAAAAAAAACGAGCTGAATCAAAATGAATGGAGTTTTATGTTCTACCTTTCTGCACATTAAAGACTAATGAAAAGAAGCTATGCCATGCAGTGTGCAATTTGAGAAATTTAATCAAGACAGCGGCATGAGTCTACTTTTTTGTGATTTCTAACTGTCGAGGGATCTTTAACATGCACAGCCTGTAACATACGGGACCTCAGTTTGTTGTCTCATCCGAATGACATGAGTCTTTTTCCATATCAGACCCTCGGAATAAAAAAAATGAAATGAATAATGTCTCACTATGCCATCTTCACCAGAAAAGTAAGGTTGTGTGTAATCTTTGGTCTTCCTGAATTTACTTTCTTTTGGTGCTCTCAGTCCTTCTTCTAAATTTAATTCCAACAATCTCTGAAAATAAAAGACTCAATTAAAAAAGCAACCCTATTTGGCTTTCATTCTTTGGAAAATTAACACACATTTCCAGTAAAGCTGTCCTGATGAGGATTGTGTATCTGAAACATGATCAACAGCATCAGGTGAGCTCTAGTCAATTAACTAACATTAAGTCCTATATTAAAAAGTTAACCACCATTTCTAAAACTAGCTGTCCTGATGAGGATTGTGTATCTGAAACATAATCAACAGCACCAGATGAGCTCTAGTCAACTTGGCAGAATATACTTCTCTCAAACAGATCAAATGGCCATAATGATACAGCCAGTACTTACTGTTTGGAAACAGATTTCAAAGCCTCACCTGTTTTTCTCTGTTTTCTTGTAAAGATTTTTTAATCTGATCAATATGCTCTGTAAGTATTTCCTGGTAGGCTCTGTTTAATGCTAGACAGGTCTCTACATCAACTGGGAGCTCTGTGGTATTGGACTCTACAGTACTGTCTGTTATAGAGTAGACTTGGCTCTTTGAATCATCGTCTGTTTTAATGGACTAGAAATAAAACATGAATAGGATGTAAAACTCCATTCATTTCATTTAATTTAAAAATACAACAAAGATTTATTAGAATTTTAAACATGAAGGGAAATAAAGTTGAGTTTTATTTCTAAAACTAGTTCTCCTGATGAGGGTGGTGTATCTGAAACACAGCTCTAGTCATTTTTCTAACATTAAGTCTTCTATTTCTAATACTAGCTGTCCTGATTAGGATTGTGTATCTGAAACATGTCAGCAGTATGAGTTGAGCTCTAGTCAATTAACTAACATTAAGTCCTATATTAGAAAGTTAACCTCCATTTCTAAAACTAGCTGTCCTGATGAGGATTGTGTATCTGAAACATGTCAGCAGTATGAGATAAGCTCTAGTCAATTAACTAACATTAAGTCCTATATTAGAAAGTTAACCTCCATTTCTAAAACTAGCTGTCCTGATGAGGATTGTGTATCTGAAACATGTCAGCAGTATGAGATGAGCTCTAGTCAATTAGCTAACATTAAGTCCTATATTAGATGATCTTAAGATTAACGAATAGAGACACTTACTTCTTCAAAAGTTGTTCCAGTCAAACCCGATGTTGAAGCTGAAGAAACTAAAAGAAAATTCATGAAATTGATTTACTGAGAATGATCAACAAGATCACAAGGGGAATTTTGTAGATTGTTCCGCTAAAAAAAATTTAGCGCTCCAGTTTTCTGATTGATTACTCACAAAAATCTATTTTGAAAATAGCTTATTAACCAATAAATTTTGATTTCTTTAATTCTGATTTAATCTTCTTTCAAATTAAGCTCATGAATGATGGAAAAAAGACTGTCAGACAACTATCAAATTCAACATGGCCAATTCAGACTTTTTGTTGTCCATCTACATCAACATTTCATAATAATCTTGTATTTTACTCAAAGAATTATAATATCAATATTTAGAACTAAAAATAAGAAATGCATAGCACTTAGAAATTTCGCATAGATCGCCAAAAATAATTTAATTTTTAATAAATGAAAATTAAGGCCATACCATCGCGGTAGGTTGACGTGCGATCTTTTGAGCTAAGCCCGAGATCCATGAAGAGCTGGTCCTCTGTCGGTTCATCACTGTCATACGCAGCATCATCGTCGTCTGCCTCACCCAGAGCATCTTGAATCTTCTCAATTTCATCTTTAAGGACAGAAGCATCGCCTGCCATTGCTTCTTTTCGGTAAATGGCTTCAACCAAATCTGAGGAGTATTTCGCGCTGCAAACGTTGATTTTCCATATAGGGTCAGTTTATTATAGATGAAGGTATATCTTCAATTCAAGCGTTCGACATTTTACAATTTCTTGTTTGTAAACTATTCAGTTGACAATGGAATTTGTAAGAAAATTGGGGTCATTAACTATTTGACAAATTTAACAGCAAAGTTCACGTCTGCTAATTTTATCAAATTTCATTCTGCAACCTTTCACCCCTTCCAAAAATGAGAGTTTCCGGAAACGGAAGTCATGCGACTGACTATAGTGACTGTCGCGAGTCATCATGGAGGCGAAGTTGAACGATTTTTTTCACGAATGAAAAACCGATGTTTTGTACGATGCTATGATTGTTTCAACTTGAAAACATCATCAGGTTATAAACTGCCCTTCATTGAACAAATCCCAAGCCTGTCCCTCTCGTAGCATTCCTTTTTGATGAATTATCTTTCAATTTTCTTACCCTGCCCTAAGGCCAATTTTATCAGCTGATTGGTATTGGTTCTGTCTAAGTAAACAAACATGATGTTTCACTTGTGGTCCACTGGTTCAGTAGCCGCTACAAGGAGAGGGGGAGCAGTGAGGGTCAGGGGTCAGGGCACCCCTCTAAAGGCCTTATAATACATTCCCTGTTTGCAATTTTCAATTTTTATCGTGAACATGCAGCAATATGGAATTGAGAGAATGCCAATTCAAATTGCATAAGTATATTTTCCAATGTTCTCACTTTCAAATTTCATATGCTATGCCTTAAGCTTGCTTGAAAAAGGCTGTCAATGTCCTTTTCTTACTTTTCAGATGGTCAACTACACAGCAACAATCTACAGTACTAGGACCAAAAGTCTTTGATATCATCCTGCCAAAATGGCGTCAAGTATTCAAGGAGAGTTGAGGAATTATCAAGTGGAGGAAATATTTCCGCTGTTGGAATCCACAGATCAACAGGCCCGGGAAGAAATACGCAAACTTATTCTTGAAGACATTAACAATTGTGGAAGTAGGTTTTCGTTTTTGTTCAGTTTTATTCAAAATGGTTTTTGAGTGATTGTGGCAGAAGATTTTGCGTGGGGATTTTCCATGTCCATTTAAGGTCGCAGTATCACTTTACCATTGAAAAGATTGGACCCTGGTTCACTTTAAGCAAATAGCTTTGTTAGATGCTGTCAATTCAATTCTTGATATTTAGATGAGTATGTGTGTGTGTGTGTTTATATTAAAAAACAAACCATTTGTAAAAAACACAATCCCTAATTAAAGGTTGACCAACGTTTTTGAAATTAGTTTCATCCCAAATAAATATTACTTTGTTTGCAGCAAAAGAATCGTGGCTGCTACAGTCATGTTTTGACCATTATTTAACGACCAAGTCAGAATCAGTTCAACAGTTGTTACCAGACATCAGAGATCCTCAGTCAAAGGTCAGTCAGTTCCGTAGACTTACAAATATTCCTGCAGTCTTGGAATTCCTGTAGTGACTCAGTGAGTTACACAATCGCTTGTTAACTTTCAAGGTCCTGTGTTTAATCTCTGCATAGATTGTGTGAGATCATATCTTACTACCCAGTTTCACCTTGTCATAGGAGCAACATGGAATAATATTTATGTCTTTTGGACAGAACAGTTCAGAAAGGTAATGGAGAAGCAAGATGGAGAATCTTATTATTTCCTTGATCCGAAAAGGTATTGAAAAGCTATATGTGAAAATCAATTTCGTTTCATTAATCCAAAACCTGTACTGACGTTCAACTCCATTTTATTTCAGCATCTGTTAGATAGAATAAACGAGGGTATAAGATCAGTGAACAACAAGATGGCGTGTTTACGCTTGTTACTAAATATAGTTTGTCGTCAACCACAATGGACTCATCGTATCGTTGGACTTCCTGTATTTAATACTCTTATCAAATGTCTTAAGGTAAACTTCAAATTTTTTAATAAGTGTTATGGAAACAGTTTTTGTCAAGCTGAACATTAAAGGAATTGTAAAGAGTTTTCCATTAGCGTTTCTCATGTCTTCAATTTTCACCATTTGAATTTTCAGTTAACGGTTCCTGCAATTCTGATAAAACTAAGTGTATTTACTGATAACATATAAGGACCTTTGTGATAGTGACAAGTAAAATTCTAGTTATAGTCTCTTTAATTCAAGTGTAGTTACAATAGTTCCTTCAGATTTCCCTCAATTGGCTTTACAATGACCTTACCCATGACCTTACCCATGATTCAATATGAAAAATAATAAATTGTTTGTTTGCAGACGGAGACTGATATACCAGTATTGATGACGTCTGTTATGATATTAACGTTACTCCTGCCAGTGGTACCCGTTTCTATAGTGAAATATCTCCAGGAAATACTCGACATCTTGACACGCCTTTCTTCTTTCTGTGTACGAAAACCTGGTGTGTATCAACTTGTTTATATTTATAGAAAAGTTAGTACAGGGTAAAAATGAAATGAAATGAATGGAGTTTTACATCCTACTTCTCTGCACCTAATGAGCTAATGACGAAGGGCATTGCCATGCAGTGTGTAATGAAAAAACTTTTGACAGACAGCAACATAAGCCTACTCTTTTTGCGATGTCTAACTGTCGAGGGATCTTTAACATGCACAGCTTGTAGCACAGGGGGTCTCTGTTTATTGTCCCATAGGAACAACTAGACATTTTTTCCACGTTATTTTCTAAGTCTTACAAAGATTTATTGTATTTTTATTACAGCAAATACGCCTGATGTGTATCTGCTACATCTACATGTATCTCTGTACAGTCTTTTTCACCGACTGTACGGAATGTACCCTTTCACCTTTCTACAGTACATACATCATCAATTTAATAAGAAAGAATTGGTTCCAGTCTTTGAGGAAATTGTTTATGTAAGTACTATAGTGATATGTGACCTGGAATCAATTTTCGAAAAACGAAACTTTTTAGCTATACTTGAAAGGTGGTTTGTTGTGTTAATAGTGTCAAAATACCAAATTTTTTTCAAACTAAGAGCTAAATTTATCTAAGACATAAATTAATGATTGCTGTAATCTGATTGGATTATAGAATTGAATTTAAAATTGATTGACCAGTTGATGACTGGAACACTTATCGGCTTATCAGGACAACGGATTAGTGTTGTTATTCAAAATACACAGAAAGCGAGAATGCTCAGAGATTTTTACGCATGTATTAGAAGGAAGTCAATCAGGAACAGTAAATGAATTTGAGTTGTTAAGAAATTATTTTATATTTTCAGCCGATGTTGGAGCGAGTCAGACTACATCCTCAGTTAATATCTGGTTCTAGAGAAGATGAGACGAGCACGTCCAGGTAATTTTACAGATTTTACATGAAATGAAATAGATGGAGTTTTACATCCTAATCTTTTGCACCTTATGATCTAATGAAGACGGGCAACGCAATGCAGTGTGCAGTGGAACATAAACTCAATTTCATTTCAATTTTTTAAACATGACACCTTTCTTTTTTAACAGGAAATGAAATGAATGGAGTTTTCCATCCTACTCTTTACTTGATACTTTACTTTGTACTTTCTGTTTAAAAGAACAAACAAACACCCAGTGTTTTTAATCTTGAATCAGACATTTGTTCTGTGATTTCAAACATTTTGTTGGTAAATCCTGTTTTTTTTAACAAAATTCAATATTGTAATCCCGCTTTCAAATAACGAATCAAAATTATTTTACAGGTGGAAGAATCTAGAAACACAAGACATTGTGATAGAATGTGCCAAATTATCGTTAGATCTTGTGGAGGGGACGAGAGATGACTACCCCACCCCTGCCTTTATAAAACGTTACCAGACGGTACAGGAGGTGGTGAAAAGTCGTCATAATTCAGACAACAGTCAGGGTAAGTTCAGACTGGGCAGAGAGAGGTAGGGGGGGGTTGGTCCTTGACAGAGAAACTGATAACATTGTTGTCTTAACTTACCTTAATCTATAGTTACTTCCCTTTATATAGAAACAGTGTCTATCTGTTTGAATGGGACAATAGACCAAGGCTTCAGGCTGTGCACATTAATGATATCAAAACAGTTTGAAATCAACAAGGAGATAGCTAACAAATTTCCACATTGTCCACTGCACAGCATTCAATAGATGTTTAAGGAACCAAGAAACCAAGTGAAGATGACTTATTCAAGGTCATCAAACTTTCACACACCGATCGAGATTAGAACTCACGTCCAACATTTTTAACGTAACCAAGCAAATGACGTCATGATGTATAGAGCCCCACAATTCTGATTACTAATGCCATTTTCTTTATGATAGATATGAACCTGATGTTTTCTGGTGGAATTTTTGAATCTAGTCATTATATACTGGCATCACTTGGCAACGAATCCAGTGCAGTCTGTAGTCCATCAGTTGTAATAGGATTATCTACCCCTCCCCAGTCTCAGTGTACCACTCCTGCTACTAATGTTATTGATACCTGTAGACAACTACCCTCAACTTCAGGTAAGTTAGGGTGAGGTTATGGTCTGGACAGGGACGGGTTAAGTTAGGGCCTGAGGGTACTCTGGCTGGGGATTGGTCAACTGAGGGTCGTAGGGTAGTCTGGATGGGGATGAGTCAAGTTTGGGTATTGAGGGTAGTTCTTTTATTTCTTATAATATTATTAGGAGGTGGGGGGGGGGAGTTCTCTTGAATATTTTATTAATGAGCATCAACTATCTTTATTGAATTATCACTGGTTGTATTAAACTGGGAGGACAAAGGGTGCTATGCCTGCAGTATGAAATATTCAGTCCAATATTCAATGTATCCAATTTATCAATCTATTAGGCTTCGCATTTTCTACAGAATTTGGAGCTCCATCTTAGCATAATCAATTTCTTATTGTTGATCTCGTCTGTGTTTTTTTTCTTTATTTGTTTATTTTGAAATTTTTATTTTTTATTTATTTATTTACGTAATTCAACTTTGGTGAAAACGTATTGTAATCGTTCGGATTTTTTTTTTTTGATTTTTTATTTTATTTTATTTTATTTTATTTTGTTTTGTTCTGTTCTGTTCTGTTCTGTTCTTGTTCTTGTTCTTGTTCTTGTTCTTGTTCTTGTTCTTGTTCTTGTTCTTGTTCTAGTTCTAGTTCTAGTTCTAGTTCTATTCTACTTGCTTATTTTGATTTTGATTTTGATTTGATTTTGATTTGATTTTTTTAATTTTTTTAATTTTTTATTTTAGGCACATTAGGACACACGCCAATGTTAACACCATCAGATATAACGCCCAGAGAAACTCCTAATATTACTGATGAACAGGTAACTTAGTATGGTGTTTCGGGTGGTTGGTTGGTAACCAGTTACTATTGGTTACTTGTCACTATTCAACTGAAAGCACTGGCACAGATTTAAAAATTATTTTGAATTGAAATCACAGAAGAAAATCATATATCAATTATACCCAAGGTATTCAAGTTTCAAACTTTTCTAATTTTCTGTCTTTTTTTTCACAGTCTCGTACATCTAGTCGAACTTCAGCTTTCCAGAAATCCTCAGACACCAAACGACTTAGCGCTGGCTTCCAACCTAAGTGCTCTTCAATTGACCACAAGTTGACCCCTGGAGGTCTGCTGACTCCTGGAACTATGGTAACACCTTCTCCCTTGAAGACAGAATTTACTCAAGAACCGCCTAAAGGTGCCGTGAAGACACAGCCCAGAAATGCCATACGCGCCCTGGAGTTTGATAACTCTCCTGAAAAGGAGGATGAGGTGCCATACAAGCGCCCTCTGTCTACCCAGAATTCCATTGAAGTGGCTAAAGCGGTTACTATGGATACATTGAATGGATTTGTTGATGAATTACCAACACATGAAAATGGTGAGTTTGCCTTTTGCCTTCAAATTTTCATTTTTAAATCATACAGTTGAGATTGAAAGGTAATGAATGGAGTTTTACGTCCTACTGTTCTTCACCTTTTGGGCTAATGAAGACGGAATGCAGTTAAGAGAGTTAAACATTTTTAAAAGGATATAATTTTTCAAAACAGAAGGTCAAAGTTCTTCAAACTGTACGCTTTGAAAATCCTTTCACGTTTGAAGATGGCTGATACTACACTAGCGAAAATGGAGAGCATCAAAAATGTCAACTTAATTTCAGTAATTCCATAGTTTTGATGTCTTTTTCTTCTTTCAGAATGTATAGACCATGAAGTAAGTCAGATAACCCAGGAAGACGACCTTGAGGGCAGTTTTGAAACGATCCCTAGTCCAGAAATTGCAGGCGCCACGGCAGAAAGCGTCAAGCAGTTTATGAAGAAAGTGAATCGAATTCGCTTCAATAGTCTAAACGCTACGTCTGAACGAAACGAAAAGAAGAATCACGTACGATCGAATTCCTGTCCTCCGTTTGAAGAAGAGAACCAATCAGATGGGGAGGATCTTCTTGACTTTGCCAATCGTTCGATATCGACGTCTGTTGAAGAACATGCTCCGATAACATCCAACTCCGTGACCTCGGTTCCATCAATCGACAAACAAATGACAGTAATGACTCGAGTCAAGTTAGAAAAGAAGAAAGTTCGTCAACCAAGTGGAAACAGCGATAACGTAGAATTATTTGAACCCTGTAACCTAGGACCACCATTCAGTTTGATATCACAAGCTCTACTAGCGCCATCTGATGTTAACATCTGCTCCTCTTGTCATTCTAAAATTCTACACAGAAATGATTCAGAGGCTACAAAAGGTAGGTTGGCTGACATTTTGATTTGCTGCCTCGTGTCTGGTTCCCTTGGCAACCTTGTTGCTTGGTTTTTTGTATTGATTTTGATCAATTGTCCTTTTCTCCATGTCACGTAGGAAATATTTCTTGTGTAATCTTGATTTGTGTCGATAAATTGAAGCAGTGAATTTTGACTTTCGGAATTTCGAAAGTACTGATTTGAATTTGGCTTCAAATATGTTTTTGCGGAGAAGTAGCAGGTTCCTTTTTCTTTCTGTTTCAGAAATGCCGTTATTTTCGACATTGTCACCGTCAGAAATCTTAGACAGACATCTTAGAATTGGTGGAGAAGTTCACGCTAAAGAATTAAACCGAATTCCTTTGACCAGCAAAGAATCGGTCAACTGGACACATTTTGGAGGTAGGAATTGGGTTGTTTATTTCTTCGGTTCGGCCAAATTGTTACGATTAATTAAATTATGTTCTCAAAAATTCTGTCTTGGCAAAAAAAACTCTTTGCTCTTTTTCTGGAATAATGATGATTTTTTCAGATTAACTTTTGAGATGGGAGGTGTTTGAATAGTTTTGAAGTTTTGAAGAGATTTTCAAACATTTCTATAACTTATATGCTTATATTAGATTACCATGTTTTTCAGGGGTCCCACCAGCAGATGAAGTAAATATTTTAAAAGGCCAGAATATTCTACTTCATAATCAAGTCATGTATGAACGTCACAAACGAGATTTACACGCCAAAAGGAATCGCCGTCTGCTAAGAAAGATAACTCAGACTAAAACATTGGAGGAACAAAACAGAGCTATGGTAAGATTCTGTGGGGATTCGTTGAGGGAGGGGGGAAGTTTGTGGGTCAGATTTTTTCCTATCAGAATTTTATTGTGGGGACCTTCTCAGTTTCGTCTGTCAGTGATGCAGATTGGAGTTGCAGACATTGATAATGTGTTTAATCGTTAAAATAGGACATTGTGTGTATGCTACAGAGCCGTCGTCTCTTAGTGATGCAGGTTGGAGGGGTAGACATGGAAGGTTTTACATTCGCTAATCTGACACAGAAAATTAGGATGTAAAACTCCATTTTATTTTTTTGTCTTTTCAGGCAGATCAAAGAAGAATTCATGAACAAGAAATTCAGAATTTGACAGTTTCGTTACGTTTAGTCCAGGAAGAGAACCAGAAGTTTAAACAAGAGAAAGAGAGTAACGAGTATAAGGATCTTGTAACGTTGAGGTAAAGTGACTTCTTCGGGGTTAGCGAGGGTAGAAATAGTCAGGTTCTATAACACAGTCAAGTTGATTTACATGATGTCATTTGTATGGTTATGTCGATCACATGGCAGCTAGGGATTTAGATCTTGATTGTCGTGTAAACGTCTGATAAAACTAAGTTGTCAACTTTGGTAAATCAGTGCCAGAGGTTTGACCAAGGGCCAGTTGGTAGAAAGGATCCTAGTTAACCCAAGTTGTTATCCTTGTAAAATCAATACCAAGAGATTTGACCAAGGACCAGTTGGTAGAAAGGATCCTTGTTAACCCAAGTTGTTATCCTTGTAAAATCAATACAAAGAGATTTGACCAAGGACCAGCTGGTAGTGAAATATGTAAAATATAATTGTTTTCTTTCTTTCACTAAAGATTGGGCAATGTTTACTTGATTTAAATATATCACATATATATACTGAAATAATTATTGTAAATCCTGTAGTAGGATTTTTAACTTGGAATCTCTATTCAGGATTCTACTTTTTAAATAATATCATCTCAGAATTAGTTTTAGAGTGTCCACATGGTTCGTTAATTATATCAAATTTTGTTTTTTTGTTACCAGATCAACATTACAAGCTAATAAAGATTTAGAAGAGGCCAATATTGGACTCAAGAATCTGCTGATCACCCAGAGAGAGGACCATGATAAACTTAAAATGGTAAGTTCAAGGAAAAACAAAAATATTATAGTGACCTAGCCATTGGGTTGTTCAAGACCAGATAGAAGGCAGGATCTTTGTTAACTTAAGTTGTTATCCTTGTAAGATCAATGCCAAAAGGTTTAGCCAGTGACCAGCTGGTTGGACAGGATCCATGTGATCTTAAGTCCTTGAAATACTTCCTGGAAAAGGTTCCTCAAGAAAGGCGCTTAAAATATTTCTATTTAATTTATTTCAGTCGTGGCAAGAAACCAAGTCTGATTTATTAAACGCCCAGAAAGAATTAGATATTTTAAAAAATCAGACTATTTTTAATCACAAGTTGAAAGAACAGGTAGGTCAGCCATTTTGTTTTTGCCTCCATATTGTTTTTTCTTTGCTATTTGACCCCTAAACCAAGGCCCTGTGTGCTACAGACCGTGTTAGTAAAAGATCGGTTGACAGTTTGAAAATCTTAAAAGAGTAGGCTGATGCCATAGTCCCAGCAAAATTTACCTCACACTGTTTTATTGCCCTATTCCTCTTTTTCATGTACAGGTTTTCAAGCTGCAGAAGGAAGTATTATTAATGGGAGAACTACAGCAGAAATATCACGAGAAACTTCACAATCAACGAAACTCTATGTCGGTTAAACCAGACGTCAACTATCTCGCACAGTCTCTTAAAGCTGAAACTAGAAGTAGGTATATTATTTGTGGGGTTGGGGGAGGGCTAGGAAAAAGGAGGGGGGGTGGGGTTGGCAGGGAAGGGGTGTTCACTTGTAACTCTGTCTTTAATACCAGACGTCAACCATAAAGCCCAATCTGAGGAGGGGAATGGGCAACCTATGGTACCAATGGACATTATGATATGTTCTTTATTTCTTCAAAAATACATTACCAACATGCATCAAACTTCCATTACAGTTTTAAAAGAGAAGTTGAATACTGTGACAGGGAAGTTAGACATTTCTGTCGCCAGAGTTTCAGAATTGGAAGAACAACTACAAAATAAGGTATAAAATTATTCATCCATTCACCCTCTCATTCCATCTATTCATTCATCCATCCCTCTTGATCTCTAGGATTGAAATAAACTTTCAGATTTTTTCAGCTTGGTTCCCCCTGTCATTGATGCAGGTAGGAGGGGCTGACATGGATAAATGGGCGGGACAATAAACCGAGGCCCCATGTGTTACAGGCTGTGCATGTTAAAGATCCCTCGACAGTCGGAAATCGCAAAAAAAGTAGGCTAATGCCGGTGTCCTGGCAAAATTGCTTGGCGTTGCCCATCTTCATTAGCCCATAAGGTGGAGAAGAGTAGGACGTAAAACTCCATTCATTTCATTTTTTTAATAAACCAAGGCTCCCTGTGCTACAGACTGTCCCTTTACAGTTGGTAGTTGCCAAAAGCGTAGGCTTAGGGCAAAGTTTCCTTCATTGCACACTGCATGACATATCCTTCTTCACAATAAGGTGCAGAATAGGTTGTAAAACTCCATTCATTTCACTGCCTTCATAAGCCCATAAGGTACAGAAGAGTAGGATGTAAAACTTCATTCTTTTTCATTAGCCTATAAGGTACAGAAGAATAGGATGTAAAACTCCATTCATTTCATTAAATTTGTATCTATTGTAGGAACAGGGAGTGAGTGAAATTAAACGACATTTAGAACAGACTAAAGTTAGCCATGTTGAGGAAGTACAAGCTATTAGTGATAAATATACAGCAATGGTTCATATCAATCAACAATTAGAATCAGAATTATTAACCTTACAATGTCGTGTTGATCAACTTACTTTAAAATGTCAACTCCAACAGAAAGGTACGTGACTTATTCCCTGCTGTCATAGGCCATCTTGATGATTACTCACTCCTTTTAAGTGAGCTTGCAAACAATTTCTAAAACTAGCTGTCCTGATGAGGGTTGTGTATCTAAAACATGTATAGCAGTTTGAGATGAGCTCTAGTCAATTAGCTAACATTAAGTCCTATATTAGAAAGTTAACCTCCATTTCTAAAACTTGCTGTCCTGATGAGGTTTGTATATCTGAAACATTGAAATGAGCTCTATTCATTTATCTAACATTATGGTGTCTAGTAGAAAGTTAACTTGTTGTGGTTGCAGCTTGAGAGTTCTGTACAATGCCCAAAATTTCTGTTTTGTCATTATAGGTGTAACGCCAGTAATAGCATGTCCAAGTAAAACAGAATCTGATTGGTCGGAAGGTAATCATTCCAATCAATCAAACGAGAGTATTAAAACAGTGACTGATCACGACGAAGAAGATAGCGAACAACCAAGTGTCCGGGTGGCGCGCTCTGTGAGTGACGCAGTACTACAAGAAGAACAGGCACGTCTACAGAATTCCCAAGCCCTAGATTCCTTATCTTTTTCTTCCCAAGATGGCGCTAGTGGTGTTGGAAGTGGCAGTGTGTCCAGGGGAGGGTCGCGATCCAGTATTTTATGGAATACGGACAGTGAAGATAACCGTAGCAACACAACGACTGATAGTGGATGCTGGGAGAAATCTTCTGTCAGTAAATAGAAGCCTCATTCTGGGGACACAGCTTCGTTCCTATTGTCCAGTATTTCTGTGAAGATGATTGGTTTTCATACATGCCACGCGCACCTTCCGTCTGCAAATAGAAGACTCTTTCTGTCGACACAGCTTTGTTTCTATTGTCCAGTATTTTTGTGAAGATGATTGGTTTTCATACATGCCACGTCAACCTACGTATAAAATCCAACGTCTGCTGTATTTATTTCTTCGATGTTGGGTTTTCAGAAAATTTGCTTTCTACGACTGCAGCCAAAACTCATATGATTTGAAGGCCATTTGTCTTAAATGGTGATGTCTATTATAGGTGCTTGTGTTTTGCATGCGATTCTGGGGCAACAAACCTTTTGTCATACTTAGCTAGATTTTACTCTTATTTGAAGCAGATGTTACAGATGTATAACTAATTATATCAAATACAAAAATATATCAAACTATTTCTTAGGGCATTAACACCTTCAATCTTGACCTTCGACCTTTTCATGCGAGGAGTATAAGAATTTGAGTAAACTAAGATGGGCCTGAGGAATTTTTTGTGACCCTACTAGGGCATTGTTATTGGAGTACCTATATTCTGCCAAAAGTGTATTATTTTAAATGTGATTTGCTTACGCTCTAGTTGTGATGTATATATATATATTTATATAATCTGTAAGTTAAACAGGGTTGTAATTTGTTGGTATTTTCTACAATTCATATCTTCTTCATAACAATTGTAGACGTAAGTTATTAACCCTTTGAATCCTGAGTAGTATAACAGGTCATATTCCCTTCACACTAAATAATATAACTAAAAGTGTATGACGTTATGTAACTACAATTACAGACATTGTTTTAACCACACAGTGGGTGAGGTCAAATCTTGTGTTAGTGTTAACACCATCACATAACACGAAATTTGAATTATTCTTCATGTTAATATACAGTGTACTCTGAGTAATCCAACACTCTCGCTAATCCGACATTACTTTTCGTGGTTCTGATATATGTCGGATTACTCAGAGTTCACTATACTATAACACCAAATTAACACTAACACGAGATTCGACCTCACCCAATGTATCCTATAATTCTGTTGCCATGGCAGCAGCCTATCATGTCTCAGGTCTATTCTACTAGTCAACTGAAACAAAATGGCACCCAGTAAGTCTTAAACTGAATTATCTTGTTTATATATCTTTCTATAGTCAATCTA
Source organism: Nipponacmea schrenckii (assembly GCA_030562195.1). Taxonomy (NCBI): domain Eukaryota; kingdom Metazoa; phylum Mollusca; class Gastropoda; family Lottiidae; genus Nipponacmea; species Nipponacmea schrenckii. The sequence goes on along the minus strand of JAUJPP010000012.1, from coordinate 23,849,654 downwards.
TTCTATATTCTTTCTTGGTTGAAATTTAACGTTACAATACATCAATATCCAAATAATTTAAAATTTAAATTTATTCAAATAATGTGGCTTTGAGTATGGAGTTTTACATCCTACTATTCTACACTTAACTGTTAGCTACAAAGACAGGCAACCCATGCAGTGTGCAATGAGGGAAATTTTGCCACATCAGCTGCATTAGCCACCACTCTTTTTCGATTTCCAACCGTCAGGGGATCTATAATGTGCACAGCTTGTAGCTGAATTCTGGATTATTCTATGCCTATATATGTACTATTAGGAATTGGGCATTCCCTCTGCCCCCTCCCCTCATGATTTCAGTATATATATGTGAGTATATTATGTCCTTGTGTATTTTTCTGTGATTATTATTGTATAGTGCTTAATATTATAGTTTTAAAAAACTGAACCTGTTAAATTTTTCTACGTCATTCAAAAATTAGAATTATTGGACCACAGACATCTGATTGAAAATCAGAATGGTGTAAATTGATGATATCAGTGTCTCTGATACACATAACAAGTTTAGAAAACCTCTTTACAATCTCTTTAACTACAGACATCTGATTGAAAATTAGAATGGTGTAAATTGATTCTATCAGTGTCCCTGATATACATCAATTCACTGGCTTTAAACTTGTGACTTCTGCTATGCAATGTGCAATGAGGGAAATTTTGTAAAGACGAGAAAGGGGTCTGTAACCAGTGGCATCTAACTTGCTGTAAATCCAAGCCCTTGCTATTTTTAAAGACTGAACTCATCTATGTGGTAAAAGGGACCATTTCACATCTGATTGATTTTGTGGAAAAGAAAAAAAATACTTCAAAAATGTTTATTAATTCTAAGCTTCAACGGGTTTTTCAGACTCTGTTTTTAATTTGGCATGAGCCCGTTTCGCTCTCCATTTATTGAAGTTAGTAATCTTAGCTTGTTTAATTTTCTCATCTAAAATACCAAACTGATCATCGAGATGTTTGTAGTTAAATTTACGGAACGCAACATTTCCTTCAATTAATCCTGAAAAAGACAAAAATCCATGAAAAAAAAGTTTTGGAGTCCCTGAGAGGAATAAAACTTCAACACTAATAATAATATTAGCTATGTGGCTTCTCTAAAAGGAGAAGAACTCGCGCCCAAGACAAATTACTTTAGTATATTTTTAAAAATAAAAATATGAAACATTACTGTGGTCTTAAAATTAATAAAACAAAAGAGTTGCATCCCCTGAATTACAAAAATTGTCCTGAAGTTGCAATTTCAATAATCAGGACTGGTATAGACAGATCCATGGAAAACTTTAAATTCTTTTTTAAATGAAACAAATAGAGTTAAAGTCCCCTTCTTCTGCACCTTATGAGCTAATGAAGACAGGCAATACCATACAGTGTGCAGTGAGGGAAATTTTGCCAGAACAGCGGCATTAGCCTCAATTTGTTTTAAAGGTAATGAAATGAATGGAGGTTTTGGTCCTCTTCTTCTGCATCTGATGGCATAATGAAGACAGGCAATGCCCTGCAGTGTGAAGTGAGGAGAATTTTGCCTCCAATTCGATTTTAAGGTGACATACCGTATTCCATGGCCTTGAATTTTTCTAACTCAAGTTTCCTCTGTTGTTTTTGACAGACGCCTGTTCTAGTGGTTTCATAAAGCTCTCCTGTCACGGGGTCTGTAAACTGCTCAATTAGTTTAATATTCTGAAATATGAAATTAAAAATGTAGAGATTTGAATAAACAGCAAGTCAAAAATTACTTAGTAAATATGAGTATATATTCATCATTGAACTTACCTGGTATCATAAAGTAACAGAATCCCTGTAAAATCTGGAAAACTCACAAAACTAAGTAATTATTGAAAAACACTTACTAGTAATCAAATCATTAAGTGTTTTATAATTAATTGCATTTTTATGGATAATTACTAAGTTTTTTGATTTATCTGATTATATAAGGATTCTGTTATGTTATTTATGACAGTAGGTATATCTACTGATGAATATATACTCTTATTGACCAAGTTTAAATTTTATGATCATTTTAAGATGCAGTATTCCTTTAAGTAATATTATATCACAATATCTTGTTAATCTTTAATCAGCGTACATGTACAAAGATTCCTGTATTTATCACTATACAGGTATATTTCCCAGCCCTAGTGTCTTATATAACTAACTTACCTGATAATCTACAACCAAATATTCATCTCGACAAATGGGACAGGGTGATCCAGTTGAGGTAAACGCTCCTCTCTAAAATATAAAATACCTAGTCTGAATTTCATTGTTACAGCAATCTCTTATTCCTTAATCAGCAAATTTTATAAATACAATAATGTACAGAACAGTAGGATAAAAAACTTCATTTCATTTCATTAGTCCAATAAGATACAGAACAGTAGGATATAAAACTTCTATTTCATTTCATTAGTCCATAAGATACAGAACAGTAGGATATAAAACTTCATTTCATTAGTCCAATAAGATACAGAACAGTAGGATATAAAACTTATTTCATTTCATTAGTCCAATAAGATACAGAACAGTAGGATATAAAACTCTATTTCATTTCATTAGTCCAATAAGATACAGAACAGTAGGATATAAAACTTCATTTCATTAGTCCAATAAGATACAGAACAGTAGGATATAAAACTTATTTCATTTCATTAGTCCAATAAGATACAGAACAGTAGGATATAAAACTTCATTTCATTAGTCCAATAAGATACAGAACAGTAGGATATAAAACTTCATTTCATTAGTCCAATAAGATACAGAACAGTAGGATATAAAACTCTATTTCATTTCATTAGTCCAATAAGATACAGAACAGTAGGATATAAAACTCTATTTCATTTCATTAGTCCAATAAGATACAGAACAGTAGGATATAAAACTTCATTTCATTAGTCCAATAAGATACAGAACAGTAGGATATAAAACTCTATTTCATTTCATTAGTCCAATAAGATACAGAACAGTAGGATATAAAACTTATTTCATTAGTCCATAAGATACAGAACAGTAGGATATAAAACTTATTTCATTTCATTAGTCCAATAAGATACAGAACAGTAGGATATAAAATCATTTCATTTTATTTCATTTCATTAGTCCAATAAGATACAGAACAGTAGGATATAAAACTTCATTTCATTAGTCCAATAAGATACAGAACAGTAGGATATAAAACTTCATTTCATTAGTCCAATAAGATACAGAACAGTAGGATATAAAACTTACATTTCATTAGTCCAATAAGATACAGAACAGTAGGATATAAAACTCTATTTCATTTCATTAGTCCAATAAGATACAGAACAGTAGGATATAAAACTTCATTTCATTAGTCCAATAGATACAGAACAGTAGATATAAAACTTATTTCATTTCTTAGTAATAGATGCAGTAGGATATAAAACTCTTTATTTCATTATCAATGATAAACAGTAGGATATAAAACTTCATTTCATTATAAGTCCTAATAAGATACAGAACAGTAGGATATAAAACTTTCATTTCATTAGTCCAATAAGATACAGAACAGTAGGATATAAAATCTTTCATTTCATTAGTCCAATAAGATACAGAACTGTAGGATATAAAACTTCATTTCATTAGTCCAATAAGATACAGAACAGTAGGATATAAAACTTCATTTCATTAGTCCAATAAGATACAGAACAGTAGGATATAAAACTCATTTCATTAGTCCAATAAGATACAGAACAGAGGATATAAAACTTCATTTCATTAGTCCATTACGACAGTAGGATATAAAACTTCATTTTCATTAGTCAATAAGATACAGAACAGTAGGCATATATGTAAATTCATTATGTAGTCCAAGTAAGATCGAAATTATAAAACTCTCTTGTAGAGTAGGTATGGACCTTAAAATTCTTCTGATTGTCACACATAAGACGAACTAGATATAAACTTCATTTCATTAGTCCAATAAGATACAGAACAGTAGGATATAAAACTCTTCATTTCATTAGTCCAATAAGATACAGAACAGTAGGATATAAAACTTCATTTCATTAGTCCAATAAGATACAGAACAGTAGGATATAAAACTTCATTTCATTTCATTAGTCTAATAAGATATCTATATAGGATATAAAAAATGAAATAGCAGAGTAAATCAAACTTACTACACACGACTCTCTTGTAGGCTGAGGTACTGGACCTTTATAATTCCTTCTGTAATGGGTCCAAATAAGACCATTTTTATAACTTTTTTTAAATTCTGAAATCCAAGATGTTTTCATATGTTACATCAATAACAACATAGGTTCACAAGGATCCTTTCTACCAGCTGGTCCTTAATCAAACCTCTTGGTATTGATTTTACAAGGATAACAACTTAGGTTCACAGTTAAGGATCCTTTCTACCAGCTGGTCCTTAATCAAACCTCTTGGTATTGATTTTACAAGGATAACAACTTAGGTTCACAAGGATCCTTTCTACCAGCTGGTCCTCGATCAAACCTCTTGGTATTGATCATACAAAATGTGTCCAGTCTATTAAGGCATTCTTAGTAATGAAAAGTGCATTTGTAAAAAGTAGGGGCCCTCGACAATTGAAAATTGTAGAGTAGGCTTATGTTGCTCTCCTGGCAAAATTTACCTGATTGCACACCATATGGATTGGTGTTACGCGACTTCATTAGCCCATAAAGGTGCTAAAACTCCATTCATTTAATTTTATATTAGTGTATTAGCAATGAAAAGTGTATTTACCTTCACTATTCATATATTCAATACTCTCTTGTACACTAACTACCATCCGTTTCTTTTTTTTTGAAACCTGACCAGATTCTTCATCTCCTAATCTTCGCACCGTCAAACTAAGTTGACGTATCTGGTATATTAATTTTGTCTCTTGAATTAACTGCTGAAAAGTTTGACAGACGGCATTAGCTTAAACCTAAGCCCATTTTATAGTTACAAGCTTTCCAGATGTTTTAGCCATTTTAGGGGTATTTTTACCTCTGTAGTAGAGCTAATCAAAATTGTAGATGCACTATAAGTGGACTACTCTAGAGCCTAATTATTGCTGCTGATTTTTTAAAAATGATCTAAATTTACAGCATCTGTTTTTAATAACGTTTAATAGCTTTGTCTAATTGTGAAAGTGGCTGCAGACTGGCGTTTTATTTCTTGAACGAAGACTGCTGGAGTTGAGATCCTGTTTTGCAATTGGTATTTGGTCAAAACAAAATAAAAATTAGTCAACTTCCTAGCTGTCATGCTGAACAGAATGCATCGAATGACCCTTACTGTAGGCTGCCATGTTTGTTTTCTTAGAATCAGAGTCGCTATTCTTCTCAGTTGATTTATATTCATTTTCTTTTTCAATTTGTTGTATTTTTCCAACTTTTAACCTTCCATGTTTTTCTCAGAGTTATCTTCCCTTACTTGGACAGTTCCTATTTTGCATTGAGGGCATCAGTTTTTTCCAAAGACTTTATATTTTTCAGAGTACATAAGTTAAGATTAATGGCAAAGCTGATTTTTTTCTTGCAATATTGAGCGATTTTGTCTTCCCGAATCATGCAAGGACCCAAAATATTCAAAAAAAATGGAAATAGTACAGAATCATAATGGACTTAACCAGATATAGTCTAGATCAGTCAAGTATGATTTGTCAAGATTATACCAGACGTAACATTGAATGAAATTATATTGGCGTCGTGCCAGAATTCTGACCTCATAAATATTCATTATCTCCCTGGTTACATTAATCGAAAGGACAATAGAATTGAGAATATTGAAGTTTGTTTCGAAAAAAGCACAAACATGTTCAAATGAAATAATTCTTCACAAATCAAGTAATAAAAATTCTAGAAATAGTTTTTATCTTGCAAATTTTTACTTTTCCAAAGTTAATTTTTGCACCTTTTGGTTTATTTTCCAAATTATCCTTTCGTTTTACCGGGGCTCGTCTATGACGTCAAGGACAAAGCATGTTGATGACTCTACAGTCTCGCGCTAGATACCGTACGGAAAGCTTGGGTGCATATTTTGACTTGAATTTTCTCAAAATTCGGCTATTAACCCTCGACTTTTGTGGAAAAATATAATACTTCATTGAATAAGGATTCACAAAATTAGTCTGATAATTGAAGAGGGGTGATTGGAACCAAAATGATCGAGATTTTTGTTAGACGATGAAGCAGATTTTACACTAAAACATCAAAGTATTGCTTGTTGTGGGCGTCGATAAGCCCTTATTTCTCAAATCTGCAACATAACAACTGTTACATGAGTTGCATTTTGTAAAAGAAATAAAAATTTACAAGTTATAGAAGAATAATCAGACATCATAAAGATAAATCTCACGTGTAAGTGAAAAGTTCGACTGAAAATCGCCATTTTCGGGCGTAGTCTCGTCGCATTTGAAACAGAAATGTGGCTTCATTTTTTCATTCTTTCAGCTCAATTCTTTCTTTTGCTTTTAATTTGTGTTTCTATCTTTTTAGCAAAGCACAGTATGACCAAAACCTCTCGTATTTGAGGGAGAAAATGGATGTATAAAATTCTAGAAGGTAGGCCATAGGCATGCGGACGACAAAATGGCGTCCGTTTTATATCGAAGCAAGTTGTGTTGGAAAGATCTAATTAAAATGAATTTTTGTAGTGAAACTAATCATTTCATTAATCAATTGTATATATATATATATCAATTATGTGTTTTATGAATCATTTATTTGCATGTTTTCTCGACAATTTGTCTGGTTTCCATCTCTGGTGTTGACATGGTGACCTACTTTTAAACGACAACCTGACCTTTGAACCCAATAATAGTATACTATTTATAGCATCGGTTCCGGTTGACTGATTATGAAAAGTGGGTGTGTCGATGGGCGTTCCCTTTTTTAATTAAGTTACTTTATGTTAATTTATTCCACAATATTATGGGCTCAATTAAACACAATTTTTGCAAAATTTGAATAAGACAAGACTTTCCTCCCCTAAATAATTATCTTGAGGAACTTGTAGAATGTAGTCAATCAAAAAAAAAAAATGGTGATTATGATATTGTTGTCTGGGGAAAGAAATTTAAATTTTTTCAATATTTGATATCATTGTTTTGAGAATTGAATAGGCGTAGACGCTTCTAAATAGTTATGTCTTTGAAAATTATTTGAAAGACCACACTTATCATGGGTTGAATAGAAAACAGAGTCCAATCAGAATCTTGGCCTTTATTGTTGAAATTTCTAGGCAGAGAAATATATTTTTATCAATGTACTTTTAAAAAACATTCTAAGACCAATTGTACTGTTTAAAAGCTGATATTCTCTTTAGAAATAGAGAAAAAATACAATAAACCTTGTACTTACCTCAGACAATGATATATTTTGGCATTAAGAGTATTCTATTTTGCACACTTTTCTTTTAAACTAAAGGGAAAAACAAGATTCTCTCTTCAAAAGTCAAGACAGCATATAAGGTGCAGAAGAGTAGGATGTAAAACTCCATTCATTTCATTTCTTCAAAAGTCAACAAATTTGCTCAAATATATAAATGTACACCAAATTATCCCTTAACATATCTGATAGTTATAATTTTTGACTTATAAAACACTGCAGTTAGGTTTTCAATGCCAGGGATTAAAATAATAGAAAATGAGGTCAGGCTGCGAATTTCAGCAAAGTAATATAGATGTTTCCTACATAATCTTATACCTTTTAAATTTGATTAGTTTTTTGAGGCCTAAACATGTATAAGCTGCTTTATTAATGTGCATTTCAACTGCTTTTATAAGTATGAGAACACGTCTGCTCTAGTTAGGATACCTAAGGATGATAAGGAGACATTTTAAAGGCGTGACTATGTTTCTATACTGGAAAATATCATTACCCTTTTCATCATTCGACTGATATAGTCTGGTGTTGTAATTTAATAGACTCTAAATATGTTCGGGTCTTTTATTTCTATGACAAGAGCGGTGCTATAGTTTTGGATGTGTTTTGGTTAAGATGTCATTTTCCTCTTAAACAGCAGAATCTCTTTTGGTCGAAGCTTGAGGGTTGCGCTCGTGTGTTTAAGCTTTACTAGGTGCTAAATATATAGAAATAGAACTATCATTCATGTAAAACCTAAGAAAATATAACCATTAAAATCTATTGTTTTGATCGGAAAGCACCACCCGCTCTCATAGATACTCACTTGTTACTTGACCTTCTTATAGCCACAGTGCTACCCTTGTTAGACATGTCAGAAAAAACATTTGCCAAAACCCCGAGCTGGAATTTTGAATTTGCAGTCCGATACAGAAATGAACAAAGAGGTAAAATAGAATGTCTTGTCCTTTTGGTGGTCAATTTATCCTGACAGTTTGAGCTATGGTACATCAATTTACTGAAAACCAAAATGGATTGTGGATGAATTTATCGACATGGACTCCTGTACTGTATAAAGATGGATCTGGCCTGATCCTGTGAATTGTTACTCTTTGATATTTTTCGTGCAATTGTTTGTTATAGAAAGGTAACTTTTCATTTCAAGTAACTTTTAATTCAATAGTTCAGTTTGGAATATCGTGCCCTAAGATATTCGCTGATCCTTTGAGGAAAAAGGTAGGATAATGAGTTAGTGCCCTGGTCTTGAAAAAATATCTGTGCACGTGGTGTCTTCTCTTGACAATTTATAGTCTGTTTGCGGGACAGTAGGCAAACCCCTAGGAATATGTCACCTGTAGCTCAATACTATTTAAAGGGATACTGTGTCTTAGCCTGAAAGTAAAATTTAACTTCTAATGATCAATATGAGTATCATCAGTGAACTTACCTGGTGTCACAAAGTAACAGAATCTCTATAAAATCTTGAAACCTCACAAAACTAAGTAATCCTGGAAAAAAATACATTTTTATAGATAATTGCTAATTTTTTTAAAATTTATTAGATTATATAAGGATTCTGTTATGTCATTTATGGCACCAAGTATATCTTATGATTAATATATTCAAATTGACCCAAGTTTAAAATTTAAATATTATGTTTCTTCTCCCACGCAGTATTCCTTTAATGTTCCATTCACTTGAAGTTTAAGTGATGAATAAAGAACGACTGCCTGTAGTTTAAAAGATAGTCAATTATTTATACATACAACTGAATTAAGAATTGATATAAACACTGTTAAGGATGTGATTCAATAGATCAGTTGATGTATCCCAGAATACATGGTCTCCCTGTCTGGCTTTGTTCCTGTCCACGTCGGCATTCTTATGGGAGCTGAAAATATACCCCAATCAATGTTTATGTTTGGCATACTGAAAGCTTACAATTAGATCAATTTCAACTGCAAGCTCAATTTGAGCTGAAGGAGTTTGATTTGGGCTATCTGTGTAGCCATTTAAATATTTGTGTTTAACTTTCATTCCGTCCTTCCTAGTAATTAATTTGTTCACTTAATCACTTCAAAGACAATCCATTTGAACATTTATCCCTTTAGCTAAGCTAATCAAGTATTGGTACCTTTAAAATTTTTTTTACCATTTATTTCATCAATATTTGTTAAAAATTTTAAGACACCTTTATTTATCCTTACTGATAGCATCAATTTACACCATTCTAATTTTCACTTGGATATCTGTGGTTCCTGGAATTCCACTATAACTACAATTTTTATTTTGAGACTAACTTGATTTCTAACCTAATTTTACTGATGTAAATTGATGACAAGAGTCTCCCTAATACACATAAGGGTCCAAAAGAAAACACTTTGCAATCTTTTAATGAGCATGCCACATGCTTCTTAAAAATGCCTTTGACAGATTTCTCTGGTTTAAAAATAAATTTCCACAAATATTTTTTTATTTTTACAGACAGTTCCTAAAATAATACACAAATTAATATCTCAAAATTGCAATTTCAATACTAATTTCCAAAGATATATAGAATATTGGAAATAACTTGATTTAATCTTTTCATTTCAGTTTCATATTTCATTATTAACTACTTCATAACTTGCTTCGAAATAACGCCTAGGTTTAAATTCTATTATCATCTATATTTAAAAAATAACTTCTACTGTGCTTTGTTTTTCAGAATAAAATGAAACGATATTGAATTGAGCAGAAGAGAATGAAAATTTTGTGTTTTTTTCAGATTTCAGATGACAATAAGGTGGCGTAAAATTCTGTAACTATAGCACGCACTAAGGACATTTTGGATCTATAAGCCACTCGGAAAATATAAATTATAAAGTGGTTGAAAAATTTGTGTATAGCATGCACTAGGAACTGTTTGAACTTTTACCAGCCACTAGGATACTCTTGAGTCTCAACTTATAAATTATTTTGAAAAAAAATGCTGTTTGAATATTGACAGTTGAGTTAAAACACTATACATAAATACATCACACACAAATTTCATTGTGCTTTAAAATTGGGAGCCAAATTCACATATTGACTGCATCTTTGTGTGTTTTTTTGAAAATTGGTTTTAAGGTTTTGTTTATATTGGTTCTAATATGGGTGTTATTTTCTAATATTCTTTTTAAATCAAACATTATAAAAATGATATGGAAGATTTACTTTGATGGATTTCACATAATTATGGTATCCAGACTGTGTTTGTATTTTGAAAGGTGACACGGTTGGTTAAAATTAACTTGATTTCATTTGTTGGCCATAGATTTTAATTTTTGTTGCTGATAAGTACAACGTTTTATAAAAAAAAACTCTTTGGATGAAAGTCATCTATCCTTATTTCTTCTGGTCAATGCTGAAGTTAATGGGCACTAAATAAGTCATATTTCCTGATAATTCTAGTGAGCCCAGCTGTAAAAAATTGATGCCAATAGGTCTGAAAAGGTTTCCTTGACTGTAAACCAAGTTGTTATCCTTGTTAAATATAGTTTCTTTGCTAAAGCACGAGCCCTTGATATATCACTCCTCACATTTTGTTGGTTTAATGGAAGTTCCTTCATATTTTAACAAAATAAGATAAAACAAAACATCTCAAACCCTAGAAACAAGACACTGGGAAAAAATGAAAATTTATGTAATGTTAAATACACTAGAAAAGGCTAAATTTCTTATACATTAAATCTCTTTTCTTAGATCCTTGATTATCACATTGGCTTCCGATTTTACTTCAATAAGGTCTGATGCAAGCTCAAAATTAATAGAAAGTTTCCCTTATAATGCACTGCATTGCCTGCTTTAATTATTATCAAGTGCAGAAAAGTAGAACTATAAACTCAAATGCAAAATTTTATTTTAAAATTAAGTGAATTATATTTTATTTTTGGCTTGATAAGGAATTTACATAGGTAATTAAAACTATTAATTGGCTAATAATGACAATATTTGGGTCAAAATTTTTTAAAGTTCAATTTTAGATTCAAATAAAAGTAAATTGGTGACGGATTTTTGACGAAAATTAAAATTGTTGATGCCAAAAATTAAAAAAATGGTATTCAAAGTGGTTCTTAAAAGGTTTTTTAACTGATAGCATAAGTTTACATCATTCTAATTTTCAATCAGATGTCTGTGGTTCCTGTAATTTCAATAGAACTAATGTGAGGGAACTGCAGGGACGAGACATCTGATTGAAAATTAGAATGGTGTAAATTGATATCCATGTTTCGGACGCATACAAAATTAAGAAACTCCTGTACAATCCATTAAAAAATTATAGTCATCTAGAATTTAAAAAAAAGTATCCTTATGCTAATATTCTTGATAAATTTCCCTCTATTGCACACCGTATGGCATTGCCCATCTTCATTAGACCAAAGTGCAACAGAAAAAAAGAGAATAAAACATACAAATGCTATGTCTTTGTCTTAATTGTCATATTTGAAACTAATTAGTTTGAAAAAAATATTATTTGACCTATTTTTTTCCAATTTTAATAAGCTTATATTGGCTTTCTGGTGACCATGGCAACCAAAAAAATACACAAGAATAAAATTCACACCATGTTTATTGATAAAAATATAATAATAGTTTCGAAATTAGAAGTAACTTTCTTGTAATTTTAATAACTTGCCTATAGTCTAACCGGGATCTTGAATATGCCAATTCTTATGCTTGGATACGTTGAAAATGTCGGACATGAGTTCTAATCTCGATCGGTGTGTGATAGTTCGATGACCTTGAATAAGTCATCTTCACTCATAATTCCAGTCCACCCAGCTGTAAATGGGTACGGATAATATGGGAGATCAATGCCAAAAGGTTTGGCCAAGGACCAGCTGGTAGAAAGGATCCCTGTCATGGCGGACTTGTGAACCTAAGTTGTTATCCTTGTAAAATATAGTTGGTTTCTTTGTGGAATACAATTACTAACTTTATTTGAGTGACGTTTCAACCAGTGTTCTCTGGTCTTTATCAAGCTATATTAATTACAATTACTAACTTTATTTGAGCCACGTTTCAATCAGTGTTCTCTGGTCTTTATCAAGCATTATGGTTAACAATTACTAACTTTATTTGAGCGACAGGGAAATTAATACTGCTAAATTTCTGATTTTAATTAGTTATAAGTTAGAGCCTGTCAGAGTGTCTCCAGGCCCATTCTGATGTTGAGTCAGTGATTCACTCACTCAGATAATATTGACTACCTTTCTGTATCACCGGACTCCAAAATTTTAAAACCTGCTAAAATGCAAAATTTTGATAATTATGATTGAACTTTCCTAATTTGTTGCTTAGTTTCTGTTTTGGTTTCTCCCAATTTCTTAAACGAGGCATTTTTGTGGGAAGCCATGGAGGCTCAGTGAGATAAGACGCTTGTTCGCTTACCTGAAAGTCCAGGGTTCAACCCAGCAAAGATTGAGATGATCTGTAGGATTTTTCCGTCTTCATTAGTCTATAAACTGTTTGGTGCCTTATTGAATTGATTTTTCTGGAAAATATATTTTTTGGAAACTTGGTACTAATAATAGGGATGTTTTAAAGATTTACTGCCTACCTTTAGATTTCTCATTTGGCTTCCAATTTTACTCTACGATAGGTAGCAGTCTGTAATATTGAATTACCCAATCAAAAAAATACCTTCATTGCTATTGTTCCTCTCTGAAAGGAATGCCAGTTGACAAACCTAGTTGCAAAGTCATATTAGGTTGTATACAATATTGAGCATACATGGATAACGTCCGCAAGTTTTAAACAGTGTCAAAAATTTCTGCTTTGAAATTTGCTGTAACCCAATTTTCTGTAATGAATGTTGCAAATTTGTTTTCTCCAAAAATGTGGATTTAGGACAATTTGCTATCAAAAATTACCCAATTACCAAATTTTCATTTGAGCATTTTCGAAACCTAGCCAGACATACCTGGCAAGTACTAATTAACATCCCTATTTGGAAGAATACAAAACAGTCATTAAATATGTACATACCTTCTGAGAGTTCACATTATAAAGTTATTGATTTTGTTAACTCAACAACTCTTTTGGAGAGTCCACATAGCTATAATGTTGTTGAGTTTTTCAAATCTGCATCTCTTATAGAGCATTCACGCAGCTAACACTGTTATTGAAATTGTCAACTGTACATCCCTTATAGAGAGTCAACATATCTAATATTATTTAATTAATAATTAGATCTGTCAACTCTACATAAATTTCAGAGAGTTCACATAGCTAATATATAGTTGATAAATTAGTCAACTTTGCATACCTTATAGAGAGTCCACATAACTAATATTGTTGAGCTCAAAATTTTCAGAGAGTTTACATTATAAATATTTATTGTATATACCAATTGTTTTTCATATTCTGTTGACTTAATAACATCTCCAGCCCCTCCCCACCTTCATGTATTTTTGAGTTAGTTTTTGCCCTGTATTGAAAGTCTATGTTTTATCATTTCAGGAGTGGGAAAGTGAAAGTAGAAAAGTTAAGAGAGAAATGGTGTACAAGATTTAATGATGGTATATATCCAAAACTAGTTTTTGAAATAAAATACAATTATTAAAAATACATCACACATCCCCAAGGCCTGAAAAAAAACAAAAATTCCTACTTGTGAACTAAATTGCAGATCTAAACTTAAGTCCAAAATAAATCTATAATTTATATTGAAATAGGAAGTAAAATTCCTAGTTTGAGATATTTTCAACGAGTTGTGCCATTTTCATACAGTTCTATTTCTTCTGAAGACATCAATACCAAACTCAGTTTCTGTGATGCACATCTTCACTCATAATTCCAGTCGACCCAGCTGTAAATGGGTACGGATAATCAGGGAAAGATCAATACCAAGAGGTTTTACGAAGGAAAAGGACCAAGGATCGGCTGGGAGAAAGAATCCTTAACTGTGAACCTAAGTTATTATCCTTGTAAAATAATTACCAAGAGATTTGACCAAGGACCAGCTGGTAGAAAGGATCCTTAACTGTGAACCTAAGTTATTATCCTTATAAAATCATTACCAAGAGATTTGATCAAGGACCAGCTAGTAGAAAGGATCCTTTTGAGTTGTTCTTGTAAAATATAGTTTTTTCTTTCTTTCTTTGTACCTCTTTATCACATGTTCAGTTCAAATTTAATAAAATAAGAACTTTGATTTTATCTGTAGGTAGAAAGGAAAGTCATGAGGCCAAAAAGAATGAATATGAACAACTTCACCCCCCAAAATAGGGTCACAATCCCAAAAGTTGTAGGCAATAAACTCCTGGTAGGTCCCCCTGCAGAAAAATATTTTCAAATCACAAAACATTTTTAAAAGCACAACTGTTGAAATTGCACGTTGAATTTTAAATCACACTTAAGGTTAGATTGCACCTGAAAATACCCTGCCCACTTTAAAAGCAAAGTACAAATTATTTAATTCAAATTGTACAAAAGCTGAAATTTTGCTGTTAAGGGAACCCTGATCTGTGTTGCCTAAACTGCTTAAATCCTTTCTAAGACAAAATGGCCAAAGTGTTCACTGAGGATGGGGGGTCAGTCACCTTAAAATTTGCCTTATTCAATTCTGTAATTATGGAAACCAAAAGCAACACAAGTTTGCACATATTTTTTTCTTACAAGCATTATTTACATCGTTAAAATTTCAACCTTAAATACTAAAATTATGAACCTATGAATTTATTTATAAAATTCGCTCCACTAACGAACTCTATCACTGGCACTACAAATGTGCACTAATTATTGAACTTAATAATTGGTTTAAATTAAAAACTCCATGTGAATATTTATAAAACTTGGCTTAAACAAAGCTTAACCAAGCCAGCTTATTTTCTCGTTTTTAAAAGATTTTATAAAATAAATTAACTTGAAATCAAACTTTTTTTGGGTAAAAATTCATTTTTGCTGGAAATATTTCAAATTTTGAACATTATCATGTGTATTTTTCAGTCACCTATAGACGCCCATCAGCTGTTGGATGCCCTGGCCCCACTACTGGGTCCTGAGGGCAGTATTAAAGGACCCACAGAAGCTTCTAGGATTAGCAGGTCAGTAAACTTCAAAACAAATTCTTCAAAACTTCTGATGATTACTCAAAACTCAAAGTTTATTCTGCTGTTTATTTCGCAAATATGCGCATTTTTAGTTTTCTGCCATTGATGTTTTGAATATATTTTGTTGTGTTTTCAGTTTGATGAAAGATGCTGTAAAAATGGTCAGTAAATGTGTTTATTTGAATATTTTACGTAACACGAGCGAAGTTATAACTCTTGACAAGTAAGTTATTCATTCATTCATTCATTGATTTATTCTGTGCATTCATCATTTATTCATCAAATGGTTCAATCTATCATTCACTTTCATGTATTTAATTATTCATTCATTCAATATTCATTCATTCATTCATTCTTTCATTTAATTATTCATTCATTCAATTATTCATTCATGCATCCTCCATTTACTTGCCTTAAATTTTTAAATAATTTCTTTTATTCTTTCATTCATTCATTTATTCATTCATTCTCTCTATTCTAGGTTTATAGCTGTAGGAGGGTGGGACACCCTTAACCAATGGTTACAGGATAGTAAGGAACCAGAATTTAATGGTTTCCTCCTGGAACTGCTGAAAGTTTACCGTGATCTACCAATAACAGTGGAACTGTTGAAGAAAAACAATGCTGCCAAAACTATCAAACAATTTGCTAAATCAGATAATGAAAGTAAGTGGGCTTAAATTATAATTCCAGTTGACCCAGATGTAGATGGGTACAGATAATCTGGGAAAGATCAATACCAAGAGGTTCGTCCATGGACCAGCTGGTAGAAATGATCCTTGTGAACCTTATAATCAAGTTGTTATCCTTGTAAAATCAATACCAAGAGGTTCGCCAAGGACCAGCTGGTAGAAAGGATCCTAGTGAACCTAAGTTGTTATCCTTGTAAAATCAATACCAAGATGTTCGGTCAAGGACCAGCTGGTAAAGATGTTAAAAAGTTGATTCCTAAGTTTGCAAACCTAAAGATCTTGAACCTTAAACCTTGTAAAATCAATACCAAGATGTTCGGTCAAGGACCAGCTGGTAAAAAGGATCCTTAACTGTAAACTTTTCGGTAAAAGCTAAATGATTTCTCATCCAGTCAATATATAGATTAAAATTAATTTAATTTGTCAAACCAGATTTCTGAACTTCTTAAAATCAGGTGGTTGAAAATAAGGCTTGTGCTTTCCATTCATATCTAACCTATGTATATATTTTTACCAGCTGTATGGAGGTTTATTTGATACTGTTACATTTCTAGGTATAAAAGTATTATCCAGTGATATTGTAGATAAATGGATGAAGACTGTCCGAGGGGGACGCGCTGATGAAAATGGTAAATTTTTAGTTATTTTGTGTATTAGCATTTACACAATTGATAAGTTCATGATTATTGATAAAGAATTTCAGTTGTTTTTTTGAATAACTGTATTTATCTACATATTTTATTTTGTCTTTATAAATATTTATTATAGGTGCAGAAGAGTAGGATGTAAAACTCCATTCATTTCATTTCATTTATAAATATTAAACATGTTTTTGGAGATGTTGAAAAGTGCATATCTGAATATTCATTTAAGTTTATTCAAAATATGTAAATTAGACTGAATATTGATTACAGTTCATTCAAAATATGTTAATTAGGTTATGAATATTCATCACTTTTATTTTTTGTCTAATTACAGATAAGAAGAAAGAAAAAGATAAGAAACGAAAAAAAGAAAAAGATCATCATCATCGGCATCATTCTGGAAATAAAGATAAAGAAGGTGGTGCCATTGACCCGGCAACAGGAGGCGTAACTAACGATGCTAACAAAGAGAAAACCAATGACGATAATTCTGCCAAACGACCCAAAACGGTCAAAACTCTACAAAGTAAATTTAGATCTACTGGTAAGTTGACTTAACAATTATAGATTAAAACAAATTTATACAATTGTCTTGTGCTTTATTTGTCGTTTGCTTAAATGGAGGTCTCGTGTTGGAAAAGGCATAGGTCAAGATGATATCCTGCTAATTTTTTATCAAGTTTCCTCTTGTCAGTGATGCAGGTTGGAGGGACTGACATGGAAAAGCGTCTAGTCATTCGGATGGGACAAAAACCAAGGCCCCGTGTGTAACAGGCTATACATGTCAAAAAAACTTCGACAGTTTAAAATCGCAAAAAGAGAAGACCAATGCTGCTCTGCTAACAGAATTTCCCTCATTGCACACTGCTAGGCATTGCCTGAATTAAATAGCTCAAACTGGAGGAGAGGACGTGAAACTTTATTTCTATTGTAATTTGTAGGACTGGAAGATCAGACTATAGCCCCTGTGAAAAAGAAACCAGTAACTGAACTTAAACCTCTCCCTGTTTTACCAAAACGCAAGTAAGTACTGAAGACCTGAAAAATTATAATACTAATTAACTACTTGCCAGATTGGTTGGGTGTTTTAAGTAGATTTCCTTCATTTCTAAAACTAGCTTTCCTGATGAGGATTGTGTATCTGAAACATGTATCAGTAGTACATGATGATCTCTAGTCTGTTGATAATTTTGTATGTTTTGTTTTTTCCAGTACAAGTAGTATAGAGGAGCCCCCAGAGAAAAAATCTAGACTAACTCTAACTATCCCCTCTCCATCACTATCTGCGGCTACCACCCTGCCCACATCTACTAGTCCCCCATCTACCTCACCCCAGGAAGTTCAGCATGGCAAGATAAAAATCATTCCTGCTAAACGACGTAAGTAGCGAATTTTTATTTGAAAATTTGGTGTCTTCACAAGATTGAGTTAAGTTTTCAAAGAATAAGAATCAAGGATAGCTTTGGTAACAAATAAGGTTTAAAATGCTTTGAGTTATTGCCCCTGTCTGGCATAATAACCATCTTTAACTTATTTGCTAATTTGCAACATGGTGATTTCAGTGCCTACCCATGAAATACATGAGGATTCGGGGTTCATGGACAGTTTGTCAGTTAAACCAAGGTTTGGAGCTGTGAAGAAAAAGAAGAAGCTGATGTCACCCGTTACCACGACAACACCTACCACGCCGTCTGGTCCTCCTGATTTAAAACCTGCTGTAGTTACCTCCCCTACTCCAGTTCCACCTGTATCACCTATTACATCACTCGCTTCTAGATTACCTTCTGTTCCTTCAGTAAGTTTGTGTCTGGCACTTGAAAGGTCAAAAGGTTATGTTAGCCGTCTGCCTTTTTGACTTATTTTGTTAAAAAAAGACAATCTTTTCTATTCTTGCTGGACCAGCTGGTAGAAATGATCGTAGTGAAGTTCCAGTCCACCCAGCTGTAAATGGGTACAGATAATCTGGGAAAGATCAATTCCAAGAAGTTTGATCAAGGACCTGCTGGTAGAAAGGATCCTTAACTGTGAACCTAAGTTGTTATCCTTGCAAAATAGTCTTTTTTTATATTACAGTAATTTTAGTCATAAAAATAATTATTTTCATATTTTTTCATCCAGTTTTATAAAGATACCTTAGAAACAGCTGAAGAAGCACAAGAAACGAAAGAAAGGTCACCTTCACCAGTAGAAATAAATCCTGCGAATCTACAGATGCCGCTATTGTCTCCCGAACAACCCAGTACACCTGTGGATGAGGATATGGAAAACAAAAATCCTGACGAATCTGACAAGAAAAATGGTAAGTTGGTTTACATCATGGCCGTCAGCCTATTAGGTGCATAGGAGTTGGACATAAAACTTCATTCATTTCATTTCATTTCTATTATGGCTGCTAGAATTGATTTAGAAAAATATTACCTCACCTGTGCGATTGTTTCATTGACAACATACTAGATTCTGATTGGTCAATGATATTGCTGCTATTACCTCAACCAAACAGCTATTGGTCAATATTACCACTGCAATAACATTGACCAATAGTTGACGGCACTCTATGTATCAGAATTGCAAATGTTTTTCAAGTGCGTGGAGATGATTAAAATGGCTGCCATTTGTCTTTTAGAAGAAGTAAATAATATAGAAGATAATGGAGAAGACCCGGACCAGAAGGGCTTGTTGTCAACGGGGATGACCAAACGGAAAAAACCCAAGAAAAAACTTCGTCTGGGTGGATGATAACAGATTATGTCAGTTCCATTATTTTGAAATGGATGAGACAGAGAGAGGTAAACTTTGTTTCAGAAACTAATTTTTCAATTTTACTAATTCTTTTATTACTCCCTAAACTGTTTTTCGTAGTCCATTTGAAAACAATTTCATCAATGTGCTATGAAGGAAAAGTTTCTTTTAAAAGATTTATAAAAGGTTTGGAAAGTAGCCTAACATAGGATTATTAAAAAGGTCATTTCATTAGTCAAAATAATTCATCTGAAAGAAAAATTATGAAAATCATTTTCATGCAGTATGCAATGAGGGAAAATTTTCATTTTAAATTTGTTTAATGTGTAATATTTCATAAGTTACTTTTGAATTTCCAGAAAATGTGAATCGGCCTAAAGACAGTTTTAATAGTTTAAAGAAAGCCGAGAGAATGATGGAGGGAAGGGTAGGTGTTTTAGTCCTGTATTTATTTATTTTATAAGACCACAGATTGATTGGATCCTGATTATTATGGTCTCCAAACCACACCCCTAATAATCATACTTCCTCAAGGCCATGGTAATATTAATGAGAGAAATTATTGTCCAATCAAAATTGGTCCTAGGAATTTTCTGGGAAATCTCAGCCAATCAAATCAAATCACAGGTTATAGAAGCTTTGTTCTTATTTCCACGGATATCATGGATAAGATTTGATGTTTTCTTTTAGAAGTAATATTTTTTTTAAATTTCGCAAAAAATAGGCAATGGATAGAAAGTTTAGTCACCACGACAATCAGAATGAGGCTGTACAATGGCGTAAACCTGAATTATTAACAGGACTGAGTACGGTGGTCGTCCCAGGATGCAACAGTACGGAACGTGATATACAGAACCAACGAGAACAGAGTGTTTTACAGGCTCTGTTCTTTTCCAAGGCAATGTAAGTTTTCTTTTACAACTTTTGACTTTAACTGGATAAACTTCTCAATTCAAGTTTTAGTGGAATTACAAGAACCACAGACGTCTGATTAAAAATTAGAATGATATAAATTGATCCTATCAGTGTTCCCACTGGATATTCAATTCCCTAAAGACATTTGTTTCGACAGACAGGTGGAAATTACAAAAAGAGTAGGCTAATGCTGCTGTCCTGGCACAAATTCCCCCATTGCACACTGCTTCATTAGCTGAAGAAGAGTAAGAAGTAAAACTCCATTTCATTTGATTTCTAAATGGACTTAGTGATTGACCAAGATTTATGTTATTTCAGGTTGCCTGATACACCAACAGAACCTGATTTAGTAGTAAAAGTAGAAATAGAAGAACCTATTAACATTCCTTTAGTAGATGTAAGTTGTCTCCCTTACTTTTCTGGATTTCACCTTAAGTCTGTGCATAAGTCTGTCCATCTTGAAATTTCAAATATTAGAAAGTTAAAATACAGCACAATCAATCTGTCTTAGAAAGCATTGGTCAGAACATCAGGATTTTGTTACCTTGGTCGACGTTTTTTAATGAACAAGTGTTTATATTCAACCCTTCCACCAAAACTTAAAGCCTGAAGCAGTTTTTAGCATAACCTTAATTCCCCTTCAAAGAAAAAAAAAATTCTATGACAATGGCCATGTTTTAGTGAACCAGCCTAGTGTTACTATAAACTCAAAATCTAAGTTTTAATTTTAAAATTTCAGGCATCATCATCAGGCGAAGAATATTCCTACACCTATGAAAACATTACCCAGAAACCTGATAAACTAAAACCTGACCCCCCAGAAATGCAGCATCAGAATCACCATGGGGGTCAACAAGGAGTTCATCCTGCAGGTCACCCTGTTGGTCTGATGGGAGTTCCTCCCCCTGGTCTACCACCAGAGTTAACCAATATTTTAAACAATTTTAGTCGAAATCCCCCGACTGGTAACAATGTATCCAATGATATGATGCAGAACGTTCAGAATATGTTGGCTGTCATAATGGTATGTTTTATTTTTAAAATCTAGATAAATCGCGGCCCTCATATGGAATCCAACTGAATGAGTAACTCAACTTTAAAAAAACAATGTCAGTGATGCAGGTCGGAGGGACCGACATGGAAAAAAGTGGGGTATGGATGGGCCAATAAACTGAGGCCCTGTGTGCTACAAGCTGTGCACCTTAAAGATCCATCGACAGCTGGAAATTGCAAAACAATAGGCTTATGCCGCTGTCCTGGCAAAATTTCCTTCATTACACAGCGTTGCGTTGATCATTTTCATTAGCCCATAAGGTGGAGAAGAGTAGGGCGTAAAATCTTTTTTAAAATTTTGAAGTGAAGTTCTTTTAAAAGTTCAGAATTTTGTTTGATTTCATTTCATGCTTTTGTTGTTATTTTTTTCAGCAAGCTAGCCAGGATGGGAATCAGAACCAGATGATAGATCAGTTGAGAATAGTTCTAGAACCTTTTAGGCATCAACTTCCAGAATTATTCCAGATGGGTTCCAACTTCGGCGGCAATGGCGGTGGTGGGGGTCAGAACATGATGGGAGGACCACCTCGAATGGGACCAGGGCTTCTAGGTGCTGCTCCTCCTGGGTTTGCTCCTCTTGGAGGTCCACGAGGCCCCCCACCTAACAGATTTATGGGACCACAAGGTAAGTTTTTGTTTAAATCTTGTTCTTTTTTCACAAAAATATAACAATGGCATTTTTGAGAATAAGGTGCCGGTAGTGTTTCATGGGTACCATTATATATGGATGGTGTATAAAAAAATACCTGATGACCAAAATCCAATATGGTTGGATACTAGAGATCATGTGACTGACCGTCTTCTTCCAGCTAATTGACACATCAGATTAGAAACACTAGTGGAAATGCTTGATTTTTTTATTAAAGATTTTAAATTAAGATTATCATGGGCTGATTGATTTATGATTTTAGGACCTGGTGGACAGATGGGTATGCCTGGACCCCAGGGACCGGGAGGCCCAATGCGAGGACCTGGACCTGGACCTGGACCTGGCCCTGGGCAAGGTGGACCAATGGGACCTGGCCCTGGAGATGATTGGGGTGACAACATGATGGGAGGCCCAATGGGTCCTAATGGCCCGAGACATGGTTTTCAAAGGCGTGGCGGTCCTATGAATCGTGGACCAATGAGAGGAGGTCGTGGTGGAAATCGTGGAGGCCGTGATAATCGTGGCCCAGACAGGGGAGGTAACCGTGATGACCGGAGAGATGACCGAGGTCGTGGTGGACGGAATGATCGAGGGAGGAGAGATAATCGGGGAGGAAAAAGCAAGAGACAAGGTGAGTCCAATAACTTTGATGTACTGATTGAGTTCATTTTGTGGATTTATGACAAACAAAGCATTGAAATTTGATTTACTTCTGTTAAAATATTCATATAGGCATAATATATTCTTATTGTCTGTATATTACCTTGTCCAGCAGATTTTATTTTTCTGTTATCTGTTTATCTTTGTAGAGTATAATTGGCATCCTGTTTGTATACAATAAAAGTACTTTTTAAATTTCTTCAATGTTTTTCGTTTGTTTCAAGTTTTATTTTTTGTTAAGTTTTTTTTTAGTTAACTGGTTGCTTCACTTTCATTTTAAAATAATTTTGTCTGATTGACCAATTGGATAAAGATAATAATCTTTTTTTAACCAAGAATTTTATAGTAAAGCCAAGTTAGAGCAAGCTTTCAATTGGCCATTGATAAATTATTCATAGTTTTTCAAGACATACAGTAATCTGATTGGATAATAAAACTTAAAATAAATGTATGTGATAGACCAATCAGATGACTGAAACACCAAAAATAAGTGTAAAATAAGTGTCCAGATGAAGACGATGTTAAAACTTAACTTAAATAAAATCCATATTTTAAGAAATCCAGTAATCTGATTGGTTATTAAAACTTACGTAAAATCAATTTTAATGATAGACCAATCAGATGAAGACGATGATAAAATGATACTATTCGCTAATATGATTCCAGATTATTATTTCTAAATGTGGAACACCGATCTTAAGTAATTTATTCCTTTTATTCTTTTCAGTCTGTCGTCATTTCTTATCCAATGGTGGCTGTAAGTTTGGTGACAGCTGTAGTTTTCTTCACCCTAACGCCCAGAATGGGCAGTCCCCGGTATCGTGATGAAAAATAATATTAAAATGGTCAACAAAAGTGCTAGATAGTCAGGGGCTTGGAGTTTTGGTGGAAGATTTCTTTAGGAGTGATGAATCGAGAGAGAATATTCTCTAGTTATTTTAAGAAGCCAGAGTAAATGGAATGGCAGAGTTGGCAGTTGACAAGTATATCGGATATATTCGAGCAAATTGTGATTTTAAAAGAAAAATTCTAACTATGGAAATACATTTATTGTTAACAAAAGGATTTCAGAATTTTCAGATATCACCGAAAAATACCGCAATATTTATATAGGATTTCTAGAAGTATGATTTAACATGCTTTTTTCTACACATTTAAACAATATTTCAAATATTTCAAGATTATTCCAAAGATACCTGTTTATTTAAAGATCATGATTTCAAATTGTGGAAGTCAAATTTATATATTTTTGACTTATGAACTAACTGGTTCAAGTTCAATGTTTAATGACATTTTGAATATTTTGTGAATAAAACATGGAAATATTTGTTATGAGGTAAAAAAGACAACTGTGTGATTACAGATAAAATACAGGGTGATTTAACGGAACCATAAATATGTTGAACTAATAAGGGGACATTGTAAAGGCGTGACTTATTACTTCAATGATGTCAGAACTATGCGATAGTTTTGGGTGCCTTGATTGGAGATAACTTTATCTCCCCTTACTCTTAGGCCGAAGTAGTGGAATGTACAAGACATATATATTTTACAAGGATTATTACTTTCTGAAGGATCCTGTTTGCCAAATAGACAGTGAAAAGTGCTCAAAGAATAATGGTGAATGGGTGAAATAGCCAATATATCTGTGATGCATTCAAAAACTAAATAAGATTGTGGTGTTGCACGGAAACATTGAAAAATATTCAGCATTTCTTATGAGTGACTTAATACTAAAAATATTAAAATGGTGGCATGGCATTGCATTTCATTAAAAACTGACATTTAAAATATTACATGGTCGCAATTCATGAAAAAGTGGTGACAATTTCGTGAGAAAAAGTGATACTTTAAATATTTAATGGTCGCAATTAAAAAAAAATATGTTGCTGAAACTCGTGGCAAGTCATAAACTCGTAAAACATAAAAGCGTTCTATAACTGTCTGTGATCTTTACTTAACTCTATGTGTCTTTATATTATCTTGTGCATTTTCTGCGTTGCGTACATGAATAACAGGCTAAAGTATTTTCAAATCCGATGTGTGCAAAATTATTATATCAATATGTGTAAATGTGCTTTAAGGAATTTATGCATTTTGTACTATCATCAAATAGACATGTGGTGTGATATTTATAGATTTATGTGTTCTTTGACCTATTTTTGTGGAATGCACATGCATTTTATCAGACCTTTGAAGAAAAAGAGCTGTGAGTGAATTAACAAACTTAGACCATTTGTTAAATCCAATTGCAATTTATCAAAAGAGTCTGATTATATTCTTTATTAAGCTCAGTTTCATCAGTATACATCCCTTCAAACCCTGATTGGTTAATGTAATAATATCAACCAATCAGAATCCTCTTACTGCTGTATCCTAACACAGCTATGATTGGTTAATATTATCACTGCAAATAATATCAACCAATCAGAATCCTCTTACCGCTGTATCCAAACACAGCTATGATTGGTTAATATTATCACCGCAAATAATATCAACCAATCAGAATGCTTAGAATCTTGTTGTTAGGATTTAATCAATATGCACCTGCCATCAAACGCATGAATTTTTTGTTAATTGGCATTTGATTTGAATGAATAGTATGTTTAATAACAAGATATAGATACTTGTATATATATATATGAATTTTGTACAGTGAAATTGTTGATTATTTGAAATTGTTATTTAAAAATGGAAGATGATGAATTGAAATTAATTAAGCCAAGTTTTGGTGTGGTAAAAACAATGGCCTGCTAGATTTTAAGAAATACATTATTCTGATTGGATAATGAATCTTAATTTCAAATCAATTGTTTCAAAGGGGTTTTTTTTAATATCGGGGGCTGCCCATAAATATGTTGCCACGACGACAGTATTTTCTAAAATCAATCACTTAGTGATTAAAATTTTCTATAAACTGAAAAATATTTCGTTTTTTCTTGTCACCGCCTTCAACCTATTAACTTCATCAGCAACAAATTCCTGCTCTCTTGATCAAATTTGGAGAATAAACATTTGACACATTTGCTTTTTCCTGGGGCTGTAGTCACCAAATTTTGAGCTAAATCCAGATTTCAAGAAATACAGTAATCTAATTGTTTTGTTCCCATAGGCTGAATGTAAGATGGGACCATGTCCTGTGTAAAATATAGAGTGATTATTATTAGCTAAAGTAAATTAAGGCCCCAGAATTGAAAATGAAGAATGCCTTCATAATGGGTAATGATCAATAACAAATCTAGTCTGATTTTAAGTTTTAATTTTGTAATATTTATAATACAGCACTGATAGATAAAACTTTAAATCACTTAAAATATCACACCTGATGCCTGGGTCCATACCCAAAACATACATTAGAAAATATTAAAACAAATTAATTTCTGAATTGTTATCAAGTTTTTTCGGGCATACTGATGCAGGGTTGGATACCCAAAAGTACATTGAATTATATCAAAACATAATGCTGAATTGTATCAAGTTTTAGCATACTGATGCTGGGTTGGATACCCAAAACATACATTCGAAATTATAGTTAAAACATAATGCTGAATTGTCTCAAGTTTGGGCATACTGATGCTGGTTGGATACCCAAAACATACATGGAAAATATAAAGCTATGTTCTTGGATATCATTAAACAGACAATATAAATATTTTGTTTCATTCTTTCTAGGCAACTAAGACAAGATTTTTATTAATTGTAAGACCGCTTATGCAAAAATACTTCAGGCAAATAAACGCCTGTTTTTGGAAGGAATTGGTATAAATGAATGCTGTTTAAGAAAAACTATAAAAAGGGAATATCACAGATAGTATAACATACAACATTAAAATTACAACCCACACACAGTAGTAGAGACCTTTTTAGAAACTGGATCTAAAAATTCGAAAAAATCTTATGTGACATTTTGTGGCTCTCAAAAACCAAAAAGTGTTGGAAAGCTAAATAAATAAGATACTTAAAAACAATATTTACATCAAAGTGGCGCAAGCAGAATAAAATTGTGATCCAATTCCCAAATTGTGTGGTATCTATACAACAAACTTGACAATATAGACTAAAATGTCAATTTTTAAAAAAACTGTGCTGGTATTCAGATAAGATTGTGCCCTAATTTGCCTGCAATTAAATGCGATATCCAAAATACTGTGCTTTATTTTTTCTTCTTAGCAGACACTCTCTTGTGTTTCACTTCTGCTTTCTTATCTTCTTTGGTTTCCGTGACAACAGGTGTCTGAGATTTGGACGGAGATTGAGGAGTTTGAACAGATGGAGCCACCTCAGTTGTAGATTCTTCAGGGATCTCGGTCAACGCTGCCAGTTTTCGTTCCAAGGCTCTGACTTTCTCTTGGGTTTCTGCTAATTCCATCTCGGCAGTGGAAGCCCGATCTTCTGCAGTTTGTGCTCTTTCTTCTGTAGACCTGTTGTGAAAATATAATTCAGATTTTTAGAAACATATCCTTATAATTCTAAATTGGTTCAAAGAGAATTAAACTTAAAAGAATTAACGTTTTAAAATGAACACAAATTTAGTTGGAAGCATATTATTTTCATCAGTAGATATACCTGCTGTCATAAATAACATAACAGAATCCTTATATAATCTGATAAATCTAATAAACTGGATCAAAATAAACTAAAGCTTACAATGTACAGAAGACTAATGGGAGATAATTTGCTGTGTCAAGGGAGATAATTTGCTGTATCAAGTGAAGTAATTCAACTTACAATAACTGTGTCTGTAGAGTTTCCACAGCAGCCAAAGCTTCATAAGCTTTCTTAGTATCTGGTACTTCTTTCAGATTACCTACTGCTGTTTGAGGTTCTGGGGGTGGCTGAAAATATACATAGAAATTGTTTAGAATAAAAAAACACTCTCCTCCATTTAATAAAAGAACAGAATTTTGCTAGGACAGTAGCATATACCTACACTTTTTTATTATCCACAACCATCAAGGGATCTCTAACATGCATACTGTAGCAGACATATCTTTGGTCATCCTAGAACCTATCCTATGGATCACTAAAGCCACTAAAGGAGGACAAGTTAATGAAAGCAGACAACTAAACAGGGTTTCTGCACAATAAATGGCAAGAAAACTTACCATATCAAGAGTATGATGAAGATTTTCTATATGAGTGTTGTTATCACTTCCAATCTTCTCCAACTTTTCACTTTTATCTAGATCTACTTCTGGTTCCTACAAACAGATCAGAATTTACAAAACAGACTTGGTAGTGCCAGTAGTGGTGCTTCTGTAAATCATGGGGTGAGGGGACCAAGGCTACAGAATTGTCAGGGTGAAGTGGGGTTGGGGGGTCACAGTCAATTCCGTCTATAAAATGATAAGAATTTAAGGTTGGAGGAGGAAAAAGGGTGGGCAAAGCTTCCCAAATGAATTCCTTTGCTGGCCTTTCACATTAACCTTTTCAATAAAGCCTCTTTAAATGAAGGGGATATCAAAGGAATTTACCTGAATTTGGGAATTTTCTTTTTCTTGAAGGACACCAACAGTTTCATCTGCCTTGTTTTCTTCTGGTACATTTTGTTGAGTTTCTTCTGGCTCAGTAGCTTTGCCTGTTGTTTGTTGTTGAGTCAGTTCCCCTGTTTGTGCTTGGTGAGTTACCTCCCCATTATTTGTTTGTTGAGTTACCTCCCCTGAAGGCTTCACTTCTGCTACACCAGATTGACCTGCACCATTACTGATATCAGCTGTGGCATTGGCCTGTGTTTCCATGGATTCTGTTGCAGGTATGTTTAAATTTTCTTGTTTTTGTGATTCTACATTTCCAGATTTAGATAGTTGTTCCTCTTTTTCCTGAAAAAAAGAATGAAAGCACAATTAGAATGAAAATTTGGACATTAGGCCTTAGCCACTAGCCAGGCCTCCTAGATCTAGTCCTATTTGAAGAAATTTTCCAAAAACTGGAATTCTTCATAAATTTTAGTTTTAGCCAATTTCTTCACACTTTCAATTTTAAATTCCAAACCAAAAAGTGGGCTTATGTCTTATGTTGAAAATAATTTGTTAAGGGGTATTTAAGGAGAGATATTGCTTGTTTTCTCAATCATAATTTAACAAAATTTCTTTCTCAAAACATCTATCCGACATATTTTGAGACATAGGGCCTACCTTTTGCTCTTAATTCCAAATAAAAAAACAGTTTCTACTTTTGGAACCCTGAGCAATATTCTTGCAAAATTAACAAAAAACAACCAAAAATCTAACCTTTCCCTCGTCTCCAATCTCCTCCAACTTTTCTTTATCATTATAACTGACCCTGTCTGCCGTCAGCTCAGGTTTTTTTAAGTCTGTTGCCGAAGGTCGAGGTGGGAAAAGCTCATTAATTGGTTCATTCATTAGTTGGCTCGTTAATATCTGTGCTGTTTGAATCCAACTATCACATTCTGTCTAAAACCGATAGAAAATTAAAAAAAAAAAATTAGTGATGCAAATGAAATGCTTAGCTTCAGTTAAATCATATGAACCACAGACATTAGATTGAAAATATAAATGATGCTATTAATATAAGCCTCAAAAAGTGAAATTATAAAAGACTATACAAAGGGCTTTATGATCATTTGCTTTTTAGACACAATCCTTGCTCCACATTCAAAAATCTTTCAAAAATTTTTTGAGCTCAATATGTTCGATGTTTTGCAGTCTTAACAAATAACCAACATTATGCAAAACAAAAGATGCCAAAATTTTCTGAAATTTACCCTTAATCTATGAAGATCTCGAAGTTCGTGATCGGCGTTATCCTCGTGTTGATCTTGACGTTTCTGAGTGTTATCCACCACGATCCCATCACAACAACTAAAATATTTCAACAGTTTATATTGATAGAAGCTTAAAATATGTGTCTGTTTATTCTGAGTACCTAAATAATATCTTTATTGGGACAATAATTAGGTAGGGGAAAACTAAAGTACTCGTTTACCACATCTAGATTTTTTTTTATTCAAAAGAAAATCATATGGACATTTTGTGTTTTACTTTTTCTATGTCCTATTTAGGTACCGTATTGAAGATGTGCAAAGATGAAGGAAATATTTATATGTTAATTTCATTTTAAAAACAAACTAGGCCAATACAAGGCAAAATATTTACCTTTAAAGGAAGCAAAAATATTGAAAATCAAAATAAGAAATAAAACAGTTACTATGCAAAGAAGGGAAAAAAAACTTTCGCAAGAAAATCAAAATGGAACAACAATATTAAAATATGAAAATAGGACAAAAATAACAAATCTTAGAACAAGACAATTGAAAAACATGAACTTAATAAATGAACATCATTAACAGATAGACAACTCACAAAGCTAATTTGATAGAAAGAGAAGAAACGGTTACAGCTACTGGTTTTTTAGCAAGTGACTCAAATGAGTTACAGTTTACAAAGGTTACAAGATCTTCTGCTTCTAGAGATCTCCTGTTAGAGAAGATAAAAAGGGTTAGAATAGTGATGAGGGTGGTTGAAAAGAAACCAGTTACTATTGGTAACTAGATAGAATAGTGTTTTTGTGCCAATAACAAATCTCAGGATGTGAAAATTATACAAAGAAATTTAATATGTATTCAAATAATGTGCATTTGTAAAGCACATGTCAGTGCAAATAAATAGTGAAAAGATATTGCAACACTTACAGAGTGACATAGTTAGAGAATAGTTCTAATTGTTGAAACAATAGTTTGACCGTTTCGTGAAGTTGTGGAATAGACGATGTCCCTATTAGGGCCATCTGACGAGCCTCCTCAGAGTGGTCTTCCCTGTCTGGTGCTAGACGTAGTAATAACTGTACCATCCATTGAACCATTTCGGAATGAAGAGTCGAAACCTAGAGGACAATAAAAATTAGTTATACTACTGTTATCAAATTTTTGGTTACTGTACCCCTTCTTTTCAGCTTTCATTCCAAAGAAGCTGCGGTGGCTCAATGAGTTACACACTTAACCTAAGGGTCCAGGGTTCAATCCCGACAGTTGATGAATTTTTACAGATTTTTCAGCCTGGTTTCCCTCTTGTAAGTGATATAGGTCAGAGGTGTTGACCATGGCATCGAAAGATCTTCTAGGCTTTTTGATTGGACAATAAAATGAAGCCCAGGATTGCATTACATGTCTTTATAAGGTGCATAAGAGTAGGACGTAAAGCTACATTTCTCCTGATGATTCGTGCCATGCCCATTCTATTACCGCCCAAGTTTCCATACCTGATCAACAAGTTTAGCATCTTCACTATCTATAGCACTGGAGGCAGTGGTCAGCCATTTCTGACTCTTACGAACAGTGTCATGGATATCAATACTGAAATTTAAATAACAAATTCTCTAGATGTTTTACCACATCAGCATCTTTATCAGAACTTTCTAATTGAAAAAACAAGATTCATATCAAAAACAATCTCGAACATTGATTTTTTATCCAACTGTATTTCTTGAAATTTTGATTTTATTAAGTTGCGTTGAATAAGGTCCCCTGGCTCTTGATAACTATATAATAAATTGATTGGTCAATCACTAAAATTGATTTATATAAGTTATGTTATCCAATTAGATACTTTATTCTTGAATCTTGATTTAAGTTTTGGAGAATAATTGAATACTGGAATAAAAAACAATCCCTTTTTTGCTATCTTTCATACGTTCAAAAAAATGAAATACCTAGTGTCGACTTACCTGGAATGAGGTTTATTTTCTGCCCGGTCATCTTCACATTGTGTGGTGCCAATATATTCACATGCCTCGTTTAGATTTCCGACCCAATCTTCTAACGTCATAAAAAACGTGGACCATTCTGACTCGCTGATATCTTTACCTCCATTAATCGCCGTGGATACTCGACTCTCCCAGCTATTTATAGCATTCATTAGATGAATCACTGCAGTGGCGACTCCTGGAATAATAAACTGCAATTGTTTTTCTCGTTCGTACCGATGTTTTTAAAAAGTTTTAAATGTAATATTTTTTAATTGATATGAAATAGTTTTGTTTTGTACTGACCATTTTCTCCTGTTACTCTGTGGTGAAATTGTTTTAATAACTGATCTACCTCCTGAAAATTCAAACAAATTATAAAATAGGACATCAGGGATGTTAATTGAAGTGTATTTACCAGTCATGTCTGATTGGAGTTCCCAAAATGACTGACTTCAGTTTATATATTCAGGACATACACTCAAAATGAGACCATATGATTTTATTTGTGTCATTTGAAATGCTACTAGCACTATTTCCTAGATTTATGTATGTTATTTTCTGCACTCGAAGGTTGAATCTTATAAAATGCACATAACATAAGATGCCTATGAAAATAACAGAGTAAACTTCCAATATTTGATGTACGGTACTGAACTGTATTTACATGATCATGTACAAATTTCAAACAATCTACCTAACTCCTAATTAACATTTATAAGAAGCACAAGTATAGATACATATAACAATTATTATGGATTAATACTTCTAATAATTGTATTATATGCTAAATAAGTTTAATGAATAACAATTAAGTTATATGATATGGCATACCTCATTGAGCACCATCATGTTAACTTGTTCAGTATGAGTTTTACCATCCAGTCCTCGATGTCGACCAAACACACGTAGTGCCATGTCAGTCCAGCCTTCCATTTCTTTACGTATATTGTTTAGAATATCGAGATTGGATAGAAATAGATCACCACCAAATGTTTCAGATTCTTTACTTAAAATCTACAAGGATAAATTAACAATAATTGAAATGAATGGTGTTTTATGTCCTACCCTTCTGCACCTTATAGGCTAATGTAGACTGGCAGTATGCAATGAGGGAAATTTTGCCAGGACAGCGGCATAAGCTTACTGGATTTCTCTTTGAGGATCTTTAACATTCACAGCCTTTAGCACACTGGGCCTTGGTTTATTGTTCCATCTGAACTACTAGAGGCTTTTTTAAGTTCCTTTGACCTGCATCACTGACAGGGAAAACCGGGCTGAAAAATTTGACATTTGCCAGGATCAAACCCTGGACCCTCAGGTTGATTAACTGAAAAAGGGTTCAAATTTAAATCATTTTAAATCAAGACAGGTTTTTCTTACCTCTTCCCAAGCTTGGATATCTGATGCTAATATTTTCATTTTAGGTAAATCTGGTGGTTTGATCATCATTCCTTCTTTGTTACTGAAATTATAGAGTTTCTATTATAACATCATCCAAAAACATTGTGTCTTTCTTACAAAATAAGCCATGGTTTGCCAAACTAGGGTAAGTCCATTAAATTACAACATCAGAACTGATGTAAAGGGTCATGATATTGAAATATTTTAGTTGGAGTAGAATTTCTTATCATCCAATCTATTTAATCTTTAAATGGTATTTAATAAAGGTGTTGGATAAAATAAAATAATTCTTATGGATTACAATAACTAACTTTATTTGAGTGACGTTTCAACCAGCTTTCTCTGGTCTTTATCGAGGAATATGGATTACAATTACTAACTTTATTTGAGCGACGTTTCAACCAGCGTTCTCTGGTCTTTATCAACCAATGAACAAATCTATTTACAGCAATCATAGGACCTTGGATTAGATGTTAGACTCATCTTTTTTCATCATCAAGAAAAGAAATCAAACTTACAAACATGTTTTATGAAAATCTTGATTCCAACGTTCAATTCCAGTTTTAATAGAAATTAAATTATCTTTCATGTCTCCCTCACGTTGTTTTAAGCCCAGATTAAAATCTTCGATCAAGTCACGCCAATCTTCAACATGTGTCTGGATAATAGTGAGTAATTCTGTGTCTTTATCGCTCAGTAGAATCGTAAAATGGTGAGCTAGTTTAGCCCAGGCCTTTTCACTGACGTGAAGTCGTTTAGCAGTGGTTAGTTGACACTCTTCAGTGACCTACAATAGAAACCAATGTTTTATTAGGATAATGAAAGTTTTGAGGATCATTTCTATGTTTAACCTATAATACCAACCTCTTTCCACCAGCCAGTGCTTTTGAATGTCCCCCCTATCAACCACTTTCATAGTAATACAATTTCACTGGACTGCTTACAAAGGAATAAAAATCTAAATAATTTTCTTGTACATGGTAGATTAGATCCCCTTTCATTATCTCCCTGAAGTAATCACTTTAAGTATAAGTTTATCTTGTAAATCTCTCCAGGGGTAGATAATTTCTTCTATAGAAGAGTATCACCCTAGAGATTATGCCTACACGGGTGTTCCTGTGCTTATCCAATGTTATTATTCTATAAATCTTACCTTCATGGCTAGACTATAAGCGGCTGTACTCCACAATTCTCGTTCAGACGTTAACGTTGAGACCTGTTGTTCTAGTCTTTGACGTTGTAGTTCGTATAAATCATGATATTCTGACAACAAACTGGCATTCTTCTGAGCTTCTGATAACGCATATTTTAACTGAAATATCAAATTGAATATAAATGCAAATAGGATGAAAAAAAAAGACATATTTTAGCCCATTACATGTATGGAAAAGAAAATGGAATGAATTTTATGGTTTACTATTCTGTACTCTTCTGAACTATTACTGTATTTCTTCATTAGCCTAAAGGTGCAGAAGAGTAGGATGTAAAACTCCATTCTTTTCATTTATACCACAACTTTTATAGAAATGTGACTATTTCATTTTCATTTGTTGCATAATGGTTTCTGTTCCCTTTTTATCATGACATCATACAAGAATATAGCAAAATTTTGAACAATTCATCAAATAGATATAACTGGAAGTATTAAATGAAATGGCTTACGTCTTCTTGAGCTTTTTGAGCCTCTTTTGTCACTCTGATATCATGTTCTTTAATTTCTGTTAATTCACTGAAACAACAACAAAGACAATATAAAAATTTAATTTTCCGGCTTTCATAAAAATTTCCCCCAGTGCATTAAAAAGGGTTAATTATTTAATTTATCCCTCAGGGTTTAAAAGAAACTTTTATTCAAAGGGGGTTTTTTTTCGGGTTCTTTTTTTTAATTTACAATAGAAAGTTAGTTGAGTGTGTAATCCTTTGAAATCTGGAAAATTTGTTGTCTGAATGTGTTTGATAACAAGTCATTTTTCCCTTCAAAAAAATTTAATGAAAACTAACCTAAAGCCCCCAGGTGCAGAAAATCTTAAAAGGAAAATGTAGATACTGACCTTGTTAAAATACTGATAGTTGTTTTAAATCTCATGAGCTCTTCTGTCAATCTTCTATCTAAAGCTCTCTGTGCCATTACCTCCTCATGCAAACTAAAAGTAACAGAATTTATTCAATAAGCATTGAAATTTTGCTTGCTTAAAATGAAGGATATTAAAAAAAATAGCATAATGGAGTTATGTCCCTTCAATCACCAGGGAAATGAGTACTACTTTTACATCCTATTTTAGCACCTTATTGTAATAAGAATACAGTAGTGTGCAATGAGGGAAACTTTATTATTAAACTCTATAATAGCCCTGTACTGGGAGAACAAAGTTATTATCCCATTTTTGGGGTTAAATTGCAAAGAACTATCTTTACCCCAAAACATTAGAAATGAAGTATGTTAAAAACACTGTGTATATAAAGTAATAAATGTACCTTTTTATCTGTGAGGGAATTCGGTTCAATAAATCGCTGTACTTTTTACGTAAAGTGGCCAATAATTCACCTCGTTCAGCACACTCCACACTGGTCTAAAATAAGTTAGTTAAATCCATTAGTGTTTGGGTTATGGCCTTGTAACTTTTGAAAAACAAAATTTACTGATAGTTTTCTTTTGTTCCATGTGATTGAGAATATTTAAAATATTGCAGAAGACAAATTTGTGCTACTTAAAGTCTTGATTACCCAGGTTAACCCATCTGTTAATGTGTACAGATAATCTTGGAAAAATCAATACCAGGTTTGGCCAAGGACCAGCTGGTAGAAAGTATCCTTGTGAACCCAAGTTGTTTTCCTTGTAAAATCAATACCAAGAGGTTTGTTCAAGGACAGTTGGTTGAAAGGATCCTTAACCTAAGTTTTTTGAAAAATATTTAACGAGACTTACCTGTCTAATGAGTTCATGAAAGACAACATTATAAATATTCTGTTCTTTTTTAATTAATTCCAGTAAATTATGCATCTGTAATAAATCACCATGGTTATTAGTTGTAATGAGATCCATATTAGGAAGGAAATATGCTTGAATCAAATCTTTGAATGTCTCTTTGATGAAGAGGATCAAACCTTCATGAAATCAGAACTTCTTTCAAAATTGTACTGTAATTTTTACTGGCACTGTTTTGTCAAATTCTAACTAAGATAAAAATCCAATTTAAGAAATACAGTAATCTGATTGGATTATCACAAGAATAGGAACAAAAAGTTATCCAAAGTAAATGTGTTTGGAAAAACAAACCCTAGAATGATCAAAATTTGATTTTTAATTACAAGTGATTAATTAGAATATTTTCTTAATTAAAAGAGCTAATTAATTTAAAGCGTGGAAAATAATTTTTGACAGTCATGTTTTTGACACTAGAATAAATTGACATGCATGTGAATAACTTTATAGGATTCTATACAAGCTGTATCATGCATTAAAAGTCAATCATTATATGAATTACACTGGTATTATATATAGAAGCTCATGTGCACTTATGATAAAGAAAAAAGTGGTCTTTGGGTGTCAAAGAGATACATTTTGAAGTGTACAAGTCTAATGCATTCCTTTTAACTCCTATCTTTACCTTGCAATAGTATTACTGAGGAAAATAAACACAGAATAAACAAATAAGGTACAGTAATTCAGTATTCAATATACAATCTGAATGACATCAACAACTGTTATACTCTAAAGACATTGGGGTGGGAAGCTGCAAATCTGAGAGGGTCCCTTGACTTAATGTATTGGGGTAGGGGGGAAGGGTCTACGTACCTGAGTGGGTCCCCTAACATCAACATCTGTATCATTCGCCCCGATCTTTTCTAACAAATCATCTAAAACTTTCTTTAACTGTAAAACTTCATAACGACTTGTGGGTTTCCTATAAATTCAAAGTTTTTAATATTATAGAACGCAGGGATTTAATAGATTTCAGGTCTTTTCTAGGTCTGTTCTAGGCTCTACAGCATGTAGTACACGGAGACTTGGTTTATTGTCCCATCAGAATGACAAGATGCTTTCTCCATGTCACTCAGACCTGAATCAGACAAGGTTGAAAAATTGGAAATTTCATCTCAACATTTGCCATGATTGAAAGCCTGGACCTTCAGGTTAGCAAGTGAGTCACTGACTAAGCAACTGGTGCTTCCTTGCAAGAATGAAAACTCAAGCTATTTGTTCATCTTTTCTAAACTAGAAATTAAAAAGAAAGCGAACTTACATAGAAGGAAAAACCATCAGATGTTTTTCATGGTCTTCAATGTGTGTACTATATTTACTGTAAAGAATAAAACATGTTTAAAGATTGAAAAGGACCACTTCCCTTTTGCAGTGTGCGATGAGGGTTCTTCTCAACTAATACCATTCTAGAAACCTGGTCTTCTTGAATACTTAAATACTTATTTTATTATTATAAAAACCTAGGTTACGGTACTTACTCCTCATGGAATTCAATACCCAATACACCTTTATTTTTAACAATATGATATTCTTCAGGTACCAGGGTGTCAGGAAGCTGCAGGGGCTGAAATTTTAAAAGTTTTAAATGTAAAATTGTCAGTTATTAAAAATGAATAGAAGATATATTATCCTCGGAATATAATTATGCTTTATTAGGTTTTAATTTCAACTGTTAATTAAAAAAGAACGAAAGTAAGTACTATATTTGACAGGGATAACAACTTAGGTTCTCAAGTCCGTCGTGACAGGGATCCTTGGTCAAGCCTTCTGGTATTGATCTTTCCCGGATTATCCGTACACATTTACAACAGGGCGGACTAGAATTATGAGTGAAGATGACTTATACAGGTTTGTATTAGTGTGAAAATAGATTTACCTGTTTTGGTTTTTCATCAAAGTCATTTCTAATAAGACTACCATCAATATTATCAGGACGTTCTAGTGTTGGGTTGGTTAGTGGTACGTCATACAGGAACGATATATCTCTAGAATGATTATATTAATATAAGGCTTTCACCATCTACAGACTCTAATCTAGTCTGCTACTCTATGAGTAATAAATAGAATGGTCCAAGTCACTTAGCACAAGTTTAGAAAAATAACAAGTTTATCTTGTCTGTTTGTTACTTTAAGACATATTTTAAGAGGGTGGATAACTGCATTTGTTTTAGAACAAGTTTTAATTCCGCTTCCAAGAAGAAATCAGTTAATAAATATTTTAGACATTTTAGCTTAAATTCCCCCCCCCCCTCCAAATTTTAACATTTGCAAATATCTGAAGCTCACTAATATATCCAGTAAAGGTGTATTTCTTTGTCTTGTTATGAGGCTTATTAAACACCAATTCAAAGTGAAGGTTTATTTCAACTAGTTCTCTATCTTGTTCTTATGAGGCTTATTAGACATCACCCCCAAAGTAAGGCTTATTTCCTATCCTACGATAAAACCAACAGAGAAAAGATTGAATACTTACTTGCCAGCACCACAAATACATGTAGTAGAATTGGTTAAATGTTTAAATTTATCTCGACGTTTGTGATTCCAAACGTTACTCGGAGTTGGACGAGACTGAACCTGAAATTAGTTGGGGAAACGTTTGTTAGTAACTATGGATATTTACAAAAATTCCTAAAACTAGCTGTCCTGATGAGGTATTGTGTGTCTGAAACGCATTTTCTGTACTGAGTATGATCTATAATTAATAAAAAATCTTTTTAAAACATGTTATCCTGATGAGGATTGTGTATCTAAAACATTTTCAGCAGTATGAAATGAGCTCTAGTCAATTAGCTTTTAAAATTAAGTCCTAAATTTTTTAAAATTTTTCCTCCATTTCTAAAAATAGATGGGACCCGATGAGGACTTTTAAATCCAAAACATTTTCAGCACGTTGAAATGATAGTAAACTTACAGTTTGAAAATTTCAGATTCCTAAACTTTGCGGGAGGACCCAGTGTTTTCAAAAATTCAGCAGTATGGAGGCTCGATCAAGGCAAATAAAAATCCTCGATAAAAAATCACTCCTGTAGAATGTTCCTATGGTTTGTTTTTAACCACCATTTTTACCTGGTTCGAATTTCGAGGTAAAAAACGCTGGAAACGAAAAGAAATACTGTAATGAATGAAAATTTGGAAAGAAAATTCCTTGTTTTTAATGAAAAATAACAAAATTCCTTAAAAACATGTAAATTTACCATGGCCATATTTATCCACCTGATTTTTACTAGGGTCTTTCTTCTAACACTGTTTTATGGAATTCCTAGTGGTCTTATCTTCAAACACCGTTTTCTATGATATCCAGGTCTTATTTATAACCACTGTTTCTATGATATCCTTTGGGTCTTATCTTCTAACACTGTTTCTAGGATATCCTAGGGTCTTATCTTCTAACACTGTTTCTAGGATATCCTAGGGTCTTATCTTCTAACACTGTTTCTAGGATATCCTAGGGTCTTAGCTTTTAACTCTAGTTTCTAGGATATCCTAGGGCCTTATCTTCTAACACTGTTTCTAAGATATCCTAGGGTCTTATCTTCTAACACTGTTTCTAAGATATCCTAGGGTCTTATCTTCTAACACTGTTTCTAGGATATCCTAGGGTCTTATCTTCTAACACTGTTTCTAGAATATCCTAGGGTCTTATCTTCTAACTCTGTTTCTAAGAAAACCTAGGGCCTTATCTTCTAACACTGTTTCTCTAAAATAACCTAGGGTCTTATCTTCTAATACTGTTTCTAAGATATCCTAGGGTCTTATCTTCTAAAGCTGTTTCTAAGATGTTTCTAGGATATCCTAGGGTCTTATCTTCTAACACTGTTTCTAGGATGTTTCTAAAATACGTGGCTAGGGTATATGACGTTTTATTGCCATCAGTGTTGAAAGGGTTAAAGTAAAATAAAGTAACTTACAGTCTTTGAGGACCATAGATAGTGGTGAGTTGGTAGTAGATCTGGGGGGTTGGGGAGTAGGTGTGGGTACCGCCATCGTCGAATTACCACTCATCTTGTCTGTTTTAGTCTCACCCCTTCTGATTAATTAATGGTTTCCATACTACCTAACATATATCAAAAATACCTTGTCAAAAAATGGCTGTTGTAGAAAAAGGCACTCTTCAGTAAAACACAGTGGATATTTAGCCAAGAAGTCAAAGTTATTTTGGTAATCTACCATAAAAGCACTGGCTCAGGTATATGAGATCCTTCAACTGGTTAATTATCATTTACTTTGCCTATGTCTCTATCATCATATAAAAGCAGTGATGACACTGGAAGACGAAAGGTTGCTATATCTGTCAACTTGAAATTTCCGAAACAGAAAAGCAAATCGAAATGTCTCGTCTAAATTTATTTAATGGTGCAAATGAAATCATTGAAGACTGACCTGAATACGTAATTAATCGGATACTTTACAAAAAACTCGGAAAATTTAAAATCAGCCGAAATTTAGAGAAGAAAACAACAAAATACTACCTGTGGGCCAAATTTCAACTTCATTTGGCAGCCATCTTAGTTTACATGTCGTCATTAGAAACGGAAGCGGAAATAGAATTTTGTAAACAAGAAAGATGGCTGCCTTGAAGAAGCACGTGGGTAAAGTGGATAAAGAAGTTGAAGAATTACTAAAGAAATATCGCGAACTTGAGTTGGATAAAGACACAAATAAGGTGAGGAAATGCTGTTTTTCTGAAATTACCTAAATTCATGTATTCAACTCTTTTCATTTTTAAAAAGTCGCCGTAAATTTCTTTGTTTACAAAATTAAGACGTCTACTTTCAATTTATCAATTAGTGGTTTGTTTAAGGCTTTAGTTGGCTCCAGGCTAATTCTTAAAAGCTTTAGATTAAAATGGCCACCTGGCTACATGTTAGGCTAAGGGTTTTTGTATCCACAGAGTAAGTGCCTAGAATTCAGAAACATCTGCTCTGATTCCGGTCTCAGATAGATATTTTGACAGCTCTCAACTGCCTATGCGTACCACAGGTACCACAATTTTAACTGCTACTTATAGTCAGTGATGTTGTTAATAGATGGCAGCCGTTGATAATAGCTAATGTACCTTCTTTGTCGGCCATTTTAGCATCAAGTACACTTGTTTTATGACTATGTCACTCAGGTTTACTGTCTACTATTTTATTACAAAAATCTATTCTAAAAATTACTGACCAAACTGACAGTGCTTTGTATTTCTATTTCCACTTTTCAATTCCTAATTTTCCTATTTTTATTTCAGATAAAATGTTGCCTATCGGGACACGAGATGCCCTCGACCAAGCTAGCCATCACAACATACATCAGTGGTAAAAAATTCCAGAAATTAAAAGCACAGAGTGATTATAATTATGATGATCATGCAGAATATCTTGTACCCAGTACCAAAAAATTTCATGAGTAAGTCACAATTAGTCTGATTTGCCACAGGACCTCTCTCGACTTGCCTTCTGTTATAATAGTCTATAAAATATAGATGGTAGGCATAGAAGGCAAGTCGAACAACCCATGAAGAGTACTTGTTGATTTATTTAAAGGAATACTACGTCTTAGAATAAACATTAGATTAAAAATATAAACATTTTCAACTAAGAAAATGAGAAACAATATTTTCGTTATTGGGATAACACTTTCTTGGTAGTGGAGGGTTGGTAGGCAGAGTGGTGTAGACGGTTGACATGTATTGATGGCGATTAGGTGCCTGACTCTGAGATCGCAGGTGCGAAACCCGGTCAAGTCCCAGCCAATTTTCAGCACTAGAATCTGTGCTATACCAAGAAAGTGTTATCCCAATAAGGAAAATATTGTTGCAACACCACTTTCTAAATGACATTAAATCATCTTAAGCACATGACAGTATATATTTATCCGAAGATATATAATAAAAAAAAATTTCAAACTTGGCCAATAAGAGTACATATATTCATCAGTAGATATACCTAGTGTCATAGATAACATAACATTATATAATCTGATAAATCAACAAAAAAAAAAGAAAAAATAGCACTTAAAGGAAAACTGCGTCTTAGAATGAACATAAAATTTTAAACTTGTCCAATAAGAGTATATATTCATCAGTAGATATACCTGCTCGCTGTTATAAATAACTTAACAGAATCCTTATATATTTTTTGTAAGTCATCTAGAAGTGGGAGCATAAACATTAAAAACAAAAGATATATGGATATAATACTTGTAGGTTTATTATTTACAGGAAGCACCTATATTGTCGTCTAACTCAGATCCATGTAAATCATACACCTAAAGATATAGATCGTCATGTCAACGGTAGAAAATTTAAACGTGCTTTACGAGAATGTAAGTATTGTCTCTTTCTGGTTTCAATGCATTGTAAAGGGTTGCTCTAGCTTTTATTTTTATTTTTAACGAGCAACAGTGGCTCAGTGGACTGCTTGCTACTGAACCTGAGGGACCAAGGTTCAATAACATCAAAGGTTTATAAACCAAGCCCCTGTGTGCTTCAGGCTAGGATATCACTGTCAACAAAGCTATTAGTATGAAAGAGTCTATGCGATGGTTATATTTAGTTTGAGTGGAATTGCAGGAACCCCTGATGTAACAGGGTTTACATTTAGTTTGAGTAGAATTCCAGGAACCACTCATGTTACAAGGTTACATTTAGTTTGAGTAGAATTCCAGGAACCACTCATGTTACAAGGTTACATTTAGTTTGAGTGGAATTCCAGGAACCACTCATGTTACAAGGTTACATTTAGTTTGAGTAGAATTCCAGGAACCACTCATGTTACATTTAGTTTGAGTAGAATTCAAGGAACCACTCATGTTACAAGGTTACATTTAGTTTGAGTGGAATTCCAGGAACCACTCATGTTACAAGGTTACATTTAGTTTGAGTAGAATTCCAGGAACCACTCATGTTACAAGGTTACATTTAGTTTGAGTAGAATTCCAGGAACCACTCATGTTACAAGGTTACATTTAGTTTGAGTGGAATTCCAGGAACCACTCATGTTACAAGGTTACATTTAGTTTGAGTAGAATTCCAGGAACCACTCATGTTACAAGGTTATATTTAGTTTGAGTGGAATTGCAGGAACCACTGATGTCAAAGACCAATCTGAAAGAAGAAACATATTTCGGTAAAATTTGAATGATTTTTTTTTTCAGGGAAACGATGCCAAGAAACCGGAGAGAAATTCAAACCTTTTGGAAATTTACAAAAACAGCAACAACAAAATGACGAGGACAACATGTCTGACAATGATGAAAAATTTTCAATGTTTGGTAATTTACCAACAAAAGGTTCCAAGGCTAAGATTCCAGTAGCAGTCTCAGCCAGTGCTGTTGGGGATGGAGGATTTCTAGACATAGATTCGGACCAGGATGATAGGCCAGGAGATGTTGATGATGATTTTTCAGATTTATATCCGGACGAAGGTAGGGTAGAGTATATAAATTCTATTTTATTTTATTTCTAAGTTGTCACGTTTCAGATATACAGTCCTCATCAGGACAGCTAGTTTTAGAAATCAAAGTTAACTTTCCAATATGGGACTTTATGTTGTATCAAAAATATAATATGTATTGGGATGTTGACATCCATTTTCTAAGCTAGCTGTCCTGATGATGATTGTATATTTGAAACATGAATCAATAATATGAGATAAGCAATAAGTCAATTAATTGAACTTGGATACATGAAGACCAAAGAATTATCCAACACTAGCTGTTCTGATGAGGATTGTGTATCTGAAACATGTCAGCAGTATGAGATGAGCTGTAATCAATAAGCTAATATTAAGTCATATATTTATAAAACAAGCTGTTCTGATGAGGATTGTGTATCTGAAACATGTCAGCAGTACGAGATGACTCTAGTCAATTAGCTAATATTAAGTCCTATATTTTAAAACTAGCTTCCTGATGAGGATTGTGTATCTGAAACATGTCAGCAGTATGAGATGAGTGATCAATAAGCTAATATTAAGTCATATATTTATAAAACAAGCTGTTCTGATGAGGATTGTGTGTCTGAAACATGTCAGCAGTACGAGATATAGTCAATAAGCTAACATTAAGTCTTATATTAAGAAGGTCTAGAGGTCGATTTCTAATACTACTGTCCTGAATGAGGATTGTGTATTTGAAACATGTATGTTTGTTGACAGTATAAGAATAAACCTAACAAAATGATAAAAATTTAACAGTGTTTTATATTTTTGTTATTTTTAAGATGATGACAATGATAAAGAAGATGATGGTGGAGGGTCAGGGTCAGATTTTGAATTCGATGAAATGGAGGTGGGAAAAAAACAGGCTGCAGAAAATAAACCTAAAAAACTGACTAAAAATTTAAATGTAAGAATATATATTTTATTATGTAATAGCAGTATCAAGAAGAAGGCCTATTATGTTGTCTTTGTGTATGCATTAACTATATTTTGTTAAATAACTTGCAGAGTTGAGGAAAAACTTATTGTGGCCTGTGTCAACTCTCCTACAGCAGTCTTGGATTAGTATTAATATTTGATCTATCCATGGGGCTTTCCAAATGTCTTGTTGATTATTTTGAAGGATAATTTGCAAGAGAAATGAAAGCACCATTAGAAAAAAAAGAAAGGAAACAACTATATTTTACAAGGATAATAACTTAGGTTCACTTAGAACATTGTGACAGGGATCCTTTCTACCAGCTGGTCCTTGGCTTAACCTCTTGGTATTGATCTTTCTTGGATTATCCGTTCCCATTTACAACTGAATGGACTGGAATAATT
This sequence comes from Nipponacmea schrenckii, assembly GCA_030562195.1. Classification (NCBI taxonomy): domain Eukaryota; kingdom Metazoa; phylum Mollusca; class Gastropoda; family Lottiidae; genus Nipponacmea; species Nipponacmea schrenckii. Next base: position 23,805,026 of record JAUJPP010000012.1, on the reverse strand, counting down.
ATGAGTGAAGATGACTTATTCAAGGTTATCAGACTTTCACACTCCGGAAGGTATTTAAGGAAATGACGTCATGACATAAAGTACCAACATGGGCTTATAAACACAAGAAATATGGTCACTGTGTCATTATTGTTGATTTTATCTAGTTTATTTATGAAATTTAAACTTGTTCTATTTTAGGGTAAAAAACACAAACTGGCATTACCACAGAAGAAAAAGGTAAAACGGCTGAAAACAAGTTAAACATTGGTTTGAAGTTGATATTACATGTAAATGATTTGTGAATAAAATAGTTTATGTATCTAATATATATTAAAACTTAATTAATCATATATCTTGTCAACCTTTTTAGTAGCAAACTCGCTGAAGACCATGGTCAGACGGCTACTTTTCTTGAAGACTTCAAAGTTTATAGGGTTTATAAGAATAATAATAATAGACTCTTTATTTTACATGGGTCAGAATTAGGTCCAATACACAAGAACATGGTCCTGTCAAACATTCAGCCCATGGGGCAATACATTGGAAATAAAAAAAATATAAAAAAATCGAAAATACATAATATCTCAATATACAATTCGTCTAAAAATACTAAAAAAACACAAGTACATGTGCATCAAATGGACAGTTCTATGTTCCGGCGATCAAGTACATGACCACAAAATAAATATACAATACTTCACGTACAATTTGTTTAAAAATACACAAGTACATGCATTAAATGGACAGATTTTCAACGTACAATTTGTTTATAAAATATATAGGTCCTAGTTCCCTCGGCCATGCACCAAGCAACCGAAAAAAAATGCACCCGCACATCTCAAACAATCCGCCCAACGAAACGCCGTACACCTTCCACAGCCATTCACCCGAACACCAGAAAGCAGCTATCACCTATTCTCCGGCGATCAAACACACTACCGCAAAAAAAGAAAACTCAAAAAACACAACACTCCAATGCGCAACCCGTTCAAAACACACAAGCACACGTGCATAAAATGGACAAACCTATCCCCCGACGACCAAGCACACGACCGCAAAAACCATATATTATTTCAACGTACAATTTGTTTTAAAAATACACAAGTACATGTGTAAAAAATGGACAGATTTATCTTCCGGCGATAAAATACATGACAGCAAAAACCATAATCAACTAAGGCCTACAATTAGTTTTAAAATACACAAGTACATGTGTAAAAAATGGACAGATTTATCTTTCAAGTACATGACCACAAAACCAAGGAATAGACAAGTACACGTGCATGAGACGATCAAATATTATCAAAACATACATATACAATGTACATTAAAAAAAGAATTGCCAAAGCGTCATTGCATGTGCTGCGAGCGAGCTACCCAACCCTACTCCATTTTATGTTCTTATTATTCTATGGAGGGGGGGGGGGGATGGGATTTGTCCATGCTCAAGACCAGCTTTAAGGATGTTTACTCATCCCCCGACAGAAATAATTTAGATTTTCAAAATGGTTCAAGTAAGGTCACAATAGAATTGTTGGTGGTGATATACCTGTGAGAAAGGGAAAAATAAAATTAATAAATTACTTAAATCATTAAATCATGGAGAAACACAATTGTTAAGATAGCCATCAGTAAATAAGCCTATAGTTGGTGAAAAGAATACCCGTGTAACAGGAAGTATGCTTATAAATGTTAAGGAAAGATTACCAAGAATCATCCTTCGAAAAGTCTTAATTGTCGTCTAGACCATTCCATAAAATTGATCTTTTGTATTTAATACTTTGTTTAATCAAATTGATTCGTGGTTTTTGCACCACAAGTTTTGAATTTATGCTAGAATAAGGCGTCTGTTTATAGCTAAAGAGGCTTGAAAGGTAGAAAATAGACAAGTTGTTCAGAGTTTTATACATAAATTTATACGAATAAAAATTATGCCTGGTTTTAATATCAAAAATATTAAGCCTTTTAAGATTCAATGATACACCAGTATTGTACTTAGAACCAAGAATTAATTTAAAAGCAATTTTTGTTGCCTGTGTAAAATATCGGCCGATGCAATGTCATGCGAATCCCAAATAGTTGAACAATAATCCAAATATGGTTGAAAGTGACATTTATAAAAAATAGATATATATTTTTCAAGCATGTTTTTAAAAATTGTTTTTTTAAAGATACCAAAAAATAAAATCCTTCCGAAAAGGTCTTAATTGTCTCTAGGACCATTTAAAAATTAAAATTTGATTGTTTTGGGGGTGCTTTAATACTTTGATTAAAAAATAAGATTCGTGGTTATTTAAATTTTAAAAAATTTATGCTGGAAAAAAGGCTTCTATTTAGAGAGCTAAAAAAAGGCTTGGAGCGGGGTAGGCTTCGGAGAAAATTGATTATTGGTTTTAACTAAATTTATACGAATTTTTGCCTGGTTTTAAATGAAAATATTCACCTTTTTTAAAGTTTCAATGATACATTATTTGTTCTTAGTTACCATTAATTCTTTTATATACCCAATTTTTTGGTTGCCTCAGTCCAAAATAGACGGGGGCCCCAGAGGGGCAAGGGTTCTGCGAACCCCCAAAGATACAATGAAAAAATAATGTGGAGATAGGGGGTTGAAAGTGACCTATTACATAAAAAATACCCAAAGTCTATAAAGGTTTTTGGGGGGCCCATGATCTTTCTTAATTGTCGCAGTTGAAATAACTTAGTATTTAAAATTTTAGCAACGAACTTTACGTGTGGAGTCCGCGAGAGATTTTGATTCACAATAACACTTAGTAGGCTACGGTAATGTAAAGTTTTCAACTTGTTCAATAAATTGATTATTAAGTTCAATTGATAAATCTGCTGAATATCTTCTTTTTTGAGTTAGTTGTAATTAACATACTTTTTCATTCACTTTTAAAAACAATTTCAAATTTAGTTTAATTATCCAATCAGGTTACTGTATTTCTTAAAATATAGATTTAAAGATGGGTTTTCTCATGAATTAGATTTTTGAGTCTTTTTCGACCCAATTCGGACAGTTCAGGAATTCGAAATTTTACATTCACCGTTCATCTCATTTTTAACAAAATCTAAGTAGAAGTAGGCTAACAATTTTCAACAAAAACGGAAAAAATGTGAACGAACAGACGGCAATTATGTAGATCTAACTTAAATTGGATTTTGAAATAGGCCCTACATTAACTTTGTTGGTTTTTTTATGTAGAATTGCCAGAATCCAATTGGTCCTTGGCCAATATAATCGGTACACCCATTTTCAGCTGATTCGACTGAAATTATGAGTGAAAATGTCTGATTTAAGGTCATCGGACTATCAAAAACTCCCCCCCATTTTGGGAAGCTAAGCAAATGACGTCATGACCATCGCTCAGATCGACTTGCTGGAAGAAAAGGTGAAGACATCTTGGATATTATTGGTTCTGGAGTTACTTTTCATTTGAAGATGTATTCAAAAACGATTACAAAACAGTTAAACTGTCTCCTATTACGGTACCGGTGCCTCAAATTGTTGAATGCAATGTTGACTAACTGTGCTTACTGAGTCTTGGCAGGTGGCGTTGTGTCAGCAGAAGTGAGTTGATGGCGGTGTGTACAAACTTGAACAAAAAAGTGACTATTTTACGTTTAATGTTGTCCCGAACCCCATTTTTTTCATTAAGATTTTGAGATCAACGCCCCACCAACAAGAACTAGGCTCTTAACTTACAGGTAAGCGAAAATTTACTAAAAAAAAAACATCAAATGAATGACCACGGTTTTCACCGCTGGGCCTCATGCATGGCAAGTTGTTTCCAGCCATCTATTTACCAGGTAAGTTTTGCTTAGCATCATAAGCGATAGACGGGCTCACCTCTTAATTAAAACTTTCAGAAAAAATATTGTGTATGGTAGGCCTATTGTAAGCTTACAGTTACGTTTAACTTTTTGTTTGGAAATATGTAAATTTCAGCAGACTGTGCTTTGATATTCAACATAACACAAGGACATGATCCTGTCTAACATTCAGCCCATAGAGACAAACATAGGATCTTTATTTTACATGGGTCAGTATTAGGTCCTATACACAAGAACATGGTCCTGTCTAACATTCAGCCCATAGAGACAAACATAGATCTTTATTTTACATTAGAATTAGGTCCAATACAAAGACAGGTCCTGTCTAACATTCAGCCCATAGAGACAAACATAGATTCTTTATTTTACATTAGAATTAGGTCTAATATATAATGACATGGTCCTGTCTAACATTCAGTCCATAGAGACAAACATAGACTCTTTATTTTACATGGGTCAGAATAGGCTACACAAGGACATGATCCTGTCTTACTTTCATTTCCCATGGGGGCAATACACTGCAGTTGACTTGGACGAAAAGTTTCAATTAAAACATTTGTTATTCAACATTTTACTGACTTAAATGTAATTTAAATGTGTTTCTCTTATATAGTTGAAGGGAGCTAACTCCAATATATATCTTGTTCTGCTTAGATTACAGACCACTATCAATTAAAATGAAATGAAACGAGTTTTACATTGTACTCTTCTGAATCTAAGTAATAGGCCAAATAAAATGTGGGATGCTATACAGTGTGCAATGAGAGAAATTTTGCCAGGACAGCAGCATTAGCCTACTCTTTTTGCGATTTCCAACTGTTGAGGGATCTTTAGCAATTGACCTTTAGCCCTTCTTTGATGTCATAAGGTTCCGTAACAGAATCTCTGTAAAATCTGGAAACTCCAAACTAAGTACCAGTTAGTATTGAAAAACTCTCTATTAGTTTATTCAGCCTTTTTCAATAATCAATTGCATTTTTAAGGTTAATTACTAATTATATAAGGATTCTGTTATGTTATTTATGACAGCAGGTTTATCTACTGATGAATATATACTCTTATTGACCAATGTTCATTCTAAGACTCAGAATTTAAGTATTTTAAATCTTTTTAAACAATATTTTTATTTATATAAAAATGAAAAAGATTGGGGAACACTGAACAGGCTCTCCCCTATATAACCTAACTATGAATTATAAAACTACTGGTATCGTTATAAGTCTTGTTGAAACTATGTTACCAGCATAAAAACCTTGTTATACATATTATCAATATGGCCTAACACTAATTACTAGGCATTAAAATCTAATTAGTAAGTTCACAGTGTCATTTGGTTATAATAATATGTTCTAAATCAGATAAATATTTTTTACAAAGAGGATGACAAAATTAGGACACTAACAGGCTCTCTAATCAATCCATAATATGAATCATAAAACTACTTATGTTTAAGCATTGTTCAAACTAGTCAATACCAGCATAAACCTTGTTATACATTTCAAAGGCCTAACTCTTAATTATAGCATTAATCGAATTAGTAAGTCACAGTGCATTTGGTTAAATAATAGTTCTAACACAAATAAATTTTATTTACAGGTAAGATGTGAAACAAATGCTACAGGCTTCTAATCAATCATGTATGATCAAATAAATTTTAACAGTTCAAAATGGTCAATACCTCCGTAACTTATTCAGTCATGTCAAACAACTTCTTTATTTTCAACTATTGTCAGTAGGTAAAAAAACTGCCTAAATTCAGTTTCATGAGGAAAGTTATAAACTTTAAAATTTTTTTTATTAAATTTTGGATACTGTAATTTGACTTATGCTAAAAAATTACAGTTATTTAATCAATAATAAACTCTTTATTTTACATGGGTCAAAGTTAGGAATTCTAAATTATCATCTATTTTATTACATGGTCGATAGTCCATAACAAAATAATCAGTACATAGAGACAAAATAAACTCTTTATTCTACATGGGGTCAAAATTACATATGGACAAGGTCAACTTAACTCGAGTCTGCAGTAATCATATTTATTTGAATGATGAGTGAATCAGTAATTTGTGAAAGCAGTTACGACTTGTTTCCCCTTCCATTTACCAATTACTAAAATGTTGAAATTTCTATGGTGGCAGTGTTAATGGTTCAAATGTGAACTTATAAAATTCATTTTTCATGAATTTGCAATATTGTGGGTCTTGACAAAAGTAGAATATTTGGTAGTAGGTAAACCTTGACGTTTTTTAAAATTTACCTCACCTAAATGCTTTGATTGCAACTGTTACTAACATTATCAACTTTGTCGCCAGGACTGATTATGTGCCAGGTCCATAGTTTTTGATCTGGTTCTCCCCCTCTCCCAGGTAATTTTGAAAATCTAGAAGGCTGGAAAACGTAATTCTGAGAATCCCTGCTAACTGAAGAAGGTTTTGATAGAGGACAATTGGTGGGGCTAAATTCTCAATAGCTAGGGCCCAGCCCTTGTGGACTCCCACATAAATTTTTATCTGGTCCTCCCCCTCTCCCTGGAAATTTTGAAAATCAGAGGCTGGAGAACGTAATATGAGAATCCCTGCTAACTGAAGAAGGTTTTGAGAGAGGACAATTGATGGGGCTAAATTCTCACTAGCTAGCCCCCGTGGACTCTACCCTAAAGTATCATGGTTAAGCCCTTTGAAATACAATATAATATAACCGTAATTTCATGGTCTGTTACTAAGAGGTTTTGAAACAATTAACGTGTACAGCTTTTATACCAGCTGTTCTAATGGGGCAGTGAATATTGAGGCCATGTATAACTGCATCCTTGCTAGTTAGAAAAATGATCTGAGAGACTAGAATATATTGGTTTGTTTTTAAGTTTTTAAGACAAGACTAATTTAAGCTTATTATCCAGCTAAATAAAGAAAGTGTTAAACTAGAATATAAGTTCTTGTAATGACAATTTCATTTATATTTCTCCACAATGGTAATTAGTTTTGGTTCATGATCATTTGAGTTAGCTTCTAAACTGGTTTCTCATTTAAGTTACACACTTGCCTGCTAACCTGAGGGGCCAGGGTTCAATCCTAGTATAGGTTGAGATGAACTTTTGGATTTTTCAATCGGGTTTCTCCATGCCAGTGATGCCAGTTGGGAGGGCTGACATGGAAAAAGCATCTAGTTGTTCGTATAAGACGGAGGAGTAGGCCTAAATGGTTCATTTTGACTGAAATTTTATTATTTAAAGCATCCTATCTTCATCCTGTCACAGCATCATAGTTTTTTACAACTGAGATCACCATTAATCATGATCTTGTCATTTTTGCTAGGAATTTACACATTTTCATGTGGATGTATATGAGAATAGTATCAAAAGAATCAATCCAAAGAAGTTTTCAACCTTAGCTTTTATTTAACTCAACTGTAATACAGGGCCTAGATATTCAATCATATATTGGTTATGATAATGTACCTGGTCTTAAAAATCAATTTCAGTCACGAAGTGCATGAAGTGTACATATATATGTTTGACATATTATTAGTAAATTTTTTAAAAAGAGAATTTAAAAACTGTATAATAAAGAAAAGTTCAAGATGTTATAAAAAGATAATGAATAGAACAAGTTAAACAAGATCTTGATTTTTGTTTCCCTTCATAATATAGGTGTGGTTTTTTTGACTTAATATATTATGTTTTATCAGGTAAAAATATTAATAATGAAGTGATCAAATGAAATGGAGTTTTATGTCCTACCGTTCAGCACCTTATGGGCTAATGAAGACGGAAAACACCATGCTGTGTTCAATGATGGAAATTTTAAGTTCTTTAAGGGTTCTTTAAGTCTCTCAGTGATGCAGGCCAGAGGGGATGACATGGAAAAAACGTCTAGTCATTCAGATGGGACAATAAACTGAGGCCCTGTATGCTACAGGCAGGGCATGTTCTCTCAACAGTTGGAAATGGCAAAAAGAGTGGGCAGATGCTGTTGTCTTGGTAAAAAAAATTCCCTCATCACACACTACATAGCATTTCCCATTTAGCCAATTCAGTGCTGAAGAATATGACGTAAAACTCAATTCATTTCACATTTCTAATCACACAAAGCAATTCCTAATGGCTAGGTCACAAAACAAGTGACCCTGACTAGGAGAACTCAACTTTTAGTAAAGTATAAACAAGTGACCCTGACTAGGAGACCTCAACTTTTAGTAAAATATAAACAAGTGACCCTGACTAGGAGAACTCAACTTTTAGTAAAGTATAAACAAGTGACCCTGACTAGGAGAACTCAACTTTTAGTAAAATATAAACAAGTGACCCTGACTAGGAGAACTCAACTTTTAGTAAAATATAAACAAGTGACCCTGACTAGGAGACCTCAACTTTTAGTAAAATATAAACAAGTGACCCTGACTAGGAGACCTCAACTTTTAGTAAAATATAAACAAGTGACCCTGACTAGGAGACCTCAACTTTTAGTAAAGTATAAACAAGTGACCCTGACTAGGAGAACTCAACTTTTAGTAAAGTATAAACAAGTGACCCTGACTAGGAGACCTCAACTTTTAGTAAAGTATAAACAAGTGACCCTGACTAGGAGACCTCAACTTTTAGTAAAGTATAAACAAGTGACCCTGACTAGGAGAACTCAACTTTTAGTAAAATATAAACAAGTGACCCTGACTAGGAGACCTCAACTTTTAGTAAAGTATAAACAAGTGACCCTGACTAGGAGACCTCAACTTTTAGTAAAGTATAAACAAGTGACCCTGACTAGGAGACCTCAACTTTTAGTAAAATATAAACAAGTGACCCTGACTAGGAGACCTCAACTTTTAGTAAAGTATAAACAAGTGACCCTGACTAGGAGACCTCAACTTTTAGTAAAGTATAAACAAGTGACCCTGACTAGGAGACCTCAACTTTTAGTAAAGTATAAACAAGTGACCCTGACTAGGAGAACTCAACTTTTAGTAAAATATAAACAAGTGACCCTGACTAGGAGACCTCAACTTTTAGTAAAGTATAAACAAGTGACCCTGACTAGGAGACCTCAACTTTTAGTAAAGTATAAACAAGTGACCCTGACTAGGAGACCTCAACTTTTAGTAAAATATAAACAAGTGACCCTGACTAGGAGACCTCAACTTTTAGTAAAGTATAAACAAGTGACCCTGACTAGGAGACCTCAACTTTTAGTAAAGTATAAACAAGTGACCCTGACTAGGAGACCTCAACTTTTAGTAAAGTATAAACAAGTGACCCTGACTAGGAGACCTCAACTTTTAGTAAAGTATAAACAAGTGACCCTGACTAGGAGAACTCAACTTTTAGTAAAATATAAACAAGTGACCCTGACTAGGAGAACTCAACTTTTAGTAAAGTATAAACAAGTGACCCTGACTAGGAGACCTCAACTTTTAGTAAAGTATAAACAAGTGACCCTGACCAGGAGACCTCAACTTTTAGTAAAATATAAACAAGTGACCCTGACTAGGAGACCTCAACTTTTAGTAAAATATAAACAAGTGACCCTGACTAGGAGACCTCAACTTTTAGTAAAGTATAAACAAGTGACCCTGACTAGGAGAACTCAACTTTTAGTAAAGTATAAACAAGTGACCCTGACCAGGAGACCTCAACTTTTAGTAAAGTATAAACAAGTGACCCTGACTAGGAGACCTCAACTTTTAGTAAAGTATAAACAAGTGACCCTGACTAGGAGACCTCAACTTTTAGTAAAGTATAAACAAGTGACCCTGACTAGGAGACCTCAACTTTTAGTAAAATATAAACAAGTGACCCTGACTAGGAGAACTCAACTTTTAGTAAAGTATAAACAAGTGACCCTGACTAGGAGAACTCAACTTTTAGTAAAATATAAACAAGTGACCCTGACTAGGAGAACTCAACTTTTAGTAAAGTATAAACAAGTGACCCTGACTAGGAGACCTCAACTTTTAGTAAAGTATAAACAAGTGACCCTGACTAGGAGAACTCAACTTTTAGTAAAGTATAAACAAGTGACCCTGACTAGGAGACCTCAACTTTTAGTAAAATATAAACAAGTGACCCTGACTAGGAGAACTCAACTTTTAGTAAAGTATAAACAAGTGACCCTGACTAGGAGACCTCAACTTTTAGTAAAATATAAACAAGTGACCCTGACTAGGAGACCTCAACTTTTAGTAAAGTATAAACAAGTGACCCTGACTAGGAGAACTCAACTTTTAGTAAAGTATAAACAAGTGACCCTGACTAGGAGAACTCAACTTTTAGTAAAGTATAAACAAGTGACCCTGAGTTTGTTTTGATTATAATTATATGTATCTTAATAGATTCCATGATGCATGACAAATAAATAATCAGACCAATGTAACAGTGAAAGATTGTATGCTTATTTCTGATGTGATGTGATATAAGACATATTATGGGGCTCTCAGTGTGTTAGGTTGTTCTCTGAAGCATGGAAATCATAATATGAAAATGAAAATGAAATGAATGGAGTTTTACTTTTAGTTTGAAAACCTTGTTCGAGTGTCTAAACATCTAATGAATGTTTAAATTCAATTCCAATATGTTGTTGTTTTAAAAAAATTGTAAAGTTTTTAGAAGATGGATTGTTTAGAAAAGGTAAGTTTTCCTAATCTGCTGATATTAGGTGGAATAGTTTGTAAATAATATAAAAAGAAACGAATCTTGATCTTCTGCACCTAATAGGCTTATGAAGACGTGCAATGCCATGCAGTTTGCAGTGAGAGACTATTTGTCACAACAGCAGCATTAGCCAAATCTTATTGCAATTTCCTTCTGTGGAGGGATTTTTAATGTGCACAGCCTGTAGCACACAGGGCCTCAGTTTATTGTCACCAAATGACTAGATACTTTATCCATGTCAGATCTGCATCACTGACGAGAGAAAACTGAGCTGAAAATTCAATTGACAATGTAGCAACAAATGTTGAAAGGTTGTGTACAATGTAACTCAGGAGTAGCATAACATAGAATTGTGATCTCTACTCCTAGATATTGCTTAAGGATTATGTAAGTGAACCTTTTTTTAAACAGATTCGCTTTCTATAATAACTCGATAATGGATTAAATGTTGCATTTTACCAAGAATTGATGGCAACCCTGGTTACTTCTATATTTTACCGTGAGTCAAGCAAGTACCTGTACTTTACCTATACAATATTATACAGATATACTTAAATCACTTTATATTCAACATCTTCTTCCAATACAACGCTGAGAAAAACTCAATATGTAAATGTTGACTGATGCTAAAATTAGATAGAATGATTAAAAGTAGGTCTATAAGGTTTAAAATGTTTGTTTAAGCTGGGAGCTAAGTCAGTAAATAACATAATATATATTCAATACAAAGTGCCTGAGTTAAAAATGTGGATGAAAAAGGCTGTGAAAGGATTGTGTACATTATTTGGACATGTTAATTGCATTGAATATATGGATGATATCTGTGAGTTTGTTTGAAATCGTTACCTAGTTGAACTTGATTTCTCCATGGTTGTTTAATTAGCATCTGAATTCTGATCCAGGTTTACTGCATAATATAAGTATAGTAAGTATATCGATTATATCAAATAATAGATCTACCATAGTATCTAGATATTAAAGGACTACTTGTGTCTGAGAATGAAGATAAAATTTTAAACTTGGCCAATAAGAGTATATATTCATGAGTAGATAAACCTGCTGTTATAAATAACATAACAGAATCTTTATATATTCTGATAAACTTACTAATCCATAAAAATGCAGGTGATTATTGAAAAACGCTTTAGTTTTGAGAATTTTTCCAGATTTTACAGAGATTCTGTTATTTTATGACACCAAGGTAAGTTCACTGATAAATAATTGGTTACCGTATTATCAAACCTGTTATTAGTTATTATCGGATCTGTTATTAGTTATTATCGGATCTGTTATTAGTTATTATCGGACCTGTTATTAGTTATTATCGGATCTGTTATTAGTTATTATCGGATCTGTTATTAGTTATTATCGGATCTGTTATTAGTTATTATCGGACCTGTTATTAGTTATTATCGGATCTGTTATTAGTTATTATCGGACCTGTTATTAGTTATTATCGGATCTGTTATTAGTTATTATCGGACCTGTTATTAGTTATTATCGGATCTTTTATTAGGGTTATCTGACCTGTTATTATCGGACCTGTTATTAGTTATTACCGGACCTGTTATTAGTTATTATCGGATCTTTTATTAGGGTTATCTGACCTGAAATTATCGGACCTGTTATTAGTTATTATCGGACGTGTTATTAGTTATTATCAGATCTTTTATTAGGGTTATCTGACCTGTTATTATCGGACCTGTTATTAGTTCTTATCGGACCTGTTATTAGTTATTATCGGATCTTTTATTAGGGTTATCTGACCTGTTATTATCGGACCTGTTATTAGTTATTATCGGACCTGTTATTAGTTATTATCGGACCTGTTATTAGTTATTATCGGACCTGTTATTAGTTATTATCGGACCTGTTATTAGTTATTATCGGACCTGTTATTAGTTATTATCGGATCTTTTATTAGGGTTATCTGACCTGTTATTATCGGACCTGTTATTAGTTATTATCGGACCTGTTATTAGTTATTATCGGACCTGTTATTAGTTATTATCGGACGTGTTATTAGTTATTATCGGATCTTTTATTAGGGTTATCTGACCTGTTATTATCGGACCTGTTATTAGTTATTATCGGACCTGTTATTAGTTATTATCGGATCTTTTATTAGGGTTATCTGACCTGTTATTATCGGACCTGTTATTAGTTATTATCGGACCTGTTATTAGTTATTATCGGATCTTTTATTAGGGTTATCTGACCTGTTATTATCGGACCTGTTATTAGTTATTATCGGATCTTTTATTAGGGTTATCTGACCTGTTATTATCGGACCTGTTATTAGTTATTATCGGACCTGTTATTAGTTATTATCGGATCTTTTATTAGGGTTATCTGACCTGTTATTATCGGACCTGTTATTAGTTATTATTGGACCTGTTATAAGTTATTATCGGACCTGTTATTAGTTATTATCGGACCTGTTATAAGTTTTATAATTATGTAAGTGAACCTTTTTTTAAACAGATTCGCTTTCTATTATAAATTTGCTTCAAAAGCATTTTTTGTGAAGAATCCTTACTTTAAAAAAAGGGCCTCAGTTTATTGCACCAAATGAGTATGATGCTTTTTGAAAAATGTCCCTATTGCATCACTGCATAGTGTTGCTTTCTTAAAAGTAGCAAAAAATTTAAGGTTTTTAAAAACTCAAACAAATGAATTGTGATCTCTACTCCTAGATATTGCTTAAGGATTATGTAAGTGAACCTTTTTTTAAACAGATTAGCTTTCTAGTATCAATGCTTCCAAAAGCACTTTTTGTAAACAATCCTTACTTGTATTTGAAATACAACTATCTTGCAACCAATTGCAAAAAAGAGTAGGGTAATGCTGTGACCAAAAAATTCCCTAATTGCACCCTGCATGGCATTTGCCAGTCTTCATTAGCCACATAAGGTGCAGAAGATTGGATGTAAAACTCTTCATTTCATTTGTAAGGATGAGTTTAAGTGACAGATCTTACAATATGAAACTCTAAGTAAAATACAAACTTCAGGGTATGTTTTATTACCTATAGATATATATATATAATACACTCTCTGAAGAAACTCTCTAAGCTGAAACCATGATAAGATATTATATATGAATTGAATATAGATTAAATAACAACTTGTTCTCTCGATAATGGATTAAATGTTGCATTTTACCAAGAATTGATGGCAACCCTGGTTACTTCTATATTTTACCGTGAGTCAAGCAAGTACCTGTACTTTACCTATACAATATTATACAGATATACTTAAATCACTTTATATTCAACATCTTCTTCCAATACAACGCTGAGAAAAACTCAATATGTAAATGTTGACTGATGCTAAAATTAGATAGAATGATTAAAAGTAGGTCTATAAGGTTTAAAATGTTTGTTTAAGCTGGGAGCTAAGTCAGTAAATAACATAATATATATTCAATACAAAGTGCCTGAGTTAAAAATGTGGATGAAAAAGGCTGTGAAAGGATTGTGTACATTATTTGGACATGTTAATTGCATTGAATATATGGATGATATCTGTGAGTTTGTTTGAAATCGTTACCTAGTTGAACTTGATTTCTCCATGGTTGTTTAATTAGCATCTGAATTCTGATCCAGGTTTACTGCATAATATAAGTATAGTAAGTATATCGATTATATCAAATAATAGATCTACCATAGTATCTAGATATTAAAGGACTACTTGTGTCTGAGAATGAAGATAAAATTTTAAACTTGGCCAATAAGAGTATATATTCATGAGTAGATAAACCTGCTGTTATAAATAACATAACAGAATCTTTATATATTCTGATAAACTTACTAATCCATAAAAATGCAGGTGATTATTGAAAAACGCTTTAGTTTTGAGAATTTTTCCAGATTTTACAGAGATTCTGTTATTTTATGACACCAAGGTAAGTTCACTGATAAATAATTGGTTACCGTATTATCAAACCTGTTATTAGTTATTATCGGACCTCTTATTAGTTATTATCGGACCTGTTATTAGTTATTATCGGACCTGTTATTAGTTATTATCGGACCTGTTATTAGTTATTATCGGACCTGTTATTAGTTATTATCGGACCTGTTATTAGTTATTATCGGACCTGTTATTAGTTATTATCGGACCTGTTATTAGTTATTATCGGATCTGTTATTAGTTATTATCGGACCTGTTATTAGTTATTATCGGACCTGTTATTAGTTATTATCGGACCTGTTATTAGTTATTATCGGACCTGTTATTAGTTATTATCGGACCTGTTATAGTTATTATCGGACCTGTTATTAGTTATTATCGGACCTGTTATTAGTTATTATCGGACTGTTATTAGTTATTATCGGATCTTTTATTGGGGTTTTTAGTTATTATCGGACCTGTTATTAGTTATTATCGGACCTGTTATTAGTTATTATCGGACCTGTTATTAGTTATTATCGGATCTGTTATTAGTTATTATCGGACCTGTTATTAGTTATTATCGGACCTGTTATTAGTTATTATCGGATCTTTTGTTATTAGTTATTATCGGACCTGTTATTAGTTATTATCGGACCTGTTATTAGTTATTATCGGACCTTTATTAGTTATTGACCTGTTATTATCGGATCTGTTATTAGTTATATCGGACCTGTTATTAGTTATTATCGGACCTGTTATTAGGTATTATCGGACCTGTTATTAGTTATTATCGGATCTGTTATTAGTTATTATTATAATTAATTAAAAGGGTATGTTTTGTTTCTAAAAGGTACTGGTAAGCTAGCTATCTGTAAATATATTCACTTTTAAGTTTTTTGTAGTAAATTGACTTAAATGTGTGGTTTAAATAGCCAACTCACAATTGCAACAAGTAAAGTTTATTTAAAACAGCACTCTAGTTGAAAGGTCCAAGATAGACTATTATCTAGTTGATTGTAATGACTAGCAGTATTCACAGGCCCATGTTAAGTAAATACTGAAGTTGATTAAAGTACCTTGAAATCTGCCCAGTATTTATTTTCTCTCTCTGGTTTTTAAAGTAGCTCTTTATGACAGTGAATAGAGGAGATATACAGTCATGAAGTACATTCAATTCAAACTGGCTAATTTTAGGTAAAAAAATCACAACACAATAAAGACTTGATTTAAAATCTAATCCAACTTTCCCACTTTCAGTGATGGGTGTTTGAATAATTCAACTAGACCTCACATCATTTTAATATTTGCAATAAAACAAGAAGTCCAGACATGCAGTAAAGTGCAATGTTTGTTTATTTTTAATAACAATGTTAATTTAAGCTAAAAACAAACCCTTGTATAATAGAACATCATGTATAGAGATCAATTTGAAATGAAATAAATAGAGTTTTATGTCCTACTATTCTGCATCTTATGGCTTTATGAAAAGCCAATGCCATGTGGAGTGCTATTAGGAAAAGCATATTGTTTGTGAAAGACTATGACAGAATGAATGAATGGATATCTTAGACCATTAGGTTAATAACTGCAATGCCATCCGGGTGCAATGAAAACATTTAAAGATCCCTTGACAATTGTAATATAACGCAAAAAGAGTAGCTAATGCCAGTGGTCTTGGCAAAATTTTCCTCAATCTGCACATGCCGAAAAAAGCATTGCACCATAAAAAAACATTGCCTATCTTCAAAATTTAGCCCATAAGTTAACAGAAGAGTAGGATTATTGCGATATTTAATTTTGTTTACAACACAAAAGTGATCCCTTTAACATTGATATATTATGTAGGGCTATTTAAGTTTTCTGAAAGTAAATAAATTTTGATATATGCGATTATCATATTAATATACCATTAAAACATATAGATAGATAATATCATAACCAGTCTATCATTTCTTAGTCAATATTGAGTTTGAGATTATTAATTTCTACTGTGGTATATGTACCAGTCAGTGTGTTATTGAGCAGGAGTTATTACACTCAAGGTCAGGGTATACAGGGCCGTTATTAAAAGGTGAAGCAAATATTAGATGGCTATAAATAGATTAAATAAATATAATTTTCTTACTAGAGATTATCATTATTTATTTTGCATATTTTATTTTATATTATTATAAGTTTTTGTCGATTGTCGATAATCTTTTATTTCATATATATATATAAGTTAAGAAGAGTATAAAAATGTCTGTTAAAAGTTGATGATAGTTCAAAAGAAATATAAAAAGATAGTGGAATGGACTTCTTATTATATTTCTATAATGTATTATATATGAATATATCATAAAAAAAGAAATATGCACAGTTTACCAAAGGTCAAGGTATTATACAACACTAGGTTTTCATATATTTAAATCGGAAAAACAATCGAAATGAAATTCAAAATTTAATTTGAATTTATTGTGTTGTACGCCTCGGTGGCTCAGTGAATGTCTTGGGTTCAACCCTGGCAAAGGTTATGACGAACTTTAGGATTTTTCAGTCTAGTTCTACCCTGTCATTCATGCAGGTCTGAGGGTCTGGCAATAAACCGAGGCCGCTTCCGCTACAGGCTCTGCATGTGAAAGATCCCGCAACTGATGGAAATTGCAAAAAGAGTAGGTTAACCCCCAGGCTTGTCCTTTTTCTCCCCTCTCGCTAAGAAATTGAGAAAACTAGAAACGTGGAGAACTTGATTATAATAATCAAAATTAAAGTAGTACATATTGAAAAGCTGTGGGATGTTATATATTGAATGTTGTGTGAAATCTGACTTCTGTTGTTTACAATCACAAGTGTCCTTCACCTTTCTATCAGTTGTCTTAAAGGTTTATTTTATTATACCCAATGTAACAGATTGTTGTTAGGTAGGCATGTTTTACTATTAACTATTTCACTTCATTATCATGTTAATGGTTACTTGGTTTAATTCCCTTGCCTTCTCGCTGCCAACTAGATAGATACTTGACTTACATTGACCCTGCTTTCTGTGTCAGCATGAAATACATACCGGTACATAACAATTCTTCATGTAGGCCTGTATCATTTCCAAGAAAAATTCAAAGAATTGCTGTGATGGCTCAGTGAGTTAGACGCTTCCTCACTAACCTGAATGTCCAGGGTTCAATCCCTAAAAGTTCTAAAATGATCTTTTGGATTTGTCAGCCCTGTTTTTCCCTCTTAGAGAAGCAGGTCTAAGGGAATCACATGAAAAAAGTGTCTAGCCAGTAGCGTGTAATGTCTAGCTAGATAACTTGACTCTATTAGGATAAAAATCTTGACTCAGCAGTGGGTAAGCATTAATTCAAATAGGATTGCAGTGGGTAAGCGTTTATTTAGATAGGATTGAAGTGGGAAAGTGTTTATCTAGGTATGATTGCAGTGTGAAAGCGATTATTCAGATAGGATTGAAGTGGGAAAGTGTTTATCTAGGTATGATTGCAGTGTGAAAGCGATTATTCAGATAGGATTGAAGTGGGAAAGTGTTTATCTAGGTATGATTGCAGTGTGAAAGCGATTATTGAGATAGGATTGCAGTGTGAAAGCGATTATTCAGATAGGATTGCGGTGTTAAATCATAATGATTTCCAAAGATTTATCTTACCAATTGAGTGGGAAAGATTTAACTTGGAAGGAATTCAGAGGGAAAGCGTTTATTCAGATAGGATTTACGTGTTAAATTTGTAATGTTTTTTTGCACGTTTTAAATCTTATGAATTATATTTAGTCTGTTTATTTGTATTAGGGGGTATTATTCGTGTTAGGGGGTATTATTCGTGTTTGGGGGTATTATTTGTAATAGGGGGTAATATTTGTAATAGGGGGTATTATTTGTAATAGGGGGTATTATTTGTTAGGGGGTAATATTTGTGTTAGGGGGTAATCTTTGTAATAGGGGGTATTATTTGTGTTAGGGGGTAATTTTGTAATAGGGGGTAATATTTGTTAGGGGGTATTATTTGTAATAGGGGGTATTATTTGTTTAGGGGGTAATTTTGTATAGGGGGTATTATTTGTTAGGGGGTATTATTTGTGTTAGGGGGTAATATTTGTGTAGGGGGTATTATTTGTATTAGGGGGTATTATTTGTGTTAGGGGGTAATATTTGTGTTAGGGGGTATTATTTGTGTTAGGGGGTATTATTTGTGTTTGGGGGTATTATTTGTATTAGGGGGTATTTTTTTGTTAGGGGGTATTTTTTTGTAATAGGGGGTATTATTTGTAATAGGGGGAAATTATTTTGTAATAGGGGGTAATATTTGTGTTAGGGGGTATTATTTGTGTTAGGGGGTATTATTTGTGTTAGGGGGTATTATTTGTGTTAGGAGATATTATTCGGATGTAAGTTACGTAATGAGATCTATAAGATGTTATAACTTAATCAATCATTATCATCTAACTGTAAAAATAAACAACATATAGGGCCTCGTTACTAATGTGTATATGAAACAAATGAGGCATATATTTATATATATATATGCATACTTGTATTTTTCACAAGTTGAAATGTATGAATCATAAGTATAGGCTAACAGCCGGCACTCTCTATTTCTATTGATGGTGAACTGTAATCAATATCCAGCCTCACAATCTCAATATATACCAGTAAACAATATGAGCTGGCATACTGGACTCCAAATATATATTATACATGCTCTGACTCATTTGACAAGCTTTCCCCTGACATTTATTACCATTTTGAGATTGATGCATCACTGTTTTTGTGATGTCATAACCGTCAACTGTTGTTTTATTTGACTTGATTTATTTGTTCAGAAAACTTCGTGGATTATATTTCTTTGTACATATGTAAGTATATTGAACAACTTTTTAGATTATCAAATTTTGATGAACCTCTTTGATTTAATGAGAGGATAGACCAATGTGCCTTCTTATGTGTATTTAAAAGTCAACTTGTAGAAACAGTTTTCAGATACCAGCAGACTTATTATAAGCCTTGACAAAAAAATTAAATGAATGGAGTTTTACACCCCACTCTTCTGTACTTAAACTATGTAAAGATAAGTAAACAAAATAACTATAGGTCTAGCATTAAAGACTGATAGAAACGAAGGCTATACAGTGAATATTGTGCTGCTGAATGAATTGTAGAATAATGGAATGTGAAGCTATGCATAGCCTATAAATTACCACATTCATTTTGTAACAGCTAACACTAAATGCCTCACCGAGTCCAATTTGCTGATTATGACATTTTGAATAGAGAAATTGCCTATCACAGTTTCATACAGAGTATATGGGTAATGATCGTGTTATATGTAGTCCAGTAAGTAGGTCTATGTGTTGTGTACAATCAGGTAAACTTGTGTTCTACCTTAAAGGGAACTTTTCAGAATCAAGTAAGAACATTTACTACAGCTGTGTTCAATATGAATAAGGAGCCATGGTGGTTCAGTGAGTTAGATGTTTGCTGACTAACATGAGAGTCCAGGGTTCAATCCCTGCAAAGGTTGAGATGAACTTTCAGATTTTTCTTCCTAGTTTCTCCTTGTCACTGATGCAGGTTGGAGGGACTGACATGGAAAAAGCGTCGAGTTGTTCAGATGAGACAATAAACTAAGGTCCCGTGTGTTACAAGCTATACATGTCAAATAACCTTTGACAGTTGGACATGGCAAAAGAGTAGGCTAATGTCACTGTCCTCACAAAATTTCACAAAACACACTGTATGACACTGCTCGTCTTCATTATCCCTTTTGGTAAAGAAGAGTAGGATGTAAAACTCCGTAGGACTGATTTTATCCAATCCCAGGCTAGAGAAACTTGTTAATATTATTTGGGAAACCTTCAAGTTTAGTAGTGCAGAATATTTATATTCTATACAGAACAAAGTCAGATATCGAATTCAAAATTTACATGACTCAGATAGGTTTTACATTTTTTGTGAATTTCAATTTAATTTCAGTAACATATTATATTATATATATTTGTGTTTTTGTATTAATAAATTCTAGTGTAGTGGATATTTATATTTGTTGAAATAAGGTGTGGTTGACCTGATATCTTCAAAAGAAATTTAAAAAATAAATTTAATATAGACAAGAGCTTTCTTGAAGATCGTGATATCCAATAATCCACACCCTAGTCCTTGCTTACTAATAATACACTACGAACATACAGTTTTACATAATAACTCTACACTTTGTTGAACAATCGAAGTGCATGGTTAAGTTGAATATATAACGAAATACTCATAATTATTAGGATTATAATGTAATTGATGATAATATGGTGGTTATATCAGTTTGTGGTGTTCACTGTCTTCTGTTAATGATATCACCATGTTCATAAAATCTATACCAAATGGTTGGTGACTGCTTACAAATGGAACAAATGTCTTGACTAATTTTCTTGTTTATGGTAGATTATATCCCCTTTCATTATCTCCCTGAAGTAATCGCTTTAGTACCATATTAGTATCTCTAATAACACCCCAATACTTGTGACCTACACTGCTTCTATAGGAGAGTATTTCTTATAACACATAATACTTGTGACCTAGGCCAGTGCTTCTATAGGAGAATATCTCTTATAACACCTAATACTTGTGACCTACGCCAGTGCTTCTATAGGAGAATATCTCTAATAACACCCTAATACTTGTGACCTAGGCCAGTGCTTCTATAAGAGAGTATATCTTATAACACCTAATACTTGTGACCTATGCCAGTGCTTCTATAGGAGAATATCTCTTATAACACCCTAATACTTGTGACCTAGGCCAGTGCTTCTATAGGAGAGTATCTCTAATAACACCCTAATACTTGTGACCTAGGCCAGTGCTTCTCTATGATATTTTCTCCTATATCACCTGATACTTGTGACGTAGACCAGTGATTCTTTAGGAGTGTATCTCCTATAACACATATGATACTTGTGATCTATTTGAGTAGGTAGTGTAGTTGGACATGACTGGCAAAATAAAAAGATAAAAAACAAACCCTTCCTCCCCCACATACTATTTCTATGTTAGTTTAGGTGTCAGGTCATCTACCTGTGAAGGTATGGTATTATATATTGTCAAGCCTTATCATGTTTTACTCAGGACATTGATAGCTTACTCGTGATGTAAGTAAGTTCAGTTTTTTTCTCTTTCACATGTGCTAATACAGTCTAACGGTGTTTTTTTCATAGAGTGAATGTTAAATTTAAATAAGTAACCACAATAGGCTACCATAATTCCAGTCCACCCAGCTGTAAATGGGTATGGATAATCTGAGAAAGATCAATGCCAAAAAGTTTGATCACAGAACTAATGGTAGAAAGGATCCTTAACTGTGAACTGAAGTTTTTATCTTTGTAAAATCGATATCAAGAAGTTTGACCAAGGACCAGCTGGTAGAAAGGATCCTTAACTGTGAACCGAAGTTTTTATCTTTGTAAAATCAATATCGAGAAGTTTGACCAGGACTAATGGTAGAAAGGATCCTTAACTGTGAACTGAAGTTTTTATCTTTGTAAAATCAATATCGAGAAGTTTGACCAAGGATCAGCTGGTAGAAAGGATCTTTAAGTTAGAACCTAAGTTATTATCTGTAAAATCAATACCAAGAAGTTTACCAAGGATCCAGCTGGTAGAAAGGATCCTTAATGGAACCTAAGTTATTGAAAATCCCTGTAAAGATCAATGACCAATTTTACTTGTAAAATCATACCAAGAGGTTTGCCAAGGACCAGCTGGTAGAAAGGATCCTTAACTGTGAACCTAAGTTGTTATCCTTGTAAAATATATCAAGAAGTTTGACCAAGGACCAGCTGGTAGAAAGGATCCTTAACTGTGAACCTAAGTTGTTATCCTTGTAAAATCATACCAAGAGGTTTGACCAAGACCAGCTGGTAGAAAGGACCTTAACTGTGAACCTAAAATGTTAGCCTTGTAAAATATAGTTGTTTCTTTTAAGTTAAAATTGTTGTGATTATGAAGGTGTTATTTGATATGTTTGATCTAATGTTATGAATTTTGTGATTAACAATGTGACAAGTTTTATTGAATGATGGATATTTGGTTATTTACTTTTCTCAGGGTCTTGTTGATATATATGTGTGAGTTTTGACAGGAGTTTATCTGTCGATTTGTATTCAACACCTACCTCAATTTTAGACAAGTTTTATTTGAAGAGTAACAAGACAAAAATACAAATTGAAGATTTTTAAAAGATCGAAACATTTCTCTTGATTAAGCCGCGGTGGCTCAATGAAGGACCAGGGTTAAAACTTGACAAAGGTCCAGATGAACTTTCAAAATTTCAAGTCCTGTTCTCTCTTGTCAGTGATGCAGATCTAAGGGGCTGACATGTAAAAAGTGTTTAATAATTCAAATGGGACAATAAACGGAACCACATTCTCTACCTAGGCTTAAGCCATTGAAAGAAAATTTTTGGTGTTTTTTTCACAATTTCCTTTTCTTGCATAAACAAAATCAAACATGTGACCTTGTTATATGCAAGCATATCACATTACTCTGTTTTAGTCATTTATACAGCAAAATAAGAGGTTGCAGATACCAGCTCTTGTGACGTCATAAAAGTGCATGTAATGTCATGTCACTTGGCATATACATTACATAAACAGACAAAATACAAAGAGCAGAGATTTGCTTAAGGGGCCGTAGTGGCTAGATGCTTGCTTGCTTACCTGAAGGTCCCGGGTTCAATCCCGGCAAAGGTCAAGATTAACCCTCCGATTTTGTAGCATGGTTTCATCTTGTCAGTCATGCAGATCAGAGGGGACTGACATGGAAAAAGTCTCTAGTCATTCGGATGGGACAAAAAAGGCTGTGCCACATAAAGGATCCCTCAGTTGGAAATAAGAAAAAGAGCAGGCTGCCACTGTTCTGGCAAAATTTTCCTCCTCGCACACTGCATGGTGTTGCCTGTCTTTATTAGCCCATTAGGTGCAGAAGAGTAGGACGTAATACTCCAATCATTTTGAGATTTGCTTAAGTAGTTACAAGATATGTCTGTAGTTCCTGTCTTAGCTGAGATCCTTAGAGTTAATGGATGGCTTCAACACACTTTGTTTTTCTCATGGTAAGACCCCAAGTATTCCATCAGTTATTTTTAACTTGAAACAAATATTAAATCAGATGTTTGATGATACGATTGTTTTGTTATTGTGATGTGATATAGGATTGTTTTGTTATTGTGATGTGATATAGGATTGTTTTGTTATTGTGATGTGATATAGGATTGTTTTGTTATTGTGATGTGATATAGGATTGTTTTGTTATTGTGATGTGATATATGACAATAAGTTCAGAATGTTTAAGTTTCAATTATGATGAATATTGCCAAATATCCATGGCATTTGAAATACAGTTTACAGTTAGATACTAGTTGAATAGTAGTGTAGTATACTGTAAGGCTAGAAATTAATGCGTCAACAAATTAATGCGACATGGGGTATAGAGACTAAAATGCGAGTACAAATTAATGCGATCCGCGATAGGTGTCTACAAGTGTTTATTGAATGAAGACATGAACAATGATCAAGATTTTATCTTAAATAGTCAAGTGTGAAAATCTTTTGTTTTTTAACGTCATTGATTGCTAATCAGCTTCAAATTTAGAGATAATTACCTCATTACTGAATCGCCCGGTATCAATTTAAATACTTAATTCAATATAATTCACTTGGGAATATGTATTTAAAAATGCGGATACAAATTAATGCGATCGCGGATAGGTCGCATTTAACGCATTAATTTCTATCTCGCAATAATTTGTAGCCTTACAGTAGTCTTGTAATCACCATTAAAAATATCACTAGCCCTGATTTGAAGTTTTAGTTTAGAGTAGTATGTTATTAATATCTCCGATTTAAACCCAGGACATTGTAACTTACTGAACTACCTATTAACTGTATGATATACAAGTTCTACATTAATAAAGAATACGAATTATAGATTAGATCATATTGTCAAATCAAATCAAGATAAGATTAACTTAAACTATTGTAAGAGTTGTCCAAGTTTACATTTCCAGATAAACTATGTTTACTAAAAGACTTATAGTAATATTAAAGTGATACTGTGTCTTAGATTGAACATAAAATATAAGTTCTCAAGAATGGTCAATATGGGTATATATTCATCAGTGAACTTACCTGGTGTCATAAAGTAACAGAATCTCTGTAAAATCTGGTAAAACTCACAAAACTATGTAATTATTGAAAAAAGCTTAATCAATTTATTATTTTTTCCATTTTTATTGATAATTACTAAGTTTTTGGGATTTATCTGATTATATAAGGATTCTGTTATGTCATTTATGGCAGCTGGTATATCTATTGATGAATATTTATTGGCCAAGTTTAAAATTAAAAACTTTATGTTCATTCTAAGACACACTATTCCTTTAAATAAATTGAAAATCTTTATGTTATAGCTCTGAAAAGTTCGTTAACTACTTATTGAGTAACAGTTACGCACAAGAATTTCAAAGATATAATAATCAAGGCAAATCTAGTTATGTATATCCAACTTAGAAGTAAAAACAGTGTAAAAACAAACTTAAGGATATATTGTGTCATTATTTTATTTGATATTTTCCAGGTAAATACATGTAGAAGATGATATTGTATTATATGGGAATTATCTGCACACCATATCTTTTATAACTGTATGTTAGCATGAACGTTCATCAAATGTGATTTAGAAGGAATATTTGTATATTCCACCTCAGGAAGAAAAGAAGATGGCTGGATGGACGAGTCTGTCAGGTTACCTACATTATAAACCAGGTTCTAGTGGCAGTAGTAGCTTCAGTAAGTATTTACTGTGTTTAATGGTATACCACAGCCCCTTTTTGTGTCTATCTCCTTTCATATCCATAGCCCTTCTTTATCTATCTCCTTTCATATGGTTATTATTCACCCTTCACACTTTCAGATTTTTCAACTTGGTTTCCCCTTGTCAGTGATGCAGGTCTGACGGACTAATATGGAAAAGCATCTAGTTGTTCGGATGGGACAATAAACTGAGGCCCCGTATGCTGCAGCATCCCTCGGCAGTTAATATTGCAAAAAGAATGAGCTTGTCCTAATTCTCCACCTCCTCCAGGACATTTTGAAAACTAGATGCTGGGAAAATGTATGATGATTTCAAGGCGCCAAAATTCCAATTAAAATGTTCATCTTTTTATCTTTGCTTTATCTTCGGGGAGAGGACAATTGGTGGGGCTAAATTCTCAATGACCTGGCCCCAGCCACTGTGAACCCCACCCGGAATATATTCTTGGAATATATGATAATAGTAGCCCTATATGGATGTTATTTCAAATGTTTTATTAAAAAGAAAAAAAGAAAGCACCTGTTGAGTTTATTGAACACCTAAATGGTTATTAGATGTTATTTTATTTATTTTCTCTCTTATTGATTTATTGTAGTAAATATATTCTCTTCTTTATCTAGATAAACCTTTTTATCAAATTCTATAGCTTTGATATAGCATTCTAGCTCATTTAGATTTCAGTTTTCATATCTTAGTAATTTGGTATAATCTAAATCAAAAAAATATTATGATTTATATAAATAGATAAACTTTTTATCAATATTCATAGCTTTGTTAATAGCATTCTAGCTCATTCAGGGTTGCAAATGATTAGATACAACCTAAGTTGCTACAGAATTAATTTTGTGAAACCGAAAGTAACTTTACAAACAACTTCTCGATGGGCCACAGACTCATGACTTGAATTAACATTTTTGGCCCAATAATGATCATAAATTTTGTTTATTCCTAGCACTGGGAAGGTTGAAAGCGAAGAAGAGGATGTGGTTTGTGCTAGAAGAGAGCCAATGTCAGTTACTATTCTTTAAAACAGAGGAAGATGCAGGGAGAAAACAACCTCAAGGACTGGTCAATCTGAAGGGGTCAGCTATAACTTTAGACCTGGATAATCAAAATCAATTCATCATAATGTAAGTTCTGTCGCTTATTGAAAATTCTTGGTTGTGTAAAGTGCTTGGTGTCTATTACAAAAAGTGTTTTGACTTCCATTCTCTGCATGCTTTGCATTTACACTACAACCATCGAGTCCGGTCTGAGTACAGTTCCAAGACCACTTCTTCAAGATGGGCCAAAATTGGAACCTTTCTGAGAACCTTCCCTCGAGATACATTTTGTCGTTTTTTGGGCTGAATGTTAGACAGGACCATGTCCTTGTGTATTGGACCTAATTCTGACCCATGTAAAATAAAGAGTCTATGTTTGTCTCTATGGACTGAATGTTAGACAGGACCATGTCCTTGTGTATTGGACCTAATTCTGACCCATGTAAAATAAAGAGTCTATGTTTGTCTCTATGGACTGAATGTTAGACAGGACCATGTCCTTGTGTATTGGACCTAATTCTGACCCATGTAAAATAAAGAGTCTATGTTTGTCTCTATGGACTGAATGTTGTCCTTGTGTATTGGACCTAATTCTGACCCATGTAAAATAAAGAGTCTATGTTTGTCTCTATGGACTGAATGTTAGACAGGATCATGTCCTTGTGTATTGGACCTAATTCTGACCCATGTAAAATAAAGAGTCTATGTTTGTCTCTATGGACTGAATGTTAGACAGGATCATGTCCTTGTGTATTGGACCTAATTCTGACCCATGTAAAATAAAGAGTCTATGTTTGTACCCATCTGCAACAGGTACCGTATATCTACTGATGAATATATACTCTTATTGGCCAAGTTTAAATTCTATGTTCATTCTAAGACGCAGTATTACTTTAAATTAATCAGTCTACATGTTTTTTATGTTTACACTATTATTCAACATGGTAATAATTTATTATAATGACTTTGATAAACAATAAGTAGTTAATATACCAACGTTTTCATTAACCTTTTACCATTATTGATAACACATAGATTATAACATCATTATTCACATTATTATAACATTATTATTCACATTATTATAACATTATTATAGAGTGGATGGAAAAGATCATATATTAACAGCCGAGAACCACGAGTCAATGATGATCTGGTTAATGGCACTTCAGGTAATTTAATGTTTTAATAAATTATCTAACTTTTGAGTATTTTTTGAAAGAATATATAGATCATATCTTACGAGTCTTTCTTGATATCAAAAATATGACCACAAATCAATAGCAGTTTAAAACTCTGAGGCTTTGCCGAGATTTTTTCATTTTTATCAACGAGTGGTGATATTTTTATATCAAGAAAACTTAGTTTGAGATTTTATTTATCACCCAATATCAATGTTAGTTAATAAAGAAATAAATTATAATGGAATATTTTTTGCATTATCTCGTTGAAGATAAAGTGCAGTAGATAACGCTTTTTATCATACAAGCGATATCAACTCTCTTAATGAGTTGTAAAATTGAATAATTATAGAATATATTTTAGCTGTAATGGCTGTATGCTTATTATCCAACCCAAACAATGAAAATACAAACTTGATGCTACAGATAACAGATTTAAACTGGTGCTTAAAAATAAATTGAATTGATTTATTTGTTTTTTTATATTTTTTATTTCTTATCCTCCATATATGTTTTATTACTGATATTTAGATGTTGAATGTTCTTATAAAAAACATATTGATTTGATAAATGTATGTTTAAAATAAGAGCCTTTAGGTCTATTCAATATTTTATATCCGTTACTTACAAATAGATTATTTTTTTAGGCCAAACGAGACCATTTCTCCAAACGTGCTGCTGATATGGATGAGACTTTAGAAGCTGTAGAGTTTGATGATAAGCGAGTGCGGGTAAGTTTGCAGTGAAATTATTCAAGTAGATTTTCAACAATTAGTTGTCTCGATTTACTTTCGTAGGTAATTCGCAACATATAGAATTTATTAGTCATGTAGATTTGATCAATAAATGAAAAAAATGAATGGAGTTTTACGCTCTACTCTTCTCAATCTATTGGGCTAATGACAAGGAGCATTGCCCTGCAGTGTGTAATGAGGAAAATTTTGCCAGGACAGCAGGACTAGCCTACTCTTTTTGAGATTTCCAACTGTCGAATGATCTTTAACGTTCACAGGCTATAACACACCATGCCTCTGTTAATTGTCCCATCTGAAGAGCTGGACGCTTTTTTCATGTCAAAGATTTACAAATTTTAAAATGTCGAAATATTATCTTTCTAGAGTTCTTCAGATTTATCCAAATCACGTCAAATTATGAGGAGTCATAAAACATTATGTGCTACTAAATCACTGCACTCAACGATAGGAAGAACGTTACCGACAGCCGTGACTTGTGACGATGTACGACAGGCTGATTGGAAACATTATCAACTGAGTCGACTGGGAGAGACTATTGATGTCAACAGAGTGCGAAAAGGTCAGTAATTTTAGAAATTGTTTTTTAACATGATCCAAATGACTGCTTTTTATACACCCACATTCTAAGACACGCAAACTATTGCACTTTACTGGTCTAGATATATTTTATCCACATAGTTAGACACCAGGAAGCACAACGCATGATTAAACACTCAAAAAATATAACATAGAAAATATCACTTCCATTCTGCAAATGGGGCAGATAATCCAGAAAAGTTTAATATCACGAGGTTTGGAAAAGGACTAGCTGGTTGGAAGGATTCTTAATTGTGAATCTAAGTTGTTATCCTTGTAAATTATAGATGTTTCTTTTTTTTTGGATAGTGGGCGTATCTTGCTTGGCAACCACTTGTTGTTTGTCTGAGTAGATGAAATGTTGGATACTGAGAATAATTTTATGATAAAAACATGCATATTATGATAAACATAGCACAACTTTATAACTATCTGTTTTTAAAATCATAGTTATATATATATTATTAAATTTATTAAATTAATATCTCCTGGTAGTATAATAATAATAATAATACTTTATTTGACACTAGAGGTAAAAAATAGCCAAGGGTATCACAGGATTGACATGTGACATTCATCTTTATCACAGGAATGTCATCTTGCGTTCATCTTTATCACTGGAATGTCATCTTGCGTTCATTTTTATCACAGGAATGTCATCTTGCGTTCATCTTTATCACAGGAATGTCATCTTGCGTTCATCTTTATCACAGGAATGTCATCTTGCGTTCATCTTTATCACAGGAATGTCATCTTGTGTTCATCTTTATCACAGGAATGTCATCCTGCGTTCATTTTTATCACTGGAATGTCATCTTGTGTTCATCTTTATCACAGGAATGTCATCTTGTGTTCATCTCCATCACTGGAATGACATCTCACGTTCATTTTTATCACTGGAATGTCATCTTGTGTTCATCTTTATCACAGGAATGTCATCTTGTGTTCATCTT
Organism: Nipponacmea schrenckii; assembly: GCA_030562195.1. NCBI lineage: Eukaryota > Metazoa > Mollusca > Gastropoda > Lottiidae > Nipponacmea > Nipponacmea schrenckii. Next base: position 23,775,314 of record JAUJPP010000012.1, on the reverse strand, counting down.
TATCACTGGAATGACATCTTGCGTTCATCTCCATCACTGGAATAACATCTTGCGTTCATCTTTATCACAGGAATGTCATCTTGCGTTCATCTTTATCACAGGAATGACATCCTGCGTTCATTTTTATCACAGTGAATGACATCCTGCATTCATCTTTATCTCAGGAATTACAATAGCCAGCTTTTAACCCAGGGCTGTGAATTGTCTGTATTCGTTAGTCATGTCTGATTAGAGCTCAAAAATGACTTATTGCAATTTTAATCTTTAGGACAATTTCTATGCAGGTGTGCCTTCTTTTCTGGAACGTCACTCAGGATTGCCGCCTATTATTCTATTACAACTATTTATTTTGAAAATTAAGGGCCAACACTGATAGACACTGAATTTTTGTTTATGCATGTTACGCTTTGCAAGGTATATAATTATGTCGTGCATGGGTAATGATATTTGCACTTCTGTATTTAATCTCATCTGTATATCCACCACTTTTAACAGTTTGAATTCTCTTTGATACTATTTTCTTTTCCTTCTAGTTTCCTTTGAACGCACTGATCGTTCTCGCTCACTTCCACCAGTTTTTGAAGGTAAAAGTAATAGCCACAAGTTCTTAGATTTGTTCATATTTTGCTTTTTTTTTCTGATCTTTTAGAATGAGTTTTAAATGGAAATATGTTGTAGAAATAGCACTTTAGGGAATCGGAACTATTTAAAGCTTATTATTAGTCAATTATTTGATTCCCTTTTGATCACTTTAAGCATATTAAATGGGTGCTGCGTCTTAGAATGGACATAAATATAAGTTCTCAAGAATGGTCAATATGAGTATATATTCATCAGAGAACTTACCTGGTGTTATAAAGTAACAGAATCTCTGTAAAATCTGGAAAACTCACAAAACTAAGTAATTATTGAAAATGTTTCTCAATTTATCAAGCCTTTTTCAATACACAAATGCATCTTTATGGATAATTACTTTTTTTTAGTTTTTTTTATTTATCAGATTATATAAGGATTCTGTTATGTTATTTATAACAGCAGGTATATCTACTGATGAATATATACTCTTATTGACCAAGTTTAAAATTTAAAAATTTAATGTTTATTCTAAGACATAGTATTCCTTGAAATGCTGCTTTTCTGGTGAAATATTGTCACTGCACACTGCTTGTTACTTGTGTGTTTATCTATTAAGATATTTATTAGATAATAATAAATTCTATACAAGCCCTGTATGCTATTTCTATACATATTTCTAGATCTACATAACTCCTAAATTATGTTTGACCCTGAATGGTCTCCATAGTATTAAAAGGCTGTGTTACTGGTATTCCTTCAGAAGTAGCCTACTATTTAAGTTGTAGTAACAGACTTTAAGATTTTATTTTTAGTTCTATTGAATTCATGAAAATAGTAGATTATTATTATTTTAAGGTGTAGATTCTCCTAATGTGATATTTCAGAAATTCTTCTGTGATTACATAAATATTGTTTCCTTTCTTTGCCTTGTGTTAATCCTTAGAAAATTATTAGCAATCTGAAACAAAATGAAATTGAAATTAACGTAGTTTTACGTCCTACTCTTCTGCCCCTTATAGGCAGAGGGGCATTGCTATGCAGTGTGCAATGAGGACAATTTTGCAAGGACAGTGGCATAAGCAGGTTGACTTGAAAAACGAAAGTAGTCATACGAGAGCTTAGAAAGAACACAATAAAATTAAACAGTAGGAATAAATCCTTCCAACCCTATAAGGCCTTTATATATTTTATTTTTTAGTTTTAAAATTCAACTCAGGTATTTATTCCTTTCTGATTTGGTATTTGCTGTGTTTTTCTTTATTCCTTCCCATACCAGCTTATCTTTTGTTCAATTTTTTTATATTAAACTTGCTTTTTAAAGGCATAGATGGTCTTAGAATATACTTGTCCTACTGCTAAAATTGTTCAAGACAACTCGGACCAATTTTTCTGAACTCCAAACATCCATATGAAACTACATAGATTCTTACATGGAATTAACACACACAGCCCTTTTGGATCACTAACTTGAATTTTGAATTTAAAAAAAAAAAAGCAATGATAATACCTCTACAAAGACTTCAAATCACCTTTTCTGATGCATCCCTTTCCATTTTGCTGCCCTCTTATATCACCTCTCACGAATTTGCCCATTTTTCAATTTCATTTGCCCCTTTTCTATTTTCTCCCTTTACTCATTTTACTCCTCCCTGCTTCACCCTCTTATTTTTAAACATTTGGCCCCTTAATATATTATGCTTGGTCAAAGTTTAAATTCTGACCCCGAGTATATTTTGGTAGCAAGGAATATGACGGTCTGGCCAAAGTTTCCACAAAACCACAAACAAAATTTCAAATTGTTATCAATAATTTCAATTTAAATGTAAATGTCTGACAGCTGTGTACATCCTTTTCAAATTAATATCAAATTATATTACTATTTTTTCTCTGTATTCATTTTACTCTTGTACTGTCCAGTCATGCAATGAAACCTGGGAAAGGGAGAAATGGTAATAACGGGTGATATTGGAAGGTGGGGGGGGGGGTAAAACAGGACAAAAATGGGAGATGAACATAATCAGTAAAGAATTGTGCCTTGTTTACGAGCAAAAAATTGAACATGTTTTTGAAGAACAAGGGCAGTAAATCATGTGGTCGGACCTACCTAGGGATATGTCTATGATCTTCATGTTTCATAATCATTCACTTCTACATCTAATGGGTTAATGAAGATGGACAACGCCTTCTCTTCTGCACCTTATGGGCTAAAGAAGATGGTTGGGCAATGCCATGCAGTGAGCAATGAGGGAAATTGATGGTTTTGATTGGAAACAGTTTTGTGACTCACTTCATCAAAATCGTTTTAAAATATATTATCAATAAATGTTGTTTTCCAAAGACTTAAGTAAAGAAATTTCGTTAAAGATATTGATTTTGTTGACACCAGCTGATAAGTTTTATTTCTAAAAACAAACTTTTGATAGAATTTCTATAACATTATGAAAATACAACATGGCTAAATCAGTAGTTTAGGAAATGGTTGACATTTCTTTTGTAGTATCACAAATTTTGATGAAATTATGTTAGAATAAGGATCAATGTTATGTGTTAAGTGTACCTAGTTAAAGTGTGTTTATTAGAGAAAAGATCAATATTGCTTTCTGATTTTGTTTTCGTTTGCTCAAAGCCTGCTGGTAGAAGGCAACATCGTTGACACTTTAATGGTAAGTGCACTTTTTTTTATTGTTGTGGTAATTGATGTTGTGTCTGTAAAGTGCACCAGTTAAAGTGTGTTTAATAGAGAAAAGATCAATATCGCTTTCTGATTTTTTCTATTGCTTAAATCCTACTGATACTTAAATGGTAAGTGCATTTTTGACACTTTGAAGGTAAGTTCACTTTTTTGTTGTTGAAAGTGACGCCGAGGTTGTTTTGATCTATTGTGACAGTGTAAAACCAATAATTGTTTGGCCTTGGTCTTGATAAGTTTTGTACGAACTGGTGGCTTAATTGACACATTTTGATTACATGAGAGTGTATACATGGTAACTGGTCGGGTAATGAAGGTGGTCGCTGATCAGTCGTTAATTACATTGAAAACTCATAGAGGAGACTTTATTGTGGCCGCTTATTGAAGGTAGTTTCTGGATAGTTGCTAACTAGACAGTTGCTAACCAACCAGTTGCTTACTAGACAGTTGCTAACTAGACAGTTGCTAACTAGACAGTTGCTAACCAGACAGTTGCTAACTAGACAGTTACTAACTAGACAGTTGCTAACTAGACAGTTACTAACTAGACAGTTGCTAACCAGACAGTTGCTAACTAGACAGTTGCTAACCAGACAGTTGCTAACTAGACAGTTGCTAACCAGACAGTTGCTAACTAGACAGTTGCTAACCCAGACAGTTGCCAACCAGACAGTTGCTAACTAGACAGTTGCTAACCAGACAGTTGCTAACCAGACAGTTGCTAACTAGACAGTTACTAACCAGACAGTTGCTAACCAGACAGTTGCTAACCAGACAGTTGCTAACTAGACAGTTGCTAACCAGACAGTTGCTAACTAGACAGTAGCTAAATGAACAGTTGAGTAGGACATAAAACTCTATTCATTTCATTTACCCCATTCAAACATGTCCTTTAAATCTGCAGAAGAGTAGGACGTAAAATTCAGTTCATCATGGCGTTGAGAGATTTGTGTGAGTCATGGTAATTGTTATTGATATGTTATATGATTAAAGTATGAGTAGACCATTCTGGTGGAACAGATGTTTGCTCTAATTAAACATTCAAACAGTTTTTAATAGGTTCAATTTCAAGATGGATTGTCCTGCCCAAGTTAAAGGGCCCAGTTTGCCCTTGTTAGTGATGTTACTGACATGGAAAAGCGTCTGGTCGTTCAGACTATAAACCAAGGCCATGTGTGCTACAGACTGCATGTTAAAGATCCCTCGACAGTTTGAAATTGCAAAAAGAATAGGCTAAAGGTGTTGCCTGTCTTCATTAGCCCATAAGGTGTAAAAGAGTGGTTTGTAAAGTTCCATTCAATGTTTCTGCGATTTGTAACTGTCGAGAGATCTTAAGTGTGCACAATCTGTGGCTCAACCTATATTTGAGATAAAAGATATAGATTTAAGGTAGCTTATCTTTAATATATTTATGATGAATGTTATTGATTAGCTTGTTTTAGTGATTCTGTGGTATTGACTGATGTATTAATTATGGTCTACAAATAAGATAGCTTATATGTCATGTACCCACCCTATATATATAATAATAATAAACTCTTTATTTTACATAGGTCAGCATTTATTAGCTTTTTCTTATAGTCTGTTATATAGTCTTATCTCCATTACACTATTCTGTTATATCCATTGAATTAAAAATCCCAGATCATTGGCAGATAACTTACTGCCTTTCCCTTGTTACATGTTCAAGTAGTTTTATATCCTACTTTTCTTTACCTTATTTTGGATGAAGAGGTACAGTGACAGTAACTATCCATAGAATTCAGAAGGTTTATTTTGATCAATGTCTGGAGGGGATCCGCAGTGGCTCAGTGAGTTAGACGCTTTCTCGGTAACCTGAAGGTGCAAGGTTTCAATCACATGCAAGGGGTCTCGATAAACTTTAGCCATATATGTCGACTGTACAGAATCAATCGGTGGATGTACTTTAGCTATATTGGTCGACTGTACAAAATCAATTGGTGGATGTACTTTAGCCATATTAGTTGACTGTACAGAATCGATTGGTGGATGTACTTCAGCCATATTGGTCGACTGTACAGAATCAATCGGTGGATGTACTTTAGCCATATTGGTCGACTGTACAGAATCAATTGGTGGATGTACTTTAGCCATATTGGTCGACTGTACAGAATCAATTGGCTTGAATCCAATAAGTATAAATGCTGCTCAATTTATTGATTTGAGTTAGAAGTGATTTAGTTGAGTTTGTTTGTGACATCTGGCTGGCCATCTAATAAGATTGTTTGTTACAGGATGTATATATATATATATATTTTAACAGTTGTACTAAACTATGATGATTTTGTAATGAATCTGGTATGGTTAAAGTTTTTAATTGTTGTTTTGATCTATAGTAGTTTTTGTAGTAAATATAAGTTATTAGGACAATTTTCATAAATTATGAAGTTAATCCCTTATTTGAGAGATAAGTCGTATTGGAATGTAGATAAGTTATTTTGTGATGCAGAAAGTCATATAGTAATGCAGATAAGTTAAGATAAGTCATAATGTAGGGCAATAGATGATAAAAATGTATATGTAGTGATATTCTCACTGTTAAAAATGTATTCTACTTAACACATGATATATGGGACTTCATTATTGATTGTTGTCATAATTATGTTGCTTGGTTGTGTAACCTGGTAAAAGGCATTCATCATTAAGTGATGCTGGTCTGTGTAAGGAACTCTATTTGTGAGAATCTGACCAAATTGTGGAGTCTGGATTTTCTAGTATAAGTTATATGGATTTGTCTGTAGGCATATCATACTTGTTTAGTTTTTGTGAGTAAAGTTTGAGATGTGATTAAAGATCAAGATGTGAGTAAAGTTTGAAATGTGAGTAAAGATCAAGATGTGAGTAAAGTTTGAGATGTGAGTAAAGATCAAGATTTGAGTAAAGATCAATTTATATGATTTAAGAAGAGGTTATATTGATACGTATGTGATTTCTAGTTTTATTCTTGGGTGAGAAGTTATAATGTTTTGTGATAGAGTTCTCATAGCAAGCTGATCAGGAACTTTCTATGGATCTTTAACTTACTGTTTTATCAAAAATGATTTTCTTTGGAATGATTTATTGTTAACAAGTTCATGGTTTTATTTTAAAATGTGTTACTTCAAGCTCAATGTCTGTCAACAAATTTTAACATTATCTTTGGATTAGAGTTAAGTTTTAAGAAATGGAGTCGTTCAGAAGGGAAAGGAAAACAGCGTCTGCCAGGAGGAAGGAATTCAGAGAACAAGACTCGGGTTTCTCAGAGTGTTATTGTACCGTTCATAAACTTCGGAAAGAAAAACAGAAATATCTCAGAAGTATGAAAACTCACTTATTTTTTTTAAAGCTGAATGAACATTAATGATAATTTTCAAACTGTTAGACCTGTTTTTATTTTAGAGCAATAAAAATAATAATAAACTTTTTATTTTACCTGGACCAGAATTAGATCCTCTCTAACATTCAGCCCATGGATACAATACATTTGATGATATGAAAAAAAAACAAAATACAGAATATTTCAATGTACAATTTTGTTTAAAAATACTCAAGTACATGTGTATTAGATGGACAGATTTATGTTCCTGTGATCAAGTACATGGCCACAAAAGTGCTTTAATAAAGTAAAAAATTTATATTGGTGTCATGTTTACAACGAAACCAGTGCATTTATATCAACGTTCTTTGGTCTGTCAATCATCGCTTTACTCAACATTTATTTTCTCTTCATTGTATCCCTATTCCATTTACTAGGTGTAATACCTTGATCATCTCCAACACTTATTACACCTGCAAAAACACCCAGCTTGATAGTCTTCTTCACACCAGCCTTTTATTTTAGGTAACGTCTTGCTTCTTAGCTGATGTGTAGAGACACATAAACCAAACAGCATTGAGATTTGTACCTTAAGATTTCTAATCATTTTATTTACAGAAGTAACATCGAAGGTGAACAATCAACCTTACAATAAACAGTTATCTGTGAGTGCCGAGCATGCGGCGGGCATGCAACTATATCTTCAACAGAAAACAGTCCCACATCCCAATCAGTGTAGTAACTCAAGTAGTGGTAGTACAGGAGACAGTGATGAAGTGTTTGGAGAAGACGGTCAACATGCACCTCCTAAAGAAGAGAGCTGGAGAACAAAGATCTTAAGGAAGTTGAATCTGGAAGATGATAAAGATAAGAGTCACGAGGAACAGTCCACACCAAGGAAGAGCACTCGGTAAGAGTTTCCATGACATTTTCCGAACCTTTATTTAATTTATTTTTACGATTTCAGTATTTCCTTTCTCAAGAGGCATTTAGTAGAGGAAACAATTATATAGATAAAAAATTACTTTATTAAATAACTTGTGACGTTTCAACGAGGATACTCTTGTCTTTATTAATCAAAAATACAAAATAACAGAACAGGGAGAATATATACTACTTGCTTGATAAAGACGGGAGTACCCTCGTCGAAACGTCACAAGTTATTTAATAAAGTTATTGTTATCCATATAATTATGTCCAGATATAATTTCAGTATTGCATGTTTTATGCAATTTTTTATTGGAAAAGGAAACATTTAGATTGTTCTGTCCTTAAATAATATTTTGATGTTTCTTTGTGAATTATAGATGTGTCAAGAGCAGGTCAAATTTAAAAATTTGTAATTTAATGTTCATTCTAAGACACAGTATCACTTTAATATTCGATATGTTTGATTCAGGCTAGGTAATCTGAACCATATCTTAGTGTATGGAATATTACTGTTTCTTCCTTAAATATCATTATATATTCCTATTCGCCAACTGAATATTATATTATATTAGATATGTTTAATTTAGGCTAGGGTTTTTAAAATTTTTTTCCAAAACAATTATTTTTTAAAAAAGGTTATTTTATGAAATGTTTCAACGAAGGGTTTTTTAAAAAGTAGAATGGATCTGGTTGTCTTTAGCTGGTTGTTTTGTTTCTAACTGCTGTTTTGGGTTTATTTTGTCACTAAAAATATATGTTAAATCATAATAATCATGACCAGTCTAAATTGGTACCAATAAATGTCGTAGTGCAGGCCTAGTTTATATTTACAAGCAATTAAACATGGGTTCCCTTATATTCATATATATTCCATAATTGGACAGCTAATATTTATATCAATAGAAAGTATCTAATCTAATGATTGGGAAAATCCCAGTTCCACATTAACTCGTTATAAGCATAATTACAAAGGAAATTGTCTGTCTTCATAAGCCCATTAGGTGTAGAAGAGTAGGACGTAAAACTCCATTTCATTTATTTCAGAAACCCCCTCTGGCAAAATTTCTCTCATTGCACACTGCATGGGTTGCTCGTCTTCATTAGCCCACTAGGTGCAGAAAAGTAGGATTTAAAACTCCATTAAATTAATTTTGTCATTCAAGAGTTGTAAAAACCACATAATACCTCAAATAGGACAGGACTTAGCAAATTAACTTAAACACTTGGAGGAGGTGTGGGTTGGGAAACTTTCTAACATTTGGTGTAACATCCATCAAGTCTGAAATAGTTTATATTTTTGGTGATTGAGAATGTGAAATGTACTTAACCTTGCATGTTTCATCATTCTTACATTTCATAGCGGACTTTCTCTAGGACCTTGACAAGCTTCCTTCAGATTCTCCTTCCTTAATTGTCTCCTCTGATCAGTGGATCAATCAGCAATGATGTATCATATTGTCAAAACTTGGTGTGAGTGTTTATCACTCAAGGATGAACCCTATTGATAATCAGACCAATTGAAAATTATTTACCATGAGTTATAGCCCCTGTCGGTCTGTCTGTCAATAATTGTTGTGGACACAACAACAGAGATGGTTTCTCGATGGATATTGACAACACTTGGTGTGAGTGTTTGTAATCACTCAAGGATGAACTCTATTGAAAATCAGACCAGCATAAAATATTTACTATGAGTTATTGCCCTTGTTCTTCAAAATGTTCAATTCAATTCAAGAGCTGGTTTCTTGATGTATTTTGATGAAACTGGGTGAGTTTTTGTAATCATCCAAGGATGAACCCTATTTAAATCAGACCAGCTAAAAATATTTAGTATGAGTTATTGCCCTTGAATTTATATTCATTCTAAGACCCAGTATTGTATGCTTCTATTCTTCATGTTAATTGACTTATATTTGTATAATATTTGTATAATAATTGTATAATATTTGTATTATATTATATTATAGTTCCCTATCTGTGTCGTTATCAAGTGATTCAGCTATAGACAAGGGAGAATCCATCTCACCAGAGGTTAATGGACGAGTCTTTGGTTTAGAAAAGGAGTTAATGTAAGTTGTATTTTCTTACAGCCACATCTCTTTATGTGCATTTATATGCCTAGCCTTGTCTACTTTATTATACGCCCACATGAAATGGGGGGCGTATATTGTCGTCACCCACATCCGTCCGTCCGTCCGTCCGTCCGTCCGTCCGTCGGTCCGTCCGTCCGTCCGTCCGTCCACAATTGCTTGTAAACACTCTACACGGTGTAATTCTTGACGGATTTAGATGAAACTTAATATGAGTGTTTATGATCACGCAAGGATGAACCCTATTGAAAATCAGCGAAATCGGAAAAAAATTAGTATGAGTTTGTGCACTTGTTCATGAATGGCTCGTAAACACTCTACAACGTGCAATTCTTGACCGATTTTGATGAAACTTGGTGTGAGAGTATGTTATAACTCAAGGATAAACCCTATCGAAAATCAGCGAAATCGAAAAACATATAGTATGAGTTATTGCCCTTGTTCTTGAAAACGCGTTCAATTTTAGCTTGTAAACACTCTTGAGAGAACAATTTTTAATGGATTTTAATGAAACTTGGCCTGAGTAATTGTTATCACCCAAGGATGAAGCCTATTGGATACCAGTCTAATCGAAAAAAAATTAATATCAGTTATTGCCCTTGTTTTTGAAAAACGCGTTCAATTTTTAGCTTGTAAACACTCTACAAAGCACAGTTATTGACCGATTTTGACGAAACTTGCTGAAATTGTTTAATATCACCCAAGAATGAACCCTTTTGAAAATAGCACATATCGAAATATATTAAATAGGAATTATTGCCCTTGTTCTATAAAATGTGTCGTAAACACTCTACATGTCACAATTCTTGAGCGATTTTGACATAACTTGGCATGAGTATTTGTAATCACCTAAGGATGAACCCTATTGAAATTCAGTTAAATCGAAAAATATTTAGTATCAGTTATTGCCCTTGTGTTTGAAAACGCGTTCAATTTTAGCTTGTAAACACTCTAGAAAGAACAATTCTTAATGGATTTTGATAAAACTTGGCTTGAGTATTTGTTTTTACCCAAGGATGAACCTTTTTGAAAATCAAATAAATCGAAATATATTTAGTGTCAGTTATTGCCCTTGTGTTTGAAAACGGGTTTAACTTTTTGGCTAATAAACACTCTAGATGGTACAATTCATGACCAATGTTGACAAAACTCACTGAAATTGTTGGATATCGCAAGGGATGAGCCCAATTGAAAATTAAAATTATCAAAATATATCTAATATGAATTATTGCCCTTGTTCTTTTAAACGCGTTCGATTTTTGTCTCGTAAACACTCTACATGGCACAATTCTTGATGGATTTCGATGAAACTTGGTGTGAGAGTGTGTTATAACTCAAGGATGAACCCTATTGAAAAGCGGAATGGAAAATTTTTTTAGTATGAGTTACTGCCCTTGTTCTTGAAAACGCATTCAATTTTAGCTTGTAAACACTCTAGAAAGAACTATTCTTAATGGATTTTGATTAACTTTGGCTTGAGTATTTGTTTTTACCCAAGGATGAACCCTATTATAAATCAAATAAATAGAAATATATTTAGTGTCAGTTATAGCCCTTGTTCTTGAAAACGCGTTCAATTTTAGCTTGTAAACACTCTAGAAAGAACAATTTTTAATGGATTTTGATGTAACTTGGCTGGAGTATTTGTTGTCTCCCAAGGATGAACTCTATTGAAAATCAAAAAATATTTAGTACAAGTTATTGCCCTTGTTTTTGAAAACGCGTTCAATTTAACTCGTAAACACTCTAGAAAGAACAAGTTTGAATGGATTTTGATGAAGCTTGGCTTTAGTATTTGTTTTCTCACAAGGATAAACCCTATTGAAAATCAGATAAATCGAAAAATATTTAGTGTCAGTTATTGGGCCTGTTTTCAAAATCGCTTTCAACTTTTGGCTTGTGAACACTCTAAACATTCATTTTTGACAAAACTCGCTGAAATTGTTTAATATCAACCAAGAATGAGCCTTATTAAGAATTAAAAATATCAAAATATTTTTAAGGGTGAACCCTATTGCAAATCATAAAAATACCGAAAAATATTTAATGAGTTGAGTTAGGTACAATTCTTGACAGTTTTTAATGAAACTAGAGACCCTAGAAAAAAATATATGGTGGAAGGTTGAATATTTCATTCCACTTTTGTAACCTTACTGAAAAGTTTTTATTTGAAATAAATGCTGCCAGTGGGCGTATATTACCTTGCCTGGCAAGCTATCTACTTTATTAGTATTATTAGAATGGGTGTCTATTTCTAAACAATATTTTATTCATACGAGTATGAAAAGGGTTGGGGGACAGGCTTACGTCCACATAACCCCTCTCCTAAATGGCCGTGAATTATCCCCCAACAATAATGGTTTTAATGATTATTTGCTTTTAAAGCTTTCTTATATTTTTTTTTCCATTCAAGTCAATATTAATTAGCAGAATTCAAATGACCAATTACTTAATTAAGCCCATTAGTCTCTAGTAAAATAATTAAGTTCTCCATTTTAATAACTTCATTCTGGAAATATGCATGTCTGAGGTTTTTTGAATTGGTCTTTTGTTATTTTAAATATTAGTTAATCTTCCCTTACTCTACCCTGTTTTTGATATTTTTGGTATATATTTCAATGTTACCTTAGTAATTATTTAATGGGTGATGGATTGTACTATCATAGTGTAACATATTACTTTATTGTGGTCTTAAATTTATGTCTTGTATGTATATGAGTTATCTCCCTTGAGAGATAGGTGGCTATTGGAGCCTTAATAAGGAAAGTGGCCTTGATCTTCTAATCATGGAGTCATTCCTCAATGCATCAAACCCAACAGAAAATGATCATATCAAAATATTCCTGAAATTAAGTCCTCAAACAGAACAGACTCCTAGTTTTGAACTGATTGGCACCTCAAAGCAATTTGATGACAACGAAAAGTTAATATTGATGCATCACACATATCTTGATCCAATATCTCTTTTAACCTTTTGAACCCTGGTCATAAAGAAATCTATTCAACGCTGAATTTATCCACTATACTATACACAAGTAACTTAAAAGTAGAATCCTTATAAAAAAGACTGAAACATATTAAAGATGTAAGATGTAAGATTAGTTATCAAGAAGCTTGTGAAGTAATCCTGATTATAAATACATGGCACTTTTATTAATTGATTTTAATTAAACACTTGATTAGATTAGAGTGCAGTGTTTGATTTCAATAATGATTATTCTAGCACCTTTATTGATTATTGGCCCATTGATTAAAGTGTTTTATGTAAGCAATCTATTTATCAAACTGCTTTGACAGTGATTAGACCAAGTTTAGAGTAAATCTAAAATTTCAGGTTTACTACCTGATGTTTTGTGGACTTTATTTTATAAAGAACTTCCATTTTAAAGAGTGACACCACAGGGAAAGGGATCTTGCATTTGATGATAGTTTAAGTAACTTGAAACCAACTATGTGAGAACTTCGTATTTAACATTTTGGACTAAATTCAGCGAGTATTAATTATAGTTAGAAATAAAATCAGTAAAAATGTGGTTACTAGTATCCTATACAGTTCTAAAGTTTATGTGGAAGTAAGTTTTTGATATAATTATAGATTTAAATTTTTAATGTTATTAAGGAATTTAATAGAGGTTACTTTAAAAAGATTTGAGGACTTTCCAATTGTGATACTCTTTCTTGTTGCTTAAATATATAATGTAGAAGTTCAGCTATTCATCACAGTTCATCTATCCATTGGTGAACAGCAGTTCATCTGTGAATGGCAGTTTATCTATTCATCTGTAAATAGCAGTTCAGCTATTCATCTGCGAATAGCAGTTCATCTGTGAATAGCAGTTCATCTATTCATCTGCGAATACCAGTTCATCTATTCATCTGCGAATAGCAGTTCATTTATTCATCAGTGAATAACAGTTCATCTGTGAATGGCAGTTTATCTATTCATCTGTAAATAGCAGTTCAGCTATTCATCTGCGAATAGCAGTTCATCTATTCATTTGTGAATAGCAGTTCATCTATTCATCAGTGAATAGCAGTTCATCTATTCATCTGCGAATAGCAGTTCATCTATTCATCAGTGAATAGCAGTTCATCTATTCATCAGTGAATAGCAGTTCATCTATTCATCTGCGAATAGCAGTTCATTTATTCATCAGTGAATAACAGTTCATCTGTGAATGGCAGTTTATCTATTCATCTGTAAATAGCAGTTCAGCTATTCATCTTCGAATAGCAGTTCATCTATTCATCTGTGAATAGCAGTTCATCTATTCATCTGCGAATACCAGTTCATCTATTCATCTGCGAATAGCAGTTCATTTATTCATCAGTGAATAACAGTTCATCTGTGAATGGCAGTTTATCTATTCATCTGTAAATAGCAGTTCAGCTATTCATCTTCGAATAGCAGTTCATCTATTCATCTGTGAATAGCAGTTCATCTATTCATCTGCGAATAGCAGTCCATCTATTCATCTGTGAATAGCAGTTCATCTATTCATCAGTGAATAGCAGTTCATCTATTCATCAGTGAATAGCAGTTCATCTATTCATCTGCGAATAGCAGTTCATCTATTCATCAGTGAATAGCAGTTCATCTATTCATCAGTGAATAGCAGTTCATCTATTCATCTGCGAATAGCAGTTCATTTATTCATCAGTGAATAACAGTTCATCTGTGAATGAAGGTTCATCTATTCATCTGTAAATCAGGGTTTATCTATTCATTGCACTTCATCTATTCATTAATGACAATAACCAATTAAGACGGCCCACACTGACTGATGTTTTGACAGTATAAAATGTTTATTTCAGAGCAACAAAATGTGAATTAGCCAGAGTGATGAACAAACAGACTTGCTATAATGAAATTTTGAAACAAAAAGATGAAATTATCAGTGATTTAGATGATAAACTGTGTAAAATATCACCACATGATCAACCTTATGATAGCAAGAGACGGGTCAAGTAAGTTCAAATTAGGTATCTTGAGGAAGGCATGAGACTTAAACTGGTCAAGTATCTTAAGGAAGTCACGAGTCTTAAACTGGTCAAGTATCTTGCAGTCATGAGCCTTAAGCTGGTTAAGTATCTTGAGAAAGTCGTGAGACTTAAACCAGTCAAGTATCTTGAAGTCATGAGACTTAAGCTGGTTAAGTATCTTGAGAAAGTCACGAGACTTAAACCAGTCAAGTATCTTGAGAAATTCATGAGACTTAAACCAGTCAAGTATCTTGAAGACATGAGACCTAAACCACTCAAGTATCTTAAGAAAGTCATGAGTCTTGAACTGGTCAAGTATCTTGAAGTCATGAGACTTAAGCTGGTTAAGTTTCTTAAGGAAGTCATGAGTCTTGAACTGGTCAAGTATCTTGAAGTCATGAGACTTAAACTGGTTAAGTAAATTGAAACAAGGTATCTCTAGGAGAAGGTTGAAACTTAGATTGATGAAATCTGTTGAAAGAATTTAGTAAGGGAAAGGGTGGGGATTTCAATAAAGGGAAAAGCAATTTGAATTGAAAGAGATTGTGGTATAGTAAGTTGATAAATTATACATGATTTTTATTAGGGATGGAATCCTTTCCCTCGTCTTTCCCCATTCATTTTATTATTTTTTTCTATACTTTTTTACATCATGCACATGTACATATCAGCACTTAAACATATAATTTGTTGGCTTTTTGTAATAGGTTGTATAATATAGATGACAAAATCGGGTCTTTCTCGAAAACTTTAATAAAAACCAGATTTTAAGAAATACAGTAATCTTATTGGATGATAAAACTAAATTTAAACTGATTTTAGTGATTGACCAATCAGATGACTAGAAAACTAAGATAAGTTTTCGAGAATAAAGACCCAGAAGCCCTGAGAACACTTCTGTTTCAATTTTAGATTTCTAAGCATTGATAATATTTTTTTAGGACAGTGGCATCCAATGAGTTACACGAAAGAGTACGGGTACTACAGAATCAGAATCGATTCCTTAACGAGGAAGTTCGACGTCTGGCCAAACTAAGGGGAGACGATGCCAACAAATTCACTGATCAAGACTGGTAAGATTTAAATCTTTTAATTAGACACATTTCTTAGTGACAAAATCTCATTCATTTTTAGATTTGATTTTGGAAACAATGGTTTAGTCGTTAATTTGCTACTGATTGTGAAATGAAATAAATGGAGTTTTATGTCTCACTCTTCTTCATCTAATTGACTAATGAAGCAAGGGCAGCGCCCTCCAGTGTGCATTCAGAAATTTTGCCAGGACAGCATCATAAGCGTACTCTTTTTGTGATTTCCAACTGTTGAGAGATCTTTAACATGCACAGCCCAGGTCTTACCAGTTCCAACCAAAGGCTGGACAGATCTGATCCAGATGAGGATTGCCAGCTGTGCTGTTTTTAATATGGATGTAAATGATATATTGACCATGTATTTTCAGTCATATGTTAGCACTAGAAGGAGAGATAGAGAAGTGGAAGTTTGATTATGTATCTTTAATACAGTCAAGTATACGCTTCTCTGGTACTGATAGTATGGATGATGCTGAACTGATACTATTTGGTGGTAATAGGGTAAGTTATATAGCTTTAGACAAATAGTACTTAAAGCAATACTGCATCTTAGAATGAACATAAAATTTTAGTTCTCAAGAATGGTCAATAAGAGTATATATTCATCAGTAGATATACCTGCTGTCATAAATAACAGAACAGAATCCTTATATAATCTGATAAATTTATTAATTATCCATAAAAATGTTAAACTTAGTCATTAAGAGTATATATTAGAGTAATTGTTATCCATATAATTGTGTCCAGTTATATATTATCCAGTTACTAAATGCCATTTAGAAGGCAATAAGTCTAGATATATAACGTTTGATATTTTTGTAGCACAAGAAAAGAATCTTACAGTTATTAGAAGATGCTAGAAAAGTGAACCCCAGTTTACCAACATATGAGAGGTAAGTTTAACTCTAAATTGAAGCAGCCAATACTAATCAAGTTATTTGATCTTTGCTGATCAATATCCAACTTAATTGGTATATTCATTGTGCACAGAGTACATTATATTTTTCAAAATGGCTACAATTGGACTGATGTGACGTCATATTCGACCAGATAGTGTTTGTGTAATCTGTATTTAAAGTAGGCTCAATTAGTCCAATAATAACGTAAAACAAGTTTATTATTGAACTTATAGCTGCTTTCGGACATTAATCTACACTTAATCCATCATTGCCATAGATTTCTTTACTGATATATAGAAAGTATGTCAAGGGAAGTAACTATTACAAATCAAATTATTTAAACTAGCTTAGTTAAACAGCTGCCAATGTCAAACCGATATATCAGTGTTGTCAGTAATTTTTAGAATAGATTGTTATAATAAAATAATAGGCAGTAAACCTGAGTGACGAAGTCATAAAACAAGTGTACTTACTGCTTACATAGCCAGCAAGGAAAGTATATTAGCCAGGCAGGGAAAGTACAATAGCTGACAGGGAAAGTACAATAGCTGACAAGGGAAAGTACAATAGCTGACAAGGAAAATACAATAGCTGACAAGGGAAAGTACAATAGCTGACAAGGAAAAATACAAAAGCTGACAAGGAAAGTACAATAGCTGACAAGGGAAAATACAATAGCTGACAAGAAAATACAATAGCTGACAAGGAAAGTACAATAGCTGACAAGAAAAATACAATAGCTGACAAGGAAAGTACAATAGCTGACAAGGAAAAATACAATAGCTGACAAGAAAAATACAATAGCTGACAAGGAAAATACAATAGCTGACAAGGAAAAATACAATAGCTATTATCACCAGCAGCTTCCAATTTAAGATGTTAACTGTATTTTTGGGGTTTTTCATAGAATAAACAATATTATCTATAACTTTGTGTATTGTAGGTTAGCCAATAAAGAAGTACATGTAGATGCTTATGGTTTTAAACATAGTTTTGAAGACAATGGCTTACTCTTACATTATTTATGTCAAGAATTAAGCCAACATTTTATCACCCAGGCTGGATCTTATGAAGAGCATCAGAAAAAATGGATCATGTACATTGGACAGAACAGTAAAGGCATCTTGAAAGATGTAAGTGAGAAATATTTATTAAACTTTGCTACTGAGCCATATCATTATTCTGAACTCAGAAACAGTACTGTTGGGTATTGTTTTCTTTGCTTTCTATAGTAACTTAAGAATTGGTATCATCTTGAAGTACATCAACAAGTTGCTATTGCTTATATGAGAACAAGCGTTATCTACTGCGGTATATCTCTTAGGTGATAACGTTAAAAATATTCCATTATTATTTATTTCTTTATTAACTAACTGTGATATTGGGTGATAAATACAATCTCAAACTTATCTTTCTTGATATATAAAATATCTCCATTTGTCGATAAAATTAAAAAATTGTTGATATTTTTAATATCAAGCAAGACTCGTAAGATATTCTTAATTTATTTGTATTAAAATGTATTAAAATGTATGATTATTATTATAGAAGCCAACATTAAAACAGTTAATTCGAGGAGGTATACCAGACCAGTATAGAAAACAGATCTGGAGACAGTTGGTTTGTAGTAAAGTACAGGATATTATAACTGAGAAAGGACCCCATTATTATAGGAATTTATGTAATATGTTGCCAGATTCACCAGTAAGTTTGTCACATTGTTTTCTTTAATTATACATGATATTGATGGTAGGATACACCATTTTGAAACTAATACACTTTGTGAAACTAAGTAATATTGTTACTAAGTAATATTTTAAACTTATAAACATTGAAATATTAAGTTATATTGTGAAACTAAGTAATATTTTGAAACATAGTAAAGTTGTGTTACTAAGTAATATTGTGTAACTAGTTATATTGTAAAACACAGTAATATTGTAAAACACTAAGTAATATTGTTACTAAGTAATATTTTGAAACTAAGTAATATTGTGAAAGTAAGTGAAATTGTTGTTGTGAACTAAGTAATATTTTCAAGCTTAAATTTTATTGAAACATGACATTTTGTGAAACAATGAAATATTTTTAAGCTCTAAAATATTAAAAATTTTGTGAATAATTATTATTTTAGTTAGCAGCAAGATACAGGAAGCAGATATCATTAGATTTAATGAGAACTATGCCTAGTAATGTTAAATTTGCTACTTCAGGCTCCAGAGGGGTAAGATTATTCCTTCTCTACATAGCTTTTCTTATTGATGTTTATAAATTTATTCTACACTTTTGAATTAAGTTCAGGGAGCTGCAGTGATCGATAACAAGAGAGTCCAGGGTTCGAATCCCGACACAGGTCTAGATAAACTCAAAGATTTTTCAACCCTGTTTCTCCCTGTCAGTGATACAGGTCTGAGGGACTGATATTGAAAAGGTGTCTAGTGTGCTACAGGCTATGCATGTAAAAGATCTCTTGACAGTTGGAAATTGCATATTTCCCGGTAAATTTCCCTTATTGTTCACTGCATGGTGTTGCCCATCTTGAATATCCTATAAGGTGCAGAAGAGTAGGATGAAAAATTCAATCCAATTCATTTTGACCTTTCTTGTTAGATTGAATCTTCTGATTCACCTGCTTTATATTTTTTTGTTCATGTGTTTAGATTATGGATTTACAAGATGTCTTACTGGCGTTCTGTATACACAGTCCTGATATTGGCTATTGCCAGGGAATGAACTTTATTGTTGGCATGGCACTCCTGTTTATGGATGCCCATGATGCTTTCTGGTAAGTTCCAAGTATCGGCGAAATTTCATAATTGTTTTTAGCGTAACATTGAAACATTTGTTCCAATTTTTCATCAATATTTATCAATCTCTGTTAGTTACTTCGACTAAAGGCTTGCCTAATATAGCATTAACTTTAACTTTTATTAGTAACAATAACCCATGATAGCATCATTGTTGTGCATTGCCTCGAAATGTAATATTGAAAACGTCAGTCAGTTTGCGCAACTGGTTTATTTGAAGAAAGTGATAGTAGAAATGTAAATATTGAAAAATAACTGTTTGATATTACAGGACGTTAGTAGCTGTTACTGAGAGATACTTCACTAGTAATTACTTTGATCATAATTTAGTCGGAGCGCAGGCTGATCAACAAGTTCTGAAAGATATAGTAGCTGAGAAACTCTCCACAACTTCTAAACATTTAGATGTTATTGATATAGAAATATCTACAGTAACTTTAAATTGGTTTCTAGCTATATATTTTGATGCTGTTCCATTTATGGTAAGTTGAATAGAACTTTTTCTCTTAGTTAATTTATCTTATACTTTTACTTTAATTTCATTACATTAATACCAAACATTAAAGGAATACTGCGTCTTAGAATGAACATAACATTTTAAACTTGGTCAATTAGAGTATATATTCATCAGTAGATATACCTGCTGTCATAAATAACATAACAGAATCCTAGTATGAATTTAGAAATTATCCATAAAGATTCATTTGATTATTGAAAAATGTTTAATAAATTGATAAACATTTTCAATAATTACTAAGTTTTGTGAGTTTTCCAGATTTCACAAGGATTCTGTTACTTTATGACACCAGGTAAGTTCACTGATGAATATATACTCATATTGACTATTCTTGAGAACTTATATTTTATTTTAAGTCAAAGATGCTGGATCACTTCAAAACACAAGATATATGGATATACTACTATAACAAATGTAGTATGTAATAAACCTAGAAGTAGTATATCTGTATATCTTGTGTTTTGAAGTAGTATATCTATATATCTTTTGTTTAATGTTTATCTTCCTGCTTCCATATGTCTTACTAAGATAAAACCTAACATATTAGATTACCAAAAAGGAAGGGATAAACTTATCAAATCTGAATTTAGCTTTATGGCCTCATATCTTTTTCTTAATGTCTGTTTCCATTTATCATTATCAGAACTCAGAAGGTTAAGTCATAGCTGTCTTTTGTCACACAGGCTACAGTTGACATTTGGTTTCTGTCCCAATTTTATATAACCTTACATTTATCAGACCACACACACCAGGTTCATTTTTACCAAATTTTATTGTCTTGGATAAAGGTTAAAAACTTTCTTATCTTTGGTTTGTTTGTGGTATATCAGATAACAGGTGGTATAAAAATTATACACAGGATAAAAGAACAGGGCTGTTGATTTATCTGTATTTGCCAGTCATCTCTGATTGGAGTTCCAAAATGACTGACTGCATTTTTGATATTTAGGATATTTTTTTATGCAAATCTGCAAGATTTTGTGCATTTTTTATATATTCTTCATAAAAATAAATGAAATGAAAATGATTGAAATGAATTTTACGTCCTATTTTTAAATTTTTTTTAAATCAATAGCCCTGATAACAAACATTTTTCTTGAAATCTGTAAACTGTCATTATTAGTGGATAAATTCACTGAGATGAATGATCTAAAATCCTTAAAGGGATACTGGGCCCTAGAATAAACATAAATTTCAGTATTTAAGAATAGTCAATAAGAGTATATATTCATCAGTGAACTTAATATGGTGTCATAATGTAACAGAATCCCTGTAAAATCTGGAAAAAATCACAAAACAAAGTAATTATTGAAAATGTTTATTAAGCATTTTTCAATAATTAATTGCATTTTTATGGATAATTACTAAGTTTTTAGATTTATCAGAATCTATAAAGATTCTGTTATGTTATTTATGACAGCAGGTAATCTAATGATGAATATTTACTCTTATTGACCAAGTTTAAATTTTATGTAAATTTTAAGACACCGTATCACTTTAAGCTGGTTTCAAATTAATTACCTATGAGTTAATTATGCTAATTAATGATAATCAAGATGCCGTATTATTTTGAGCTATACCTTGAGGTCTTATTTTCATTGTGGTGGATTTCAACTGAATCCAATCTTGCCATTCTTTGTTAAACCAAACAACTCCTACATCATAGCGGCCATTTAAATTAGAAAACTGGCAATGTCTATACCACCAGCCTGCTGTGTAATATAAAGCACAGTGTGTACTGCTCAAATCATTGTCTGTATCTTGTGTACTGAATGCCATGCCGTTAGAATAGGCCATGCCGTCTGTTGCATTCCCAGAATATCCTGCCACTGTCAAACTATATTTGTCTTCCTTACTGGCAACTTTGAAAAAGTCGTAGTTCACTAACCAAAATCCACCAAATATGTCCACCATTTCAATTTGAAGTGAATAATTAGAATTGGACGTTAATAAATGTAAAAATTCATTTCCAATCCAGAATTCTCCTGAAGGACTTCCAAATCCGAGGGCATAGTCTGACCAACTTCGTGCGAATTTGGTTTTACCGTTAAATCGATGCTGTATAATAGTCCAACCTCCTTCATCATCCATGATACACGGTATTTTAAAAGATTGTAAGGCGTTGGGTGGGAAGATGATATACATTCCTGATTTTCTGTGACCTCTTTGATAATAGGCATCACAATCTGAAATATAGGGGATAGTTAATCAACATAGATGTCACTCATTTTCTTATTATTTCGGTGGCAGCAGTGGCTCAGGGAATTAGATGCTAGCCTGAAGGTCGAGGGTTCAATCCCTGCAAAGTTCGAGAACAACTATCAGATTTTTCAACCCAGTTTTTTCTGTCAGTGATACAGGTTGGAGGGACTGACAAGCATCTAGTCGTTCAAATGGGACAATAAACTGAGACTCTGTGTGCTACAGGCTGTCCATGTTAAAGATCCCTTATATGTCACTTTCCTGACAATTTCCCTCATTGCACACTACATCATGGTTGGCCCATATGGTGCAGAATAGTAGGGCATAAAACTAACAAGCAAACTTTCAACTCACTCAACTTTATCAACAGTGAAAGTAAAATAAAGTTAACTGGACTAGTAACATGTGTACAGTAAGATACTATATATAAAGCTGAACTCACCTATTGGTAGGGTATAAAGAACATTATTGACTTCCTGTCTAAGTAACTGTATTATAGGTATATAGGAATCCCAGGTAAAGAACTTAGATTGCACTTTGTTGATCACGTCAGAACTATTTTTGGCATAGTTATACACCCTGTAGATTGCTCGGTCCAATCTCTTCAAGGTTTCTTTCAAAATGGACACTGTCGTCCGAGTCACGTCAAGTTCTTTATTCAGCTCTAGAAGTTTGGCATCTTGGAACAAATCGGTGTTGGCCTTTTGGCACTCAAAAAGACTTTTGTTTAAGACACGACTCTCAATGTTCGCGATTCTGTTTTCATTGTACGTGATCTGTAATCCTAGATCTTCCAGTCTGCTCAAAATATCTGTAGCAGCCGGCAGATACTGCGTATTTCTTTGAGCGTTGGGATGGCGTCTGCCAGGAAGCTGGATGGTGCCTAGATAGGTCACGTGCTCGCGAAGATCCTGGAGACTGTTGTTAAGATGTATGATGTGCATCTGAAGAACTCGATATTGCTGATCATTCTTCACCTGGTTGTCTGTCAGAATCCAATCCATTTTGTTGACCTTGTTTGTGTTGTTAACTATTGCCTTCTTCAGCTCCATGATCTGTTTCTGGTTCGACTGCGTGGAGTTGATCATCTGGGTGCTAGCTGTCTTCCATTGTTCTAACGTGATGACATTTTGAGTAAAATTAATCAAAGATTCCTGCAAACTTTTCATAAAGTCACCTAATTGTATGGATTGAACTTTTTGATCCAGAATGTTGACTTTGGCCACCATGTTGTTGTATTGACCTTGAAGTTCAGCTAATGCTTCATCATGATCCAGTACCAGTACCTCCGACTTCATACGCTCTTCTTGTAAACGTTTTTCCAATATTATCGTCATTTCCGAGTAATCAGAAGCAATGGTATTCATATGATCTGTAAGGTTTTGAAAATTTTCTTCCAACTTTGAAATATTGGATTGTAAGTCCCTGATAGATTTATTATCTTTACTTGGTTGTAGAAGGTCCTCATACTCTTCAAAGATCTCTGGTAGTTCTGATTCTCCACTGAGGTCAAGCTGGTCCAAGACCTCACCATTCTCTCCAAGAATAATAAACTCTTTCTCCACCTCACCTGATCCACTTCCCCACAGATCAATTTCTTTCCAAATATCACGGGAAACATGGCTTCCGTTTGACAATGTCACTTGATAAGTCGTTTGGGTCTTGTTCTGAGAAACTACGAAAATATCTTTCAAGTTATTTTGTATTTTGGTCACCTGTTCAGACAAATGCGTCTGCTCCTTCACGACAGAGTCTATGTCACTTCTCATTTTATCCGATTGTATATCCGAGTCCTTTTCAGTGAAATTGTTCCATAACTTAGACAACGATTGAGCATTCGAGGTAGCCAGTATATTGAGCGTTACGTAATCCTTTTTAGTTTGTTTCATTTGGTAATCCATTCCAGAATTTTGCTCCTGAACTTCTTGGACTAGATCTTGAATATTAGAATAGCCACTGGAGATTTCATGTACATTTTGTTTGATTTGAACAATGTCAGATTTAGTCAGGGTCACGCCATCTTTACACTCCTTGACCCTTCTTTCTAGCCTTCTTATCTTAGATCTGAAAATTACGTTTAAATAGTACAATAATACATTACATAGTCACAAATTTGATTCCTTTGATGTTAATTCTTTTGGTTATTTTACTTATGGATTTGTGGGCCTTTTTATAGGGGGAAGAGGGGGGGGGGGTTGTTTGTAAATCAAGTTTAGGGAGCAGTGGTTGCTCAGTAAGTTAGATGCTTGTTCACTAACCTGAAGGTCCAGGGTTAAATCCAAGCAATGTCTTGATGAATTTTTAGCCTGGTTTCCCCTTGTCAGTGATACAGGTCGGAGGGACTGACATGGAAAAACGTCTAGTTGTTCGGATGGGAAGACAATAAACCAAGGCTCCATGTGCTACAGACTATGCGCTTTAAAGATCCCTCGACATTTGAAATCACAATAGCTTTGCCCCTCTTCATAAGCCCATTAGGTGCAGAAGATCGGATATGAAACTCCATTTATTTATGAATTGCCAATAAGTTTATTCCTTGACTCACCTTTCCTTATCATAAGACTGTTGTAAAATTTGAACTTGTTTCTGTAATTGTTGAACTGTGGCATAAAGTCCAGTACCAATAGGAGGTGGGCTCACTATTTCAGTTTCTTCCAAGATATTTTCCTTGGCGCCAGGCGTATTTTTATCCTGAAACTTGTTTATGAAGTTCGTTTTCTTGTAGTCTTGATTTATCATGTCGCCTCTGAGAGGATTGGGAAAACTTAATTGCTGACTCAACTGGAACAGTCCGGAAAGATAACAGAACAGGAGGATACAGTAATACATTGTTATCAATATAATAACTTATCTTAAAATAATTCCTGTTTTAATAAGTCCACATATCCTTTAATATCATTCAGCTATTTTCAAAAATATCATTGTCAATTTGAAATAGTATTTAAAAATATATACTATTGACCTTGTTGTTTAATGTCTCGGCTATACCTTCTTCAGAAACACTTAAAACTGAAATTCAATTTTCAATGATATCACAAATTCCCATAATAGGGAAATATATAACATTGTCTTGTCTAATGTTTTGGCTAAATTCCTTTCTAAGAAACACTTCAGTAGTTTCTGTCACATTTTTCTTGTCCTTCTATTACCTTTCCAAAGTTAGACTATTTAAATATTATACAGATAAGGTATATTTAAAAAAATTTGTTTTAGTAGTAAACTTTTTTCAATTCATAACTGTATATTGAGAATTCAGACAGCAAAAACTACAATTATTCCTCTTTTTTTGTTTGATCACACAATTTTAATGGTAAAATCCTATAATAGATTCCTAAAACATTAAAATCTTTGAGGGTTCACACAACAATCTTTTGTTCACATCTAAATATCCAGAGAAGTTGTCTAGATCAAGTCTGTACAATTAGTTCAATATCTGTTTCAAGAAGTGTTCTTCAATACCAGTGTTCCTTGATGCCAGTGTTTAGCTGTCCTCACACCACGTGTGTTGGTATGAATGAATGAAGAAATAGAAAGCGTGTTTGATGTTAGAATGGTAAAGGAACATGTGTTTGTTTGATAGTACAACATACATCTTATAGGCTTTATAACCTAGTACTTGATATCACACCAGGGTTTTGGATTTTAAATATTCCCAACCGGTCATTTTAACACGTAAATAATAATCTTTTACTTATTTTTTCTCAGCAGAAGAATAGGATGTAAAACTCTGTTCATATATTATCATCAAGAATCCATGAAAAATTCACAAAATAGCCTATAGCAGATTTGCTAAGAAAATGTCCTAATTATCAAAATTGCGTCAGTCATTTTGAAATTCCAATCAGACATGACTGGCAAATTCAGTTAAATCAACAGCCCTGTGCCACAATTTTACAAAAAGTAAATGTATACTCCGTCTAGCACAGCCCCTTTTTTTAGGGGGTTGGGCCTTGGCTACTGAGAATTCAGCCCCTTCAAAGATGAAGATTTTAGTTGGGATTTTGGCACCTGGGAATTGTGCCGAGCTGTTTGTTTTTCAAAATTTACTAGGGAAGGGGGAGAACCAGGACAGTAAGTGAAAGTATATAGTAAAAGTTAGAGGATAATTATAAGAGTAGGATAGAAGACAGACTTCCCCCCAATATTACCCTGAGATATAAAACTACTCTATAGTGATATTTACAAGTTAACCCTAGTATCAAAGTTTTATCTAAATACAAGGCATTTAACATTAAACATAAGTCACCTTTAATCTCCAAATTATTGACCTTTGACTTTAACAATTCTCATGTGGTTTCTATGAGGCATGTTTATTTGAGTCAATCAAAATGACCCGTGGTCAAGTATTTTCCACCATATGTACTAATAAGTTATGTTACTGTAGAAGTATTATTGTTGGTAATTAAAGTCAACATGATAATGTGTGGTTACATTTAGACACCTGTATATGAAGTCACGTGTTCTTAAGACATATATGAACATTAAGACACTGTGTATGTACACATGCATGTACTTTAAGACATGTATGTTCATTAGGACATATATATCTACATTAAGACACATGTATGTACATTTAGACTTTAAGACATGTGTTCTTTAAGAATTTAAGACATGTGTACATGAAGACAACTTTTGTTTAAACGTTTTAAAATTTCTCATGTTACTTTTCATGTACAAGAGGCTTGTACTTTAAGACATGTGTACATTTGAACACATGTAGTTTAAGACACATGTACATCAAGGACGTTATCTTCATTAGTTGCAGAAGGACATACAACTCCATTCATTTCAACATGCCTGTACCTGTGCTTTCGTTACATGGCTTGACCCCAGTGTTTCAAGCTACAATTCCTTACACCTGGAATAGTATACAATATGAATGGAATACCTCATTTTTACCTGCTAATAAAAACACTATACTATATTTTTAACATGTGTAAATATTGGTCTATACATTGTAGTAATGGCCCTGTTATATATTGTTTATATTAGAAATGTCAACAGTGCCATGCTATTCCATGTTGTTTTTATTCTCTTTCTATCTTATTTTTATTCTTAAAATACAATATATCTACTGAGACTTAATAAATGTCATATTAGATGTAAAATGCATTATGCTTATAACAATAACATAAGGGAATATATTATATATATAGTATAACACTTCTTTATTAATAACAAAATATGTAACATTTCAACACATTTTGCAAAGTACATAATTATGTTTTTAATTTTATGTACTTTGTTATTAAAGAAGTGTTAGGGTGAGATGAGATGAGAATAGTATTCTCAAGAAAGCACTGGCCTAGGTCATGAAGTAAGAAACAACATTATAGGATGAGATAGTTAGTGTAAACAATAGTTAAAAATGGTTAAGGTTATAATCATGAAAAGTATGTAAGTCTTGATCTTTCAACGGTTCTGAAATCCAAATAAAGTGTGTTATGTCATAATACGAAAAGTCCCTCATGATATACCCTGTTAAAGTTATTATTATAAGTATGTATTTGAACTGTTGGATAATGATATTGTCAAGTCTGTAAGAAAATATAAAATTGAGAGATGTATTTTGATGGACCCTAGAAATAGTGCTGTAGGCTATAAACAAACCAGTAATAATAATATTAACATATCCACTATTTATATATATGTATATTATAAGATGAAATAAAAGATTACGTCTCAGCGGAAATGGTGAGGTCAATAGATTCCTATTATGATAAATAGACAACCTTCTTATATATTATGATTATAGTTTAATGCATCTTTCTTTTTATCTAGATTATATAGCTAGGTTTGAAAAGCCCATACCCATCAAAACCATACTTCAGGGTGCATTTTCCCAAAACAATCCACTGCTAGGATGTCCCAAGGTCATATCTTCTAACACTGTTTCTGGGATGTCCTAGTGTCTTCTCTTCTAACACTGTTTCTGGGATGTCCTAGGGTCCTATCGTCTAATACTGTTTCTAGGATGTCCTAGGGTCTTATCTTGTAACACTGTTTCTAGGATATCCTAGTGTCTTATCTTCTAACACTGTTTCTAGGATGTCCTAGTGTCTTATCTTCTAACACTGTTTCTAGGATGTCCTAGGGTCTTATCTTCTAACACTGTTTCTAGGATGTCCTAGGTCTTATCTTCTAACACTGTTTCTAGGATATCCTAGGTCTTATCTTCTAACACTGTTTCTAGGATATCCTAGGTCTATCTTCTAACACTGTTTCTAGATATCCTAGGTCTTATCTTCTAACACTGTTTCTAGATGTCCTAGGTCTTATCTTCTAACATGTTTCTAGGATTCCTAGGGTCTTATCTTCTAACATGTTTCTAGGATGTCCTAGGTCTTATCTTCTAACACTGTGTTCCCAAGATATCCTAGGGTCTATCTTCTAACACTGTTTCTAGATGATCCTAAGGTCTTATCTTCTAACACTTTTTTCTGATGTAGGACTCAAATGTTTCGATTCTAGGTCTTATCTTGTAACATGTTTCTAGGATATCCTAGAGGTCTTATCTTCTAACACTGTTTCTAGGATATCCTGAGTCTTATCTTTAACATGTTTCTAGAGATATCCTAGCACCAAATCATTCTGTGTCTAAAATTAACTTCATGCATTACTAAAGAGACTATGATCTATTTTAAGTTGTAGAGTCATAGTGTCTTTTTTAAAAGTTTTAACTAGTTCTCTTCTACATCGTTCTAGGAGTCTAGGTTTCTGCTACAGTTTCTAGGTTCCTAGGTCTTCAGCTAACTATTCTGATGCATAAAGAGAGATACAATCCTCTAAAGTTGAATTTCGAAAGGTAAAGTTACGTTGAATTTGATATTTTGAAGGTTGATTTATATCTTTATTACAGACATTGTTAAGAATATGGGATTGTTTCCTGATGGAGGGACCCAAGGTGTTATTCCGATTCTGTCTAGCTATATTGAAGATGAATGAAAGAGAGATACTGATGAAGAATGACACTATAAGTGTGATGAGACATCTAAAATCTTGTGCTAAAATAACCTATGATATAGAAGGCTTGATTAAGGTAAGTCAAGGCTTCTTTTTTGGTAAAACAATGTTTCTAACTAGTTCAGGGAGCCACGTTGCCTCAGTGAGTTAGATGTTTGCTCTGCAGTGGCTCAGTGAGTAAGATGCTTGCTGGCTAACCTAAAGGTCCAGGGTTCAATCCTGGCAAAAGTCCAGATGAACATTCAGATTTTTCAACTTCGGTGATACAGGTCTGAGAGGCTGACAGTGAAATAGCGTCTAATTGTTCAGATGGGACAATAATCTGAGGCCTTGTGTGCTACAGGCTGTGTACGTTAAAGATCTCTCGGCACTTGGAATTCGCAAAATGAGCAGGCTTATGCCGCTGTCCTGACAACATTCCCCTCATTGCAACAAGCAAGGTGTTGCCCGTCTTCATTAACCCATAAGGTGCAGAGGAGTAGGACCTAAAACTCCATTCATTTCATTTATATTGTAGATAGCATTTGAAGATTTGAAACCCTTTCCTCATCGCCAGGCCATTAAAAGTAAACAAGCGTTTTATTTGACTTCATTAAAAGAGAAGTACAAGAGAAGAGAACTACAGAAGATGGCTTTTGCTGAACGTGAACAGATGGTGAGTTTTAAATACACAGTTTGGAAATAGCTTGAATAGAATAGAACGAAATCTTTCAAAATCTAACATTGAACTCTTGACATCAGCTGATAAGATACAAGAATGCATCTTACCTAGTTACCAGAATCAGGACAAAAAGATAGCAAGGGGATATTTTAAAGGCGTGACCTCGCCAAACTACTTTTCTATACCAGAAAATATCATGACCCTTTACATCATTCGAATGATTTAGTCTGGCCTTGTAATTTAATGGATTCCTGTTAGGTTCGGGTCTGTTATTTCCTTGATGTAGGAAAGACATGATAGTTTCAGATGCACCTGATAGATCTTAAGTTTCAGATTGGTCAAATCATAACATCATTGATCAACAAAATACAACCTGTTTTTTACAAGACTGAAATGAATTCATTATTGATGAAAATTTAAAGCTAATTAAAGGATTTTTTAATTGTCTGTAGATTATCACCTTTTAAAAATAGATTTTTAATGACACCCTGAGGGAATCAAATACTGATCAATGATTGGTCGAAACCTGGTGATTGACAGGTGAATGATAAAGGGTCAACTTTACAAACATGAGTTGACAATAGGTCAATAGTATGATGTCATTATCTAATTGAGATTTGATTAGTAGATGAGTTTTATCTGTAGCTTGACTAACAGATCAGTTAGTCTGTGATATCAGCATTAACTGGCAAGGACGTTAACTAGTCATTTACTATCTCCATTTTATCAGATGACCTGTGTATACTTCAAGGTCATCTTGTTCTGATTGTGTTGGATTAACATGCTTTGCTTTACTTGTTCATAAACTGGATTACCTGTGCATTTTGTACTGATATTATGACGGCCTTGAAATTTTAAACATTCAGCTACCTCTTGTTAATTGAAACTTTTAAGTGCTTTAACAAAGCAAGTTGAATTTGAATGTTTGATGCTTCGTGTTGGTTTGATACAGCTTTCTGGATCTATAGTTCTGTGACAGTTTGGATTTATGACCACTTCTAGTTCCTGAAACACCTTGTTTTACCATGACCAGCTTTCTTAAAATTATTCATCATCTGATAAAGCGGTTGAAGAAGAATCTCAATTTATTAGAAGATGATAGGAGAAAAGTATGGATTTTGACCGAAAATTTCTGTCAACCTTTTGTTACAGTTGTTACCGGTTTGACATGTTACCATTTTGTTATGTTACCCTTATACCATTAATGTTTTGACGTGTCGCCATTTTGACATGTTACCGTTCTAACATGTTACCGTTTTAACTGGTATTCATTTCGTTCTATGTTATCATCTGATAGAATCATTCAGCTATACCAGCTACATGAACTCCAAAAGTTTTCAAAGTATAAAAAAGGGCATTTTATTTGAAACATAACACAAAGTAGCCTCCACCTCTCTCCACATAGTGATGTTTTCTGTGGCACCACATGGTGAAGACTTCACACCAAGTCTTCGAAAGGAATAAAGACATCTTTAGTTATTTTACAAGTAGAATTGTTTTTTCGTACTATGAAAACTTTTGGAGTGACCCACGTTCTGGTGTACATTTTACAGTTAAATAAGAAACAAGTCTTTGAAGTGTTGTTTTAATTTTCTTTGTCAATTCATTCATTCATTCAGAATGATGGTGTACAATTTTGTTTTTTTCAGTTTATGGCCCTGGAGGCAGAAGCAGGAAGTTTCTTAACCTTTGAATGTTGTACAGCGAGTCCCTCAGGTCAGTCCACCATCTTTATTTATCCACATGGGCACACTCTGCACTTAAATACACACATCTCTTTATTTCTTTAAGGGGATTGAACTCTATTGACAACTCATTGTTGTCATTTACATAATGTTACATAACATCAATAAAATAAAATCTACCAACCATTACAATAAGTCTTATTCTAGATATAGAGGGAGCCATTTTTAGCCCAATTTTAGTAAAGAAAACTAGCTATTGACCACTGAACTGAAGAAAAATAATAGAATTTGAGCAATACTCATTTTATAATCTGAGTAATGACATTCTGCTTCATCTGAAATCATTTCCTGGTCCCCATTGATTTCCTTCTATACATGTTTTAAAAAACTGAGTATTCTGACATTCTGTCTATTCAGAATTCTGACACGAATCAAAAAATGGTTGGTCTGACGTCTGCTAGGCAACTAGGTGCTGTGGGTTCGAATCCTGATCGATGCGAGGAAATAAAAATTAAGTCTGATTCCTAGGCCTGTGCTTGGGGCCTGTCCCCCCCCCCTTATAACTAATCAGTGGTCCTGACAGTCAAAAACATCTGTATAATCCGATATCTAGTCATCTTATGTGATTATTTATCCCATAATTATTATCTTATGTTATATAACTAATTAGCTTAATTACTTAAATTGCTAATTATGTATATGCTTAAATCCATCCCATAATAATGTCAAAGATTGTGGATGTTGTTAAAAAGGATAAAATATATAGCCCAGATAAAGAGGTATATATAAGAAACAAAAAGAGTGTAAATGCCCCATATTAAAATAATTGAATGGTTAATATGTTTATATAAAGAATTAAGTATATTTGGTATTGTTTAACAGATTAGACTGATTATCACTTCCAATTATCACTTCCAGATCTGTGTTTATAATCACCTTCATGAAGTGATTTATACTCACATCTTTACAGTTAATCTGGTTTTCTTTTTAATTGAACTAAAATCCTTTCTAGAGTTGTTAACTATACTCAGCAGTCTTGCTTACAAATCATTTGAGTCTTTGGTTTTAGATGTTAAGGTGGTAAACAATTGCTATTTTACAGAAGGCAATGGTGTCGAGTAAAAACAGTGTGAATATTATGACAAAAAGCAAATTTAAATAGACTAGCAATGATAGAAAATAACTGAGCAAAGAAAATATATATTTGGACATAATAATATGGATAACAATTACTTTATTTAATAACTTGCAATGTTTCGACGATGATACTCTTTAGTCTTTATCAAATAATTGTTATCCATATAATTGTGTTCAGTTATTATTCCAGTCTTGTTATTTTGAAAGGCTATGACCAAATTTAAGTAAAGTCTGAAGATTTGAAATATATAATATAATACCTGGCTATGTTTATTTCTACAGGTGAAATCTGGTTGAGTTATGGTGAACAGAATCAATCACATGTGTGTAGAGTCAATGCCAAAGATGGTGTTATGTTGGATATTTCACTGGAGGTAGGTATACTGGTACCTGGTTTAAAATATTTACAGACATAGAAGTCAATATGACCAGTTAAATCAACTCCAGCAGCTAAATTTGAGAATTTGTAGAACTAGCTTGCAGGACTGTTGATTTGGTCATATATGCCGGTCATGACTGATAGTATGTCTAAAATGACTGTTTGAAAATAGGCTCTGTCTGACATTAAGTATAGAGCAGTGACGTTATGTTATTTTATCATTGCCTTGTTGTAATTTGAGTTGATTTCGAGTGTATTATTTAAGGATAGATGATAGAATCTGTCGACTGTCTGGATTGCAGGTTATATGATAATATCATGTCATCCATATGTTCTTTATATTATAATAATTTCTACATTTAACAACAGTGTTTACATGATGATAGTTCACATGGAAAATGGTTATATTTGGATTAGGTTTAATTTGAAGAGAGTTGTCTAGTCTTATCATTGCTAGACTGTCTTCTTGTCATATCATTGCCTGAACGTCAGCTTGTCATGTCATTGCTAGATTCAGCTGTCCTGTCATTGCTATGTCACCTTGTCATGTCATTGCAGACTGTCTCTTGTCATGTCATTGCTAGACATGTCTCTTGTCATGTCATTGCTAGACATGGTCTGCTTGTCAAGTCATTGCTAGACTGTTATCTTGTCATGTCATTGCTAGAATGTCATGTCATTGCTAGAATGTCATCTCCGTCTGCTTGTTATGAATCAGTTGTCATTGTCAATATTTCAGTTTGATTCCAAGATGATGTGTATGTTAGCCCTGCCTAATAATATAGTCATATATGGTTCTATATCCTGGTTACTCTACTCCTACGATATGACCAAGAACACAGAGAGATGGCACATCCGACTTCATGATGCTGTATTGTCCGTCTGCTGTTATACTGATGATGATGAACAGTTCAGGATCTTTGCTGGATTAGCTGATGGAACAGTGGCTATTATTGAGGTTTGTTTTTGTGAACATAATATTATTTCTGATCCCCTCCACTTCTCTGTTGCCTCACAACCTGTCTATTACCCCACCTGTTATTTAAACTGTCGTACTGTCACGGCACCCTCTATTGCCCCAAGTGTCTATATTTCCCATCAATAGGTCTAATGCCCCCTTTCCTGTTTATTGCCCCCACCCCACAATCTATTGCCCTCATCCATTTATTGCCTTGAGAGTATTTTGTATATTATATATATTGTAGAATGGTGAGAGTTCTATAGCTCCAGTTGATATTATGTATATACCAGTAGGACAGTCACCTGTTACTTGTGTTAAAGTTCTAGGTAAACAGTTATGGTGTGCTTGTGGTAATACAGTTTATGTCATCCATGCAGGGTATGTTTCCTATTCTTATAGCTTGTCAATCCATGAGGTTACAATCACTATCTAGCTTGTTATTAGTCTGGAATGTCCAGTCATTCAATGCCACTGTAAGGGAAACCGAACAATCTAGAGAGTCTGAATGTTCCAGTCTAGCTTCTTATTGACAAGATTTTTTAGAGTGATTTTGTTATACAGGTCCTTTACTTAGTGCACTTTATTTAACTTAGTACTTGCTTTACTTATACACACTTTGCTATACTTAATACACTTTACTAAGTACACTTTTACTTAACTTAGTAAAATTTACTTAAATGGCGATAAAAGGGGTATTTGTTTGGGTATTGATCTACTATTTTCCTTACATGGTTCAATTCTTTTTTGTTATAGAACTCTTGATGCAATGGATAACTTTACTGTATCCAGCAACCCATATGATCATATCTTATCCCTAGAACCTAGTGTTCCTGGGGTACTGATCTCTGTCAGGGGCAGCTCCATCCTGGAACTATGGGACCCACAGACTCTCAGCTGTAAGATGTTATATGATACCAGGTCTGGCAGATACCCTAACTTGAGAAAGGTAAGTGTGGGAGATGGTATCATTGTATTGCTTGAAGTATCCCTCTATAAAATGGTACTGCAGATGATACCCTTGATTTGTAGTCCGAGCGTCTAGTCGTTCGAATAGAACAATAAACTGTGGCCCTGTTTGCTACAGACTGTTCATGTTAAAGATCCCTTGACAGTTGGAAATCTCAAAGTAGTAGGCTAATGCTGCTGTCATAGCACAATTTACCTCATTGCACATTGCATGGTGTTTCCCATCTTCATTAGGTGCTGAAGAGTAGGATGTAAAACTCCATTCATTTTATTTTATATATTTTAAGGAAGATGATGCTTACTTCAACCGAGCGAGAATAACATCCATTCTATCGTATGAAAACACTGTCTGGGTCGGAACAGGGGAGGGTAATCTAATGATCTTTGACATCGTTGAAACAGGAAGTTGCAAAACACCATCAGAACAGTCTTTTAATGGGAGTTTGGCTGAAAACCTGTGTCTGGTTCACGATGATGATGATCCAATCAGAAGAGTGGAAGAAAAAGTACGCGATTTGTACTATCGTAAATTGAACGAAGGGTTGAATATCTCGCCAGTGAAACAAGACGGCAAGGGGGATAACCCTGAAACCAATATTTCCTCTCCCATTGACATTTCCAACATCAAGTCTGAGGAATTTGTTACCAATTCTGTCGGAAGTACAGTGTTTGTGACCAATGCTGAAGAAATTAACCGAAATAGAATCCTTGCATCAACTCCCTTGTCTTCTCCTGAAAAGAAATATGTTGAAAATAAAACCAACCTGACGGAATCTGAATTCCATTCGTCCCAGGGTAGTTTTTGGTTTGATAGTTGTGGGGACAGTTTCTCTCAAAGTTGTCAGCATGGTCACGATAACACCACTGTCCCACATTCATCAGAAATGGCTGCCAAGAGCAGACGACGTTTATTTGTTCCTAATCAATCGTTGGATTCAGATTTATGTAACGGACATTTGGTCGAGGAATCGGAAGGAAGTACCGTCAATGAAGATGGTGGATCCAAATTGCCCAAAGATGTCTTCCCAGAAAACCACATTCCAAATAAATCCGATCTTCTTTCCATGTATGTGTTAACCCAGAGTAAAAGTGTACAGGATAAAAAGGAAAAGAAAATAAGTAAATCTGTGAACAATACCACTGAGTTAACCAGCAGTGGTGAAAACAAATCTCACAGTTTCGACATTATTGAGCTTCCAGAAAGTTCTAATTCCAGTATGGTAGTCATTGACTCCGACAGTTCTCCCGAGAAATTAAAAAATCAATCGGAAAGTCTAAACAAAGCAAATAACATGTCTACTATTAATGAAAACGAAAGCAATAACTCGCATAATAGTATTACCCAGCATACAGACTCGGAAACGTCCCCAGAAGGTGTTTCTATGGGATTTGCTGTGGATTCTGGTCACGTGAGTGACATCAGTGTATCTACCACCAATATTTCCTCTTCCAAAAGTGCTAATAAGGATAATATTAATAATTCAAGTGACTTTAAGTGTAATAAGTGCACAAACAATTCGGTTCAAAATGACAATGTCATTTGTACTTGCTCAAAGCCGACGGCTAATGGACATATAAAAAATTTTCTAATTTCACAAAGTTCCGGCCCCGAAACTGCGTGTCAAAGTTGTAAAGCTAAAAAGTGTACGTGTACAAAAACTGATAATAGCTTAGCACCGTGTGGCCAATGTGCGAATTGTAAGAACGGCAATGTTTGTACTTCATCAAGTGGTTCAGGAACAGCTACTGATGGAAGCTCTCGAACAGATTCTACCAACAGACAAAGTACTTCAGAAGCTTCCCAGACCTTCCAAAGTATAGAAGGTGAACAAGATGAAGTATTTACGGATGCCACTTCCAGTCCGTACCAATCAGAGACATCTCTGGTTGAGAACACGAAACAAGGACCTCAAGTACCCGTACGTAAAGTAACACGTGCTGACCTCTTTAAGGATAATTATTCATCATACGATAGTAGTAGTGCCTATCAAAGTGCTCAAGAAAATATGACCCCGAATAGATCGAGTGTTGGGTCAGATTTAAGTGGACGTTCTATTCTGGATTCAACAAGCAAACCAGAGAAGTTCCGTCCCAAAAATCGTGAAGCACAGTACCGTATTGATTTCACCAACATTCAAGTAGATACAGATGTCGAAAGTAACGTTTCATTCAACCTTCACGGTTCATTAAGCTCTGAAGCAGATTTTAAACAGGTGGACGACTTCTTGCAACAGAAAAGTGGACTTTCTGGTATTGACCCAGCCAGTTTGATCTTTCCAGAAGACTTCAATATTTCTTCTTTCGAACAATCTGAAGACAAGGGAAATAACTTCTGCACCAGTGGTAGTTTCAACTCATCCAAGAGTATGCATGGGTGGTCAAGTTATGATGAAATCTCTACGCCATCCAGGGTGGACTCTGTAAAAGGTGTCCAACGACCGAACATGTTGAGAGTGAACTCTGTACAGAGTAACATGTCTGCTGCTACTAGTATTGTCTCTGGTACAACAATGTCAGAATCTCTGTACACGGCTGATCTCTTTCTTCAGGCTAAAGTGAAAATTTCAGATAAACCGGTTAAATGTTTGTTGAAAGATAGGTAAGTTTGCCTTTTAGTTTTACATTGTGTGTTCAGAATTCCTCTGACGTGATCCAGGTTGCAAAATGTGTTTAGACTTTGTAACCATGACTACATGATTTGAAATTATGTTGATACAAAACTGTCCTAACAGAATATTATGTTGAGAAGCATTACTTGGAATGTTGTGGCATCCTTTGGAGTCCTTGTGGTAACCTCTTGTAGTATAGTAACATCTGTTTCGGGAGTAACCGCTTTTTGTATAGTAACACTAGACCTTGGGGTAACCTGTCATGGTATAGTTAAATCTGTTCCTGGGTGTAACCTCTTTTTGTATAGTAACACTAGACCTTGGAGTAACATCTTGTATAGCAATATAGTAACACAAGGTTAGGGAGTAACATCAACACTAGACCTGGGAGTGACCTCTTGTATAGTAACACTAGACCTGGGAGTAACATATTGTATAGTAACACTTGATCAAGGAGTGACCTCTTGTATAGTAACACTAGACCAGGGAGTTATTTCTTATGGTATAGTAACACTTGAACTATAGATTAATTTTGTATCATTAATATTATTATTCCAGTTCATTTGGTGAGACTATAATGTTAAGTATGTCTGGTTCCTATGGCGATGATGAGGCAGTTCTGAAATGGAAGAAAGAGCCAAATGAGGTAATGAACTCTTTCATTTCCACTTATTTTATTTCAGCTTATAGGCCAGTGCTTTCTGGTGTTAGACTGGTGAAATTAATGTTCAGAGAACTAAATTATTATATGTAAAAACTCTGCTTTGGACTATGGAACAATAAACTGAGGCCCCGTGTGTGCATGTTAAGATCCCTCAACATTTGGAAATCGCAAAAAAAGTAGGAATAATGCCACTGTCATAGCAAAATTTCCCTCATAGCACACTGCATAGCATTGCTCATTTTCATTGGCCTATAAGGTGCAAAAGAGTAGGAGGCAAAACTCCATTCATTTCATTTGGATTATGAATTTTGTTTTCATCTTTTCAGCAAATGTGGACAAATGAACCCATTTTAGAAATTTGTCCAGAAACGAAAGTGG
This sequence comes from Nipponacmea schrenckii, assembly GCA_030562195.1. Lineage (NCBI taxonomy): Eukaryota > Metazoa > Mollusca > Gastropoda > Lottiidae > Nipponacmea > Nipponacmea schrenckii. The sequence goes on along the minus strand of JAUJPP010000012.1, from coordinate 23,736,811 downwards.
CCAAATTGCCTAACTATATGAGAAGATTATCTTTAATGTCTTCTTCGTTATCTAGCAGTGAACACAGTGCTCTCGCCAACTTTAAAAAAATGAACATCAGTCAGTGAAGGGTCAAATATTGGACTCAGTCTGCTGAGGTGAAAGATGCATTGAAGCTGGTTCAAAGATGACTTCAATTCTGTTTGATAAAAATAAACATTAGTAGAAGCATTCTCAATGATGAAAATATTTTAGTATATTTTTATTACTATTTCATTGTGGTTACTGAATGTTTTTCGGAATTGAAATGATAAATTGACATTATTCTTGTCAACTATATATACTATAGACGTATGACTATTAGGAATGACCTCATCTATGACCTTATAACTAGCATAATAAACCTTATCCTTTTTATTTTAAACCATTAGGAAGTGACAGAATTTCTTTTAAGTGATACTGCTTCTTAGAATGAACATAAAAATTTCAATAATCATTTGCATTACAATGGATAATTACTAAGTTTTTAGATTTATCAGATTATATAAGGATTCTGTTATGTTATTTATAACAGCAGGTATATCTACTGATGAATATATACTCTTATTGACCAAGTTTAAATTTTTATTTTCATTCTAAGATGCAGTATACCAGCTGTTTTTCAAAGCCAAATTATTTGCAAAAAAAAAAAATGTTCTAAGCATTTATATCATAAATATTGAAGAAGTCCTTGAGGATGAAGGAGTAGCTCAAAAAGCTTTCTCAGTGCATGCCTCCGAGCTGATGCTTTCGTTTCTGTCAAGTGGGCAGAGTTTGAGGATTGATTGTCTATCATGTCTTCCAGTATTTTTATTAATTTTTGTGCTTCTTCTCTCATCCCAAATGATTTCTTCAGTTTTCGATCATTTTATTTCTATTTATGATCAAATGTATGCGCATTTTTAATTAATATATGCAAATTTTATACATAATATTGTATTCTACCTTCAACACTATATATGTCATAGCTTCTAAACTTCTTTATTTGACAATTTATTCCTGTACAAACATTAAATTAATATGCTATGATTTTTTAAGCCTTATAGACCATTGTTTAAGAAATATATTTGAACTGTATATCAAATATAAGCATACATTTGTTCATCTATACTATTTTAAGGAAGAAACATACCCAGGGCTCGAAGAGAAGACACATTGCAAAAAGTCCACGCAGTCAAAAAATAATTATATAATAGCCACATGGCCAAAATAAATTGAAGTATCAAACTTTTATATTTTTGAACACTATTATATGGGTAATAATCACTTGCAACGTTTCAACGAGGTACCCCTTATCATTGATGCTTGATAAAGACCCCTCGTTGAAACGTCGCAAGTTATTTAATAAAGTAATTGTTATCCATATAATTATATATATTCTCCAATTACTAAATACTACGCAAGAAAGTTTAATATGCTGTATCTAGTGGTAATTGCTGATATTTCTCTTCCAATGACTTAAACGTAGTCTCATAATATCTTCTTTAAGTGATTTGTAAATTGTGTTTAAGATGCAAGGACTGGATTGTATTCCTGTCTCCTGATTGGGGTTGTATGTTTTGTTTGTGGTGATATATTTCTGTCTCAATTTTTTATATATTTTTCATATTTTCATATTGATTATTTTTCTACTAATTTGTGTTCAGATGACATTTTAACTCAGCCAGTCCTTTTGGTGACTTTGAGTCCTTATTTGTGCTCATGTGGCATTTTACATTGATGTTACTTATTGCCAACTATAGTGTTGAAATATAGTAACGATATTTTACCTTGTTGACATGACGTGTGTGTGATAATATTATGTGATGGTTGTTAACGGGATTATAACGAAGGCCACATTGTGTGATGCATAATAAAACTGACGAAGGAATTATTTTGAGGGATCGATGTTTTTTTTAAAGTGTATTTATTCCAACAAATTCATATTTTGTACTAATATCATATTTATTGTATATATATACATCCAATGTGCTCTTATTTACACAAATTTATTGCGGGATGGAAATTATTTTATATATTTTCTTATGGTTTTAATTGTAAATAATTTGTGATAAAGTAACCCTAGCAACAGAAATTTAAAGTAACACTGAACTATCCTGTATTTGTAAGTCTTGTTTCAGGTTTCCAAAATAAAAAGAATAACCTGGGGCCTTATTCTCGAAATCCAGTAATCTGATTGGATGATAAATCAAAGGTTAAAAATGATAGTACTAATTGACCAATCAGATGACTGGAACACCCGAGGACTGGAACACTAAAATCATCTTTAGTTAAGGTTTCAAGCATAAGAGCCTGGTCTAGTACTTGTAAGATACAAATAGATTTAGTGTTACCTTTAATTAGTTTAAAGGGATACTGTAATGTAATTATATAACCTAAAGGAAATGTCCTATATGTTGATTTTATTGAATAATTTTATCCGTGTAATAAAGTTGTTATTTGTTATTGCTATATTTTATACTATATAATTCTGTGCCTCTGATTGGTGCTTTTACTCTAAAAGTGTCTTTGATTGGTTGTTTTGGCTAGGGTACTCAGGATTCGATAAAACAGGGCTAAACCTTAGTTTCATGTTAAATCATGAGTTTTTTATATTTTTATTAATGATTGTATATGTTTTGGTAAAAAAATGATATGAAATTTGTTACTTGTTAGAAATAACATTCCGTAATTATTCAAGAATCTTCAACTTTTATTTTTGAATGATTTTCAACCAATCTAGATGTTTGTTTTATTGAATATTAGGTAGTTCAGTTAGCCAGGATGTGTACAGAATAAATAACTTTTAAGGTGATATCCTAATTGGAAGTATGAGGCATAATTTTGTGTATAGAAATGTTAACCAGTCTATATTTCTATAAGCAGGTTTGTGCTATCATTATCAGATATTGTTTTCCAGGATGTGAATTGTTAACCAGCCTAATTACAATAGCAAAATTTGCTAATAGAAATGTAGATTTGGTTTACCAGTACTGTGAATTGTATTATTTGTTAAATATAATTGTATATAGTGTTTTACATGTTATTATCTAGTCAGTGCTTTCAGAAAGGATATACACATCTTTTCACTCTATTGAATAAAATATACTATACTCATAATCTTATTCTAGGCATCGGTGACTAGTTACCAATAGTAGCTGGTTTCTATTCAACCACTCTAATCTCTGTTATATTTTTATTCTATTCCATATTACTCTTATGGTAGGTGATAATATAAATAGTGATGTATTGTATCTAGTTTTTAAATCAAACATTCTGTTTAATATATTTTATTTGCCATAAAACTTTATACAATAATAACACATACAATGAACACAACCAAACTTTCACAACCTTGAAATGTATACCTTATTTATTGTTCTATGAAGGTTAAAATAGTTTGTTATTGTCCTAAAAACAGTGTTAAAAGGTAACATTCTAGGATATCCTAAAAGTAACCTCTTGTTGTATAGAGGAAGTAACCTCTTGTACAATAACACTAGATCTTGCGTAACCCACCCTAAAATGAGCTGCAATTGGTAACCCGATAGGGTAACCCACCCTGATAATCGGCGCAATTGGTAATTGATCGGGTAACCCGCCCTGATATGAACTGCAATAGGTGAACCCAGGGGGTAACCCGCCCTGATAATGCGCTGACGATTGATTAACTCGATGGGGGTAACCCGGCCCTGATAATCGGCAATCGTAACTAGGGGGTAACCCGCCCTGATATGAACTGCAATTGGTAACTCGGGATAACCTTCCCTAATATTGCTGCAATTGGGGGTAACCCGCCCTAATAATGGCTGCAATTGGTAACTCGAGGGGTAACCCACCCTGATATGAACTGCAATTGGTAACTCTGGGATTAACCTTCCCTAATATCTGCTGCAATTGGGGTAACCCCCCTAAATGACTGCATTGGTACCAAGGGGGTAACCCGCCCTGATAATAGGCGCGATTGGTAACTCGAGGGGGTAACCTGGCCTGATAATTGGCACAATTGGTAACTTGAGGGGGTAACCCGCCCTAATATCTGCTGCAATTGGTAACTCTAGGGGTAACCCACCTGATATGAACTGCTGTTGGTAACCAAGGGGGTAACCGCCAATAATAGGCGCGATTGGTAACTCGAGGGGGTAACCCGCCCCATGATAATTGGCTCGGATTGGTAACTCTGAAGGGGGTAACCCGCCCTAAAAATGTGCTGCAATTGGTAACTCGAAGGGGTAACCCGCCCTGATATGAACTGCATTGGTAACCCGAGGGGGTAACCCGCCCTGATAATCGGCGCAATCAAAGGGGTAACGCGTAGGGGGGGTAACCGCCCTAATAATAGGCCGATTGGTAACTTGAAGGGGGTAACCGCCCTAATATGTGACTGGCAACTTGGTAACCCACCCTGATAATGGCGCAATTGGTAACTTAGGGGGTAACCCGCCCTATTGTGCTGCAATTGGTAACTGAGGGGCAGAGGGGGTAACCTGCCCTGTTAATAGGCGCAATTGGTAACTCGAGGGTGTAATCCGCCCTAATATATGCTGCAGGTGGCAACTCGAGGGGGCCCGCCCTGACATGAATTGCAAGTGGTAACCTGAGGGAGTTATCCGCTCTGAAAATCAGTGCATTGGTATCCCGAGGGGGTAACCCGCCCTAAAATGTGATGAAATTGGTAACTCTGGGGGGGGGGGGTAACCAACCCTAATATGTGCTGCAATTGGTAACTCGAAGGGGTAACCGACCCTGACATGAACTGCAATTGGTAACCCGAGGGAGAAGAGATTATGACTCGAGGGAGTAGCCCGTCCTAATGTTTTGAGATTAATAACTCGAGGGGGGAAACCAGCTCTGATATGTGCTGCAATTGTTAACTCAAAGGGGTAACCTGCCGTAACATTCAGTGCAATTGGTAACCCGAGCGGGGAACCTAATTGTGATGTGTTGCGATTGATAACCTGAGGGGGTAACCCGCTGTGATATGTACTGCACTGGGTAACTCGAAGGGGAAATCCGAGTAACTAACCCACCTTGATATGTGTTGTAATCGGTAACACAAAGGGGTAACCCGCCTTGATATTCAGTGCAATTGGTAACCTGAATGAGTGACCTGCCATGATATGCATCGAGATTGGCAACTCGAGGGGGTAAACTGCCTTGGTATGTGTTGCAATTTGTAACCCGAAGGGGTAACCCACTCTGACATAGCCCACCGTGATATGTGTATCAATAGGTAACGCAAAAGGGTAACCCACCGTTATATGCGTTGCAAGTGGTAACCCGAGGTGGTAACATGTCATGATATTTGTCGCAATGGGTAACCGCCCTTGATATGGTTACAATCGGTAACTCGCCATGACATGTGTTGCTATTGGTAACCTACAGTGATACTTGTTGCGATTGATAACTCAAAGGGGGTAACCCATCATATGTGTTGCAATCAGTAACCCAAAGGGGTAACCCGCCGTTATATGCATTGCAATTGGTAACCCCTGTTGGGGGATAACCTGTCATGACGTTACTATTCAGCAACCTACAGTGATATATTTTGCAAATGGTAATCCGAGGTGGTCCAGCGTGATATGCGTTGCAATTGGTCACCAAGGGGTAGAATCCGCCGTGATATGCTTTGCGACTGGTAACCTGCCATATGTGTTGCTATTGTAGCAATCGGTAACTCGAGGTGGTAACCAGCTGTGATATGCGTTACGATTGGTTTGGTAACCCACTATGACACGTGTTGCTATTGGTGCAATTTGTAACCTGAAGGGGTTAACTTGCCATGACATTAGAGTAGAGAGTAACCTCTTGAAAAGGAACACTAGACCAGGAAGTAACATCTTGTACAGTAATACTAGACCAGGGAGTAACATCTTGTTTAGTAACTTTTAACCTGGGGGTAACCTCTTTGATAGTGGCATTAGACAAGGGAGTAACCTCTTGTATAGTAACACTATACCTTGTAGTAATCTCTTTCATTGTAACATCATACTTGGAGTAGAACCTCTTGAACAGTAACACTAGATCTAGGGTTAACCTCGGTTACCTCTTGTGTTGCCTCTTGTAATGTAATACTAGACCAGGAAGTAACCCTTGTATAGTAACACTATACCTAATGTTAACATCTTTTATAGTTACCCCAGACTAGGAGAGTAATCTCTTGTACAGTAACACTATACCTGGTAGAAATCACTTTTAGATTAACACCAGACTTTGGGTGTAACCTGTTGTACAGTAACACTATACCCAGGGGTAACCTCTTTGATAGTAACAGTAGACTTCTTTTACAATACCAGAAGTAACACTAGTTAACACTTGTTAAGTAATACTAGACCAAAAAGTAACTTCTTGTATAGTAACACTAGACCAGGAAGTCACCTCTTGTTAACACTTAAGTTGTGAGTAACCTCTTATATGTAATTTAACACAAGACTAGTAACCTCTTGTAATGCATAATAGTAAGCTACCCTTTGGTAACCTCATAGTAACACTACAGTGAGTAATCATTTTGAATAGTAATCTAGTGATCCAGGAGTAACCTCTTGTTGGTATCAGTAACATCTGATAGCTTGCAGTAATTTGTATATCTAAATCATACTGTAGTAACCATTATATTTGACATCATTTGAGTAAACACATATTAGACATTAGAGAATTTGTAACTAAACAATGATTAGAAGATGAGAACCCTTTAGGATCATCCAGAAACAGTGTAATACAGATCAGACTCTAGGATATCCTAGAAACAGTGTTAGAAGAGAGACCTCTTGGATATCACTAGAAACAGTGTTAGAAGTAAGACCCTAGGATGTCCTAGAACAGTGTTAGAAGATAAGACACTAGGATATCTAGAACATTGTTAGAAGATAAGACACTAGGATGTCCAATTAGAAAAAAAACAGTGTTAGAAGATAAGACCCTAGGATATCCTAGAAACAGTGTTAGAAGATAAGACCCTAGGATGTCCTAGAAACAGTGTTAGAAGATAAGACCCTAGGATATCCTAGAAACAGTGTTAGAAGATAAGACCTAGGATATCCTAGAAACATTGTTAGAAGATAAGACCTAGGATATCCTAGAAACAGTGTTAGAAGATAAGACCCTAGGATATCCTAGAAACATTGTTAGAAGATAAGACCCTAGGATATCCTAGAAACAGTGTTAGAAGATAAGACCCTAGGATATCTTAGAAACAGTGTTAGAAGATAAGACCCTAGGATATCCTAGAAACAGTGTTAGAAGATCAGACCTAGGATATCCTAGAAACAGTGTTAGAAGATAAGACCCTAGGATATCCTAGAAACATTGTTAGAAGATAAGACCCTAGGATATCCTAGAGACAGTGTTAGAAGATAAGACCTAGGATATCCTAGAAACAGTGTTAGAAGATAAGACCCTAGGATATCCTAGAAACAGTGTTAGAAGATCAGACCCTAGGATATCCTAGAAACAGTGTTAGAAGATCAGACCCGAGGATATCCTAGAAACATTGTTAGAAGATCAGACCCTAGGATATCCTATAAACAGTGTCGGACAACAGCACTGTGTTCAATATGCATCAATAAAAATTACTTCTGTATACATTTCAGTCAAAATCATAAACATTATCAGAATCACAGTTAATAAAAATATTTTAGCACCGATTCATTTCAGCTAGAGCTGACTTCAAAGGTAATCTATTAACTCCAAGTTCTTCTTTCCATCTATCTGGGATCAATCTGTTATTGTAGGTGCTAGCTGCACCCAATAATGCACCAAGAGCTCCACCTCGGTGACAATTCTCACCTGAAAAAGAGAGCACCCAGTCAGGAGGCTAATACAAAATTAAAGCATTCTCAATATATGCTATTAATCTGTCAGCTAAATGTACAATACAATAGATACATTTGTATAGTGCCCTATCTAAAATAAAATACCCTAAGGCGTTTAAATGTGTTCTTCAGAAACACTTCAGTAGGATATATATATATCTACTATTGTCCTGTCGTCTATTGTTTTTGCTAAATGTCTTCAAACACTTCAGTAGTCTATGAGCACAGAGGGTCTTAGATTATTGTCCCATCCAAACAACTCAACACTTTTTCAATGTTAGTCCTTACAGTGGAAACTGGGCTGGACATCTCGACCCTAACCAGGATTGAACCCTGGATCTTCATGCTAGTGAGCAAGTATCTAACTCACTGATGTGCCGCGATCAAGCATCTAACTCACTGAGCCACCGCGAATCAAGCATCTAACTCACTGAGCCTTTGTAGATCAAGCATCTAACTCACTGAGCCATTGCAGATCAAGCATCTAATTCACTGAGCCATTGCAGATCAAGCATCTAACTCACTGAGCCACTGCGGATCAAGCATCTAACTCACTGAGCCATGCGACAAGCATCTAACTCACTGAGCCACTGCGGAGCAAGTATCTAACTCACTGAACCACTGCGAGGAAAGCATCTAACTCACTGAACCACTGCGGGGCAAGCATCTAACTCACTGAACCACTGCGGAGCAAGCATCTAACTCACTGAACCACTGCGAGGCAAGCATCTATCTCACTTAACCACTGCAGAACAAGCATCTAACTCACTGAACCACTGTAGCTTCAAATAGATAAGGAAAAGTAAATACCTCCACAATTTGCATTAGCTAAAATACCGCCTTCAAAATCATCATGAAACTCATAAGCTAGAAATAACATAGATTTCATAGCACCATCAACATAACAAGCCATACCTAGGTTTGAAATAGCTTTTTGATAAACTTGCAGTCTTGCTTCTGATCCTTTCGTTTTCCTGTAATAAAAAATCAAGCCTTGCCTTTTTAATGATCTAATGCCTTATCCTCAAAAACTTCACTTAAATAAAATCCAAATTTTGATTTTGAATGGATCACAAAATTTAATATTGATGTTAGTCTTAATATTTGGAAGGTTATGGTTCCCTTTAGACCACCCCTCCCCTCCCCTCATCGGATTTAAACTGAAAAATACTTACGTTTGAGCTAAGTCAGAATAAGCCAGTAACTGTTTTTTGAATCTGCTACCTCCAAGTAACGGGTCTTCTGCAACTTTTAATATCTGTGTTCGTAGATCTTTACCGTTCATCACACCATGTAACAAACGGGAGTAAATTTCTACCAATGGGTACAAGGACGGTACAGGATGGGTCAGTTTTAAGAATTCTACTGCTGACTTGACACATTCTTTTTCTGGCAGGTGAACAGTTCTGACAATCCAAGGTATTGCAGGAATTAAGGCACCAATGGCTAAAAGCTGATGATCTTCGTGCTGTTTAGCGTAAGTCTTCAATCTAAAATATAATATATAAAGGCTATGTAAGGATAATTTTTCCAATTTCACCCACTCTGGTTCTATCTCTACTTTTATGGACCTTATGAGCAAATTAAGATGGGCAATGCCATGCAGTGTGCAATGAGGGAAATTGCAGCCGCATTAGCTTTGTTTAGTTCTTTTTGTAATTTCCAACTGTCGAGGGATCTTTAACGTGCACAGTCTGTAGCACACAGGGCCTCAGTTTATTTTCCAATCCGAACGACTTAGAAAACATCTAACCATGAGTCCCAAACAACTCTCTACTGACAAGGGAAACGGGATCTAGCTATACTGGATTGAACCCTAGATTTTCAGAATAGCGAGCAAGCATCTAACTCACTGAGTCACCACAGCTCTCTACTGACAGGGTTGAAGTATTATCTCTACCTATACTAGGATTGAACCCTAGATTTTCAGAATAGCGAGCAAGCATCTAACTCATTGAGCAACCAAAACTCTTGATATTAAGGTATAAACATAGGCCTAGATTGGTTTTACAAAAATTTATTTTATGTTTGTTCTAACCTGTTTTCAGCAAACTGAACAATTTCCTTTCCAGTTGTCGGGGGAGATTTATCTGAAGAAATCCAATCCTTAAAGAACGATCTATGAAAGGATTCACAATATGTATCATTATGGGAATTGGGAGTTGTCATAAATTTAACGTAATCTTCCATAACCGCCTCGCGGACTTCACCATCAGGTTTGGTTACATTTCGGTCTACTTTATTCATTGTTTTTAATATCTGTAACGCCATTGATGGATTTAAAGTATTATCTCCAGCTTTCATTCCTACAAAAAAATTAAACAAATATGGCAAGCTAGACAAGGTAACATACACCCACTACCACTTACCAGAAATGTTTAAGTCTTTAACCACATAATCTTAGATAATTTAAAATGAAATTAAATGAATGAAGTTTTACATCCTACTCTTGAGCACCTAATCGGTTAATGAAGACAGGATGCAAGTTTGCAAAAGCACATTGCCAAATCTTTTTTTGTGATTTCCGGGATCTTTAACATACACAGCCTGTAGCACACAGGGCAAAATATGATTTATTGTATTCTCTTCAAATAGTTTTCATGAATCAATTCTGCAATTCTAAATGGCCAAAAGGTTATTTATTCAGCATGAAATCTCTTATTTACCTTGATGGTAGTGAATCGTTCGATCTTTACTGGTCCAATACTTCAATTTATCATGTAATATCACATTTCCTATCACTTCTTCAGTCTTTTTACCAAAAGTAGCTCTACCACTTCCTCCTAAAATAGATATACTTAGAAATAATTGACAATTACTCATCCTAGACAGCTCAATGCCTTGAAACTTCATCCTACATGGGCTACTAAATAGTTGTCTATGAGTTAATCTCTGTCAAATGATAAATTATCAGGAAGGGTGATATACACCCACTGACAGCTTTCATTTTAAATAAAAATATTTGGAAATATACTTGAAAAAAAAGTTGCTAACACCAAAGATAAGTAATTAATTTCAAAGTGTTTATGAGCATTTCAAGGGAAGTAACTCTTTTCTCTGACATTTCTTAGGGCTGACATAGCAAGGTTCATCAACAATATTTTCGTTATTGGGATAACACTTTCTTGGTATATATTGGTTATCCCAATAACAAAAATATTGTTGCAACACCACTTTCTAAATAACTTTGTATCATCTCAAATTTCATCAAATCAGTCAAAAATGTGCCTCCATGTGCAATTGTGAACGAACGGATATGGGTGACAACAATTTACAACACCCCCTCCCCCCACCCCTATTTCCAGTGGGATTATAAAAAAATAAAGTTACAAAGGAAAATAATCATTTGTAATTAATGAATGTTCTTTATGACAGATTCCCTACCACTCAACTAAAAGAGTTTCTAAAAGAATAAAGAAGATACCTGAATTTGATATAGTTAGAATACTGGTCGGGTGTTGCTTATTAGGTGCACTGTAACCGGTTAACCAACCGTTGTAACCATATTTAATATCATCCGGGTTATAATACCAGTGTACAGGCATAGCTACAGCATCAGCTATAAACATTCCCCAGAGAGTTTCCTCTTTACATCTCTTTAATGTCTCACTTACAACTGACTTCTGCATTTTTCTATGAGAAATATTAATCCATAATAATACTGGTACTATTACAATATGAACAATATCACCATAAAACCTCGCTCAAACTTTTAAATTAAGACAATAAAAGGAACAGAGGCTTATAAGAATGACAGGATATTGCGGTGAAAAATTTATCCGATCATCACGAAAATCGATAGGGATCATCTTCATAATGACACTGACCCACAAAATAAAAATCAAAAGAATCCATAAAGAATTGTAGCTTGTAGAGTGAGCACGAGTTGCATAATATAGCTGATAAGACTAAAACCGGCAAATAATTTAAGTGAAAAATTATCGGATCATCAAGAAAATCAATAGCGATCATCTTCATAATGACACTGACCAATGATAAAATTGAAAGAATGTATAATTAACTACTGGAGCAGCGGAACGGCAAAAAAACCTACAAAATAGACCCAAATATTTAATATGGCATATAAAAAAATCAAAAGAAATGATACCTGGTAATTGAAGTCTGATTTTGATTGTTGGTGAAAGTTGTGTTATATAATCTTTGATGACCACATAAAGGTATCAGCACAGCAAAAACCAATGGTGCGGACTTGATGATTGTAGTTCTGGTCATAAAGCTTGTTCCAGTTACTGTTTTCTTTCACCTTTTCACATCATTTCAACCTAGAGAAAAATCAAAGTTTATAATTCATACAATACAATGCTAGTGCCTGATGTTCATATGTAGGCTACCTTTGATAAATCATGCAGCTAGTGCTCTGTCTTGATCAACTACCTTTTTCATTTTCCACTCCTTCAAGCCTTGGCTAAGTCAGAAAGTCTAAAAACACTTGCCCAAAGTCGCCTAGATAGCTAGAACTAAAAGGTGTAACTGTATTTTCCAGTCTACCAAGGTTCTTCAAAACCCTACATAACTAAATCTAATAGATATTCTATTTGATACACTTGTTGGTTGAGGAATAATGGAAAACTGTCTCCAAGTTGTCAAAAACAGACCCTGGATATAATATTACATAACGTCTACTAGATTTATAATCACTGATTTCAACTCAACTCTCAAGTCATAGCCACAGACTCGACTCTTCCTTTTCATTCTCCCAGCAAAATCCTAATGAAAAGTAAACTTTGAAATTTATGAAAATATATATAAGTGCTTACCTTCCAGTTACACCAATCAGACGAGTTCCAAAAACTGCAACTCTGTACAGCTTATATAAACTGATAGATTTATATTTATATAACTTCATTCTTGCACACGTGCAGACATATTGTTTACAAGCTATGAACATCCAGTACAAAATGGTCCATTGACAGACGATTGAGACTTTCTACCAGAAATGATCTCAAAATGAAAATTAATTAGTGAATCAATATTTCGGTTGTTTTAATTACGATTCGACCTAAAGCGCTGGTCAGTTGAAATATATTGACCAATCTTCGATGACCTTTTAATTGCAGTTGATCGCGGACTAAGAGAGACTGGATAATAGTGTCTAATCATAATTTTGACAGACGGAAGCGAAAGTAGAAATTAGCAGAAACAAAGATGGCGCGGTTGATGAATGTATCCTTGCTATTAATCCTTTGTTGTTTTTTGAAAGTTGAATCACAACAATTTTCTATCAATGCTTTTTCAAGGATTGGTTTGAGATTACCCGATGAAAATGTCGTGGTCATGAAAAGCTTACCACGAACGTTTCAAGGTTTGCTTTTTTTTTGTACTGCATTGTTTTTGTTGTTAAAAAATAAATAGGTCTAGGCCTACTAATGAGGAAACATTTTTCAAGATGGCATCTCTTTATATGAAATTGATCAAAAACCTTATATTTTAAGGCCATCAACACTCATTTCATCCAAATAATATTACATCTAAACATGTACATTTTGTAGCCAAAGGAGGAGAGGGAGGGAGTTCTAATCCCAACCCTATTGAACAAGTTAAATAGAAAATGTTTACTAAGAGTTTCTTTATTCATGACCTGTTTTATACATTACATATATTTATAAAATATACTTGATCAAACTGACTGTCTTTATTAGTCCATTAGGTGCAGAAGAGTAGGGCGTAAAAATCCAATAATTAGATCAAACTGAATTTGTTTGTCCCCATAATGGTTCAATATTATTAGTTGAAACCTTCAGAAAAAATAGCTTTTAGTTGTTTGGATGTGACTATAAACCAAGGCCCAGTGTGCTACAGGTTGTACACGTTAAAGATCCCTCAATAGTTGGAATATGGTACAGAAGAGTAGGATGTAAAACTCCATTCATTTTATTTCAGATATTAAGAAGAATAACCAGTCTGTAGGTTGCCATTGTGTAGGTTATAACTGTGGCTGCTGTGAATCGTTAGACATACCTAAATTAGAACTCAATGAAACAGGTACAATAACTCATATCATTCTTCCATGTTTTATAAAAAATAATGAAGTCATTAATCAAGCAATTAACTGTTTCCCTGGGTGGTTAAGGTTTTGAGAGAGGACAATTGGTGGGGCTAAATTCTCACTAGCTGGGGCCCAGCCCCTGTAGACCCCACCCTAACTGCTCGGCTGCTTGTAAGAAAAGAACAATTAGACATCAGAAATTTATTCTAGTGATCACAAAAATGAGTTTTTTGAGCAAGTTATGGAAAGTTTTTGATGGTTTTCTCTTGTTACCATGGAAACTTGAAGATATTTATTAAGGTTTTATTATATTCCAGGATGTGTGAATATTTCGTATCTTCCGGCACCACAATACGGTTTATCAGTGACCTTGACTGTTAATAATTATACCTTGTTTAATAGAACTGTATCAGGTAATTTATTAGTAGAAATATTTTATCCCAATGAAAGATGGCTTCTTGAATTGTTTAGGGTCAAATCAATTATGGACAAACTGATAATGTTTTCGATCATCAGGATATATCTACTTTTGATTGATATAAATATTAGCCGTCCAATTATGGGATAAATTTATATAAGGGAACCTATGTTTAAACTCAGGATAAATATCCCTCGTAAAGATAGACCCATCCGAAACTATACCATCGTTCTTACGTCATAGAAATAACAGACCCGAAACCTAATTGGAGTCCATTATTTACAACATCAGACTTAATCAGTCGAATGATGTAAAGGGTCATGATATTTTCTTGAAGTATACTCATCAAAACTCAAATGAACATAATTCAAATATTTTTGACCGTCTGTAAAGCTCTGTAACTTTTATTCCAGCTCAAAATCCACCACCACTTTGTGCTGCTGTACCATACCTAAAACAGTTTGCTAGCTTGTGTGTCAAGTTTTCTAACCTAACGCTTTCAAAAAGTCAGTTTTCTGGTTGTGTCTCCATCATTGCCCGACTGAAATACGTCCTTGTTGACACAATCAATCTTGGATGTTTCCACATTCCGTTTTCCACTGACAATAGTCTGTTGCATTATTGGAAGACATATTCTGCATTAATTGGTAAAATAAAACTGTACAAACTGAAAAATTTTCAACAGAACCCATAGAACAATAGTTAACAGGTTAAACCGAATCTTTCAATATACATACAATTATTTGAAAAGTCAAAAGTTTTGCTTACATTTCAAGAAAATAACCCATAGTACTCTGGGGCGTAGCATGACCATTCTGACTGTTGGGGCGCAACTTCTAAATTTGAACGACCAACGCCTCTCCAGAGAAATTTTTGTTTTTCTACAAACGATCTTTTTTTTTTTTAACGTAAATGAACATTTCTATTTACGTTAAAAAAAAAAAGATCATTTCTCAAACCATCACATGGTTTTCACTCTCTTGGTTAACCAATAACCGACGGCTCAATCCATGACAGTTTTTATACAGAGAGTTACTTGGTAACTAGGTCAGACGCAATCTCGAATGCTTAGCTTCTTATTGTGCCTTTTCTTTATATTAGCCAATTGTTGTATATAATATTTTTTGTATATATTTGTAGCTTTAATTCTGTTTGATAAGTAGTTTGTATAAACAGTACCTTATTCCCAGAATCTCTCCTATTCTTTATCGCTCAATATCTTATATTGATCTTCTTTGATTTTTTATATTACTTTCTTTCTACCTTTTTTTTATTACTTAGTTTTCCAATTTGATGAAATGAATAAACATATTTTATAATATATTTGGAATGCCTTTTTTTGCTGACAGCTTAAAATGATGAAAATAAACTGAATTGAGTTTTACTTCCTTCTCTTCTGAACCTAATAGGCTACTGAAGACTGGCCACTGTGCAATTGGGGAAATTTTTACCAGGACAGCAGCATAAGCCTACTCTTTTCGTGATTTCCAACTGTTGAGGGATCAGTCTGTAGCACACGGAGCCTTGGTTTATTGTCAAGCTCAACGACTAGACAATAGCCCGCTTCTGGGAAAGATCAATGCTGAAAGGTTTGGTCAAGGCTGGGCTGAAAGAAAGGATTCCTAAAAAGGGAAAGAAACAATAGTTTCATACATTTAAGAAATATATACGTATAACAAATTTTTAATACAAATACAAGAATACCTATATATTAAAAACTGCACTTCATGTAAACAATTTTATTTCTAGAAAGGGGACAGACATACTTGGCCCCTATTTTATAATAATGCTTGAAAATTTATTTGAAGTGTTTTTTCTTTTAACCAGTGCTTGAGATTTACAGTAAAAAACATCAGATGCGTAGTAAAGAAATTACAACACTAAACAAAAAGCCTAGTGATGTAATAATAGTGCTAAAACTGATATATATATACACACAAAACAATAATATAAGATATAATATTTTATGAATATATGTAAATGCAATAACGATGTACTCTTAAGTTATCCTATTTCTGAGATATCAGACATATGAGTAATCCCACATCTGGGTAATCAGGCATCTGAGTAATCCACTTCTGGGTAATCAGGCATCTGAGTTATCAGACATCTGAGTAATCAGACATGCAGTCAATCATGAAAATCTGAATCTTCCGACTTTATTTTGTCATCACGGTGAATGTCGGATTACTCGGAGTACACTGTATATTTCTTGAGTAATGAGAGAAGAACACACAGAAGATGACCTTAAAAAAGAAAAAAATAGCGATGGCCATCGTAATACGCCCACATTTATAAATAACAGCCAAATTTACCCAGAATGCTGACAAGAATTGTTGGTAAATAAAAGATTTGTCTGATTTTAAGGGTTTAAGTTTCATCAAAATCCATCAAGAAACCAACACTCTATCAGGTCTACAAAGATTTCTAGAACAAGGGCAATAACTCATAGTAAATATAATTCAATTGGTCTGAATTTCAATAGAGTTCAGCCTTGGGTAAACAAACACTCACACAAAGTTACACCAAATTTCATCAAGAAACCAGCTCTATATCCTGTCCACAACAATTGAGGACAGACAGACAGACATGGGCAATATACGCCAGTAATGTGTGGGTTCAAAAAATTACTGACATAAATTTCTAAATTCCTAACTTGCCATTTTGTTTATATACCTCTAACTAACAACAAAATCCCTGACATTTACAAAATGCAAGTTACATTAATCAGAAATAAAAGAAAACTTTATCCATCTTTTTTGAATTACCAGCATGATGTACAATTAAACAATTTCTATTGTCTAACGATTCACTCAATATTTTATCACATAATATTATAACGGCATATTAGCATGTTTCTTCCAGGGGTTTTTCCTGTCTTTTTTCGCTAAAATGTCTAAATCTTCACATAGTCTCTTTCTGGTTGATTCTGGCTCAATTATATCATCTACGAAACCTGAAATAACCACAACAAAATTGTCAGAGTGTTGGTATTTACATGAAGCCATTTACTTGGTTACGTCGAGTAAATGGTGGCTGTGGGTTCCGAACGTGATCAGAAAGTAAAAGTCTGATGACCTTAAATAAGTCATGTACACTCATAACTTTGCCAGGACAGCTGCATTAGCCTAATCATTTTTGCAACTTTTATCTTTCGAGGAAATTTTACCATGCACTGCCTGTAGCACACTGGGCAGTAAATTATTGTACCAACCCGAACAACTAGATGCTCTTCAATGTCAGCTCCTTAGACTTGCATCACTAAATGGGGGGAACCAGGCTGAGAAATCTTGACATTTGCTGGGATTGAACCCTGGACTCTCAAGGAGTGAGTAAGCATCTAACTCACTGAGCCACCGCGGCTCCCTGAATATCACTAAAACATGAACGAAACACAAAGAGAATAAAACCTAACCTCTATTGGTTGCTGGGAAAGGATTAGCAAATTTATCAATATATTCCAACTCCTTCTCGGCCTGATTTTTACCACCACGGAATATAATGGAAACTGCTCCCTAAAAATTAAAGAACATAATTCAAGGGACAAAACTCTGTAAGGTTACTTGGTATGACAGTCTGTTTACAGCTTAATAAATGGTTTGTATTTCAGGGAAGGGAGGAATTGATTCTCCCAGATGTACAGGCCTAGGGTGGAACGAATATTTCATTTAGAAAGTGGGGATAAAGAGACTAGATCAGCTGGTAAAACCAAAATGAATGTATTTCTTTGATTTTGGTAGTTACCATATGGAAGTTTATATTTCTGGGAAGGGAGGGATTGATTCTCCCAGATGTAAAGGACCTAGGGTGGAACAAATAGGCTACTTTATTGAGAAATAAGGACAAAGGGTCTGGTCCAGTACCTGTTATATACAGATTATTTTTAGTTTATCTACTAACAGTTGAATAAATAGTAATATATGACAGATGAAACTATGATAGAGACAACAAGACAATATTATATATATTTACAATTACTGTATAATTCTGAATATAGTGCGCAGGTTTTTGCCCTGAAAAGGGCTGAACATAGAGGGGGTGTGCACTATATACAGTTTAAAAAAAAAATAACCTGATATTGGTGTCTGTGAAATGCCAAATTAAAGAAGTATTTTTGCCTCAAAAGGGGTGCACACTATACATGGGTAAATGAATTTACACCAATTTCGCGGAGGCAAGGAAGGGGTGTGCATTATACATGCTTGCATGCTATATTCGAAATTATGTTCAAAAATTTGGTCAATTAAGAAATCAAACATTTTGAAATTTTACCTTAGCTCCCATGACAGCTACTTCTGCTGTGGGCCAGGCATAATTAATATCCCCTCTTAAATGTTTGGAGCTCATCACATCATAGGCACCACCATAAGCCTAAAAAATAAAATATAGGTAGTGAATCAGACTGGTTGTTAGGGTGAGGTACATGAGGGCTGTGTCCCAGCTAGTGAGCCTTAAGCCCCAGCTTATTGTTCTCTCTCAAAAACTTCTTCAGTTAGTAGAGATTGATAAATTTACAAAAAATCAAAATTAACTTTGGCACCCAAGAATACTTTTCTGGACTATTTTTCGAAAAAGTCCAGGGGGAGGGGGAGAACTAGGACAAACAATAACAGCCCCAGGGCAGAGACTGTTGATACACCTACCTTTCTGGTAATCACTGTAATTTTAGGCACAGTGGCCTCAGCATAGGCAAATAATAACTTGGCTCCGTGTCTAATTATACCACCATATTCTTGATTGGTGCCTATAGTACATATATTTAATTACATTATTGTTTCATAGTTTAACATAAAGTTTCTTTCCACTGGGCCAAAAAGCTGGCTTTAAGCTAACTTTTTGTGTACCTTTCTACTGGGCTAAAATTCGGCTATAAGCTAGCTATTGTGTGTTTCCACTGGGCCAAAAAGCTGGCTTTAAGCTAACTTTTTTTGTACCTTTCTACTGGGCTAAAATTCGGCTATAAGCTAGCTATTGTGTGTTTCCACTGGGCCAAAAAGCTGGCTTTAAGCTAACTTTTTTTGTACCTTTCTACTGGGCTAAAATTCGCTATAAGCTAGCTATTGTGTGTTTTCACTGGGCCAAAAAGACGGAATTTGATTTAATTATTTGCATGAAATTCAAATCTTCAACTTAAAAAAAAAACTGAATATAAGCTAATTTAGCAGAAACTCTAAAAAACAAAAACTTAATAATCCTGAACTTTTATATCTGATTTTAAATGGAGAACATGTTTACCGTCAATTTGAACAGGAAACTTAATTTATTATTACATGGTTTAAAGACAGGTGTGAACAGCAGCCATTTTTAAACGATCAAAATTTAAAGATAGCTTGCCAGGGAACGTAATATACGCCCACTAGCAGCTTTGAATTTAAATTGAAATATTTGGCAGACAGTCTGCATACCTAGGAGAGGCATTGATAACTGTGAGGGGTAAAACGAATGTTCTCTGATTGAACACTATGAAAATTTTTTTCAGGAGGAGCATTGCCAACCTAGGCCCCACCCCCTGGCTATGGCTGTATTTGGCAGTGCATTAATGATCACCAGCAGTATGGAATATTCAACCTTCAGAAGAAATTTAGTTTTTGTCAGCATTTTCTAACTTACCAGGCAAGAACCCAGGAACATCAACAAATGTTATAATGGGAATATTGAAAGCATCACAGAATCTGACAAATCTGGCGCCTTTCACGGAAGCGTTTATATCCAGGCATCCTGAAATTAGATTTATTGATTTTACTGACAATTCCATGTTCATCCACAATTATAACAGTTGTAACATGGACAATAGAATTTCCTTCAATATTCATTGTATAATAGGGTTTAATCTCTAACATGCTACAACTAGATTTAATCTAAATTGTAGCACGGTTTACTATACAATACTATAGACAATGAGAGTGACAGTTTCGCCAGAGGTAAGCAAAATGGTGATTTGCATAGCTCAACCTCCGAATGAAAACAGATCACAATACGCAAGTGCGTTTTCCAATGACAAAATATGAGGGATTGTTTTGATTGGTCAACTGAATTACAGGGACCTTTCTACCTTACAATGGACATTGTTTGACAGGTGTCAATGTTACAAGTAATTCCCTTCGAGCTCCACTCAGCGTTAAAATTGGTTAATTCCCCTCTCTTCCCTCAAACATACCTGCAGCTACTTTAGGTTGATTACCCACAATGCCAACAGTTTTACCGTTCATTCTACCAAAACCAACCACTATATTTTTAGCGTAATTGGGCATGATTTCAAAAAAATCATCTTCATCAACAATCTAAAATTAACAACAACCCAACTTTAAACTAAATGACTTAGTTTTGTGAGTTTTCCAGATTTTACAGAGATTCTGTTACTTTATGACACCAGGTAAGTTCACTGATGAATATATACTCATATTGAAATAGAGATATACTATATAAATACACATACCCCATTTATAACATCCTTGATATCATAGGCTGAAGTTGTTTCTAATGGTACCACAGAGTTTAAACCAGGTACCAATCTATTACTACAAAATAATAATAAGAGCATTATAGAGAAACATATAAGAAGAAGAATTCGTGAGTTTTGTATGTTTGTTTATTGTATGCTATCAAATCTTGGTTTATTGTCTCAACCAAATGCTTTTTCCTTGTCAATGGGATAAACCAAGGCCCCATGTGCTACTGCTACAGAAGCACCAGAATGTGATTATTAAAGATCCCTCAACAGTTGGAAATGGCTAAAAAGAGTATACTAATGCAACCCACTGCCAAAATTTTCCTCATTGCACACTGCATGGCATTGTCTGTCTTCATTAGCCCATTAGGGGAAGAAGAGTAGGATGTAAAACTCCATTTTATTTTAAGAAGGTACTTACGGACTATCTGTACAGTGTCTAGTTGGTGACTGTTCCTTATTACTCAGGGGCAGGAAGTTGACAAAATCACGGAGATTGAGTAAAGCATCTACATCATTTTCAAATGCATTGTGGGCCACGCCTTAAACAAAAAACAAGTAATAAGAGTATAATGTTTTTATTTTCATGTTTCTATTTTGAAGAGTTCCAGATGTCCATTGCAACATAACTTAGATAAAAAAGAGATTTTACAGTAATCTCATTGGATAATATGACTCACTTTGAAATCAATTTTAGTACTGGACCAATCAGATGTCTAGAACAATAAAATCAAAACTAACTTTTAAGTCTATGTTAGTGACTGCCCAATCAGATGATTAAGTTCAGTTTTCCAGAATAAGGCAACTTGATTAAAATATGCATCTTAATATTTATTTTTATTCTGAGCGTAACTTAAGTTACGTATTTATCACAACATTTTATAACTTCTGTTTCATCTCAATGAGTAACGCTGTCATCATCTATTATAACCAATCAGATTTTGTATCTATAGATTTGGAAGGAAGTTGTCAAGAAGTAACTACCTGGACTCAGACCACTAACACATTTTATGCTAATCATTGTATACATATTGTTTTAGAGAGTTCATAACTACCTACCAGAAATTGTTGTATGTGTTTTAGCTCCGCCCAGTTCTTCTTGAGTGACATCTTCGTTAGTTACAGACTGAAAAATACAAGTGAATCCAATTTCTTTAAAAATCAAACTTGTATGAATTTTGAACATTCCTCAACAGTTGGCAATCCCAAAAAAGTTGACTAATGCTGCTGTCCTGACAAAATTTCCCTCATTGCATACTACATGGCATTGCCTGTCTTCATTAACCCATTAGGCGCAGAAGAGTAGGATGCAAACCTCCATTCATTTCATTTGTTTTATCTAGTGAGCCTTACGTTTTTTCACCAACCCTCGTAAATTGAATGAAAATAAATGAATTAAAATTTCTTACAGTTTGTTCTTTGTATAAAATATATAGTATATGTGTGTTATTTATATAATGTGTGTGTGTTATTTATATAATGTGTGTGAGTTATTTATATATGGTGTGAGATATATTTGTTTATATATCCAAGCTAGGTGTGATATATCCTTCAGGGCCATACTGGTTGGAATAAAAACAAACTGACAAATCTATTTTATATTTACACTTACACTGGAGCTGTTACTTCCATTTTGTAGTGTTAATATTGTACCAGGTTTCATAAAAAAATTATTGAAAAACTGACGAAATTGGATTCATTGAAGAGTTACATAATTCCTTGTAAATTCTGAAACTATTGAAATACTATAATATATAGAACAACCAAGTATCTACCAGCAATTGATGTCACTTGAGTCCTTGTTTCACCCTGTCTGTGATACAGATCAGAGGAGCTGACATGGAATACTACATTTGGATGGGACAATAAACTGGAGGCCTCCCATGTTTGCATGTTAAGGATCCTTCGACAGTTGGAATTTGCAAAGATAGAAGGCTAATGCCGCTGTCCTGGCATAATTTGAACAATGCATGGTGTTGCATTTCTTCATTGGCCCATAAGGTGCAGTAGAGGAGGACATTAAACTCCATTCATTTTATTTCATTTTATCCATTTCCTTACAGCATTCTGAAAGCCTTTTCTTTTAGGTAGACCCATTTTCCTTTTCAATGTATCAGCATTTTCCTTTTAAAAATTGTCGTCTAGATAAATGAATATCTTCCAGGTAGCAACGGGCATATCAATCTAGCCAATATTTATCTTGATATTTTAAACTGACAACATGTGGTTAACTAAGAAAACATGGCCGCTGTTTGATAGTAGAAGCAGACGTTAGTGGAAAGAAAATGTCTATAGGTTAAATATTTCACCATCTTCATCACACCTGGCGGGGAAATCATAAAGTCATATCATCTGAGGAGTTCTATCTTGTGTTTCCCATTATGATTTTAGGATCAATCTAGAAATCATCAATAGGTCATCATTTGGGCTGAAAATTATTATGTTCAGATTCATAAGCCTATTACCCTTAAAGGAAACTGTCAATCATCAAGACAAAATTATTTAGATTAGTTATTTTATCAAGCATTTTTCAATATTTTCCAGATGTTCATCTCAACCTTTGCCGGGATTGAACCCTGGATTACAGGTTAGCAAGCAAGCGTCTAACTCACTGAACCACCACCTGTTCTCAGAATGGTACAATGTTCTCAGAACGGTTCCAATTCTGGCCGGTCATGAAGAGGTGGTCTCGGAATGGGTCTCACACCAGACTCAATAAATTGTTGCAGTGTAAATGCAATGCGAAGCGTGCTGAGAACGAATTGCTGAGAGCAGTCAACAGTTTATATTGTTATTTTAGAACTGATCTCGGCACTCTTGTTATATTGCTGGTGTAAACGGGGTAAATTTGTGATTTTATTGCGGCCTGGTCCGGACCGAAAACAGCCTGGTGTAAATGAGGCTATTGACATTCATACATATGTATAACATGATATAAACATATAAATAATGTTAGAACAAACATGTTTGGGACAAGAGTGTTAAGAACGTTAAGTGGAATATGAAGATAAAAGATAGGTGCCACTGTACATCACGTCAAGCTTCACGATGTTGTAATTTATGATGCATTAAGACTAATTAAGACTTTGGCTTATCTCATTCCATTGGGAAACATATTTATCACTCCAAGTTCATCACACAACTCAACAATTACTACTATAAGTTCTTTACATATTTCTTGCTTTGTTCAAATAGTGGCCATGGGACAAAGTTTCGTACATGGGTACTAATTTCTGTTGGCTTGTGAAAATACTATGAACTTAAGTCACCTGCACTCATAACACACTGAACCAATACCTCTTACTTCTTTTAGTTCTTTATATGATCTTACTAGCTTTGTTCAAATAGTGGCAATTGGTACATAGTTTCTTACATTGGTATTTCTGTTGACTTGTGAAAGTAATATAACTTTAAATAAGTCATCTTCACTCATAAAACCAGACAATCTATCTCTTTCCATTGAGAAACATATTAATTACAGACAGGTTCATCACAGACAAAACCTTTCTTAGAATGCACCAAAACCTAACTTCTTTACTTTTTCACATTAACTCATTTGCTCTGAGACCACATTCATCATCATGATGAGACAATAAATCAAGGCCCTGTGTGCTGCAGGCTGTGCACGTATAAGATTCCTTCACAGTTGGAAATCGCAAAAAGAGTAGGCTAATGCCTGTCCTTGCAAAATTTACCTCATTGCACACTGCTCATCTTCATTATCTCATGAAGCTGTAGAAGAGTAGGATGTAAAACTCCATTCATTTCATTTCATTTGTATACCAGTAATCAAATGGTGGCATGAAATTTTAGAATCTATGTGAGTTTTTAAAAAGAAATAAAAAAAAGAAATTTATCATCAATATCTCTCTTAAAATCAAATTCCTTTTTTTCAGAAAAAAAAATAAACTTGATATTATTTTTAACTACAAAAGTCTCCAATCTGTTTCTATCCAATCTATTTTGAAATTGTGAGACTACACCCTAATAAATTGATAAAGTTTCAGGGAATTACAACTGTTATAGACAAACATACTGATAACACTTGCTGATAAAACAGTTACAATTTAAAGTTATACTGCGTCTTAGAATGAACATAAAATTTTAAACTTGGTCAATAAGAGTATATATTCATCAGTAGATATACCTGCTGTCATAAATAACAGAACAGAATCCTTTTATAATCTGATAAATCACAAAAATCAGTAATTATCCATAAAAATGCAATTAATTATTGAAAAAAGTCTTAATAAATCAATTAAGACGATTTTTCTATAAATACTTAGTTTTGTGAGTTTTCCAGATTTTACAGGGATTCTGTTACTTTATGACACCAGGTAAGTTCACTGATGAATATATACTCATATTGACCATTCTTGAGAACTTATATTTTATGTCCATTCTAAGGACAAAGTATCACTTTAAATATAAACAACACAGCATCAAAGAAATAGTTTTCTAAAACCGAAATAACTGCAGAATTCTACTCCAGCCTATCAATTGAAATTGAGAAGCTTTTATCTATTTATTGGCAGACTCTGAACAGTTGAACGCCGCCATTTGTCATCACCCTCATTCCTGCCATATGAAAAAGCCTAAAGTCTTATCAACACTCTAGCTTCAAATACCCTGCTTATCTGTTGACAGTTGGGATAGTATCAAATTTATAGACAGCTGTAGGAACCAAACGGTAGAATTTCATTGGTTGGCTTTCTTCCCATCTGGCCCACCAGGGAGGTGTAAAAATTGAATTAAGAAGATGCAAACAGCAGGCCAACCATAGCACCAGTCTGATATTCTATTCTACAAGCCGTTTCAAAGTTTATTTACAAAGTTAAATCAGGCACCACAGTACTATCGTAGCTGCCATTGGAACTATATCACCGACTTGGCTGGCATACATACATGTATATTATATATATGCTATACTTTATCATATCATTGAATGGATTTCTTTAACTGAGGAGTGTAGAAGTGTTCTATTAGAATTCATATCTTAAAGGTAAATTCTTCCGTTCATATCTAATAGTACTAAAAAGTGAGTAACATTTTGTAATGAATGGCTGATGATATCACTAGAATCTACCAACTTGAATACTTGGCAATATACTATATACTATTCTTGGTGGTAGTAAAATATATAATAAGTCTTTTTAGATAATAAGTTTATAGGTAAGCAGACTTTGTTCGTATACAATTATCTACTTATTGATATTGAATATGATAAAAAATAACATGGTCAATTTTAAATTTACTTCGTGTTTTAGGAAAAAAAATTTTAATAAAAAATAGACATAATCTGAAGTTTAGAAACATAGTATTAATAAACCTAGAAGTAGTATATCTATATATCTTGTGTTTAGAAGTAGTATATCTATATATCTGTGTTAGAAGTAGTATATCTATATATCTTGTGTTTAGAAGTAGTATATCTATATATCTTGTGTTTAGAAGTAGTATATCTATATATCTTGTGTTTAGAAGTAGTATATCTATATATCCTTTTGTTTAGAAGTAGTATATCTATATATCTTGTGTTTAGAAGTAGTATATCTATATATCTGGTGTTTAGAAGTAGTATATCTATATATCTTGTGTTTAGAAGTAGTATATCTATATATCTTGTGTTTAGAAGTAGTATATCTATATATCTTGTGTTTAGAAGTAGTATATCTATATATCTTGTGTTTAGAAGTAGTATATCTATATATCTTGTGTTTAGAAGTAGTATATCTATATATCCTGTGTTTAGAAGTAGTATATCTATATATCTTGTGTTTAGAAGTAGTATATCTATATATCTTGTGTTTAGAAGTAGTATATCTATATATCTTGTGTTTAGAAGTAGTATATCTATATATCTTGTGTTTAGAAGTAGTATATCTATATATCTTGTGTTTAGAAGTAGTATATCTATATATCTTGTGTTTAGAAGTAGTATATCTATATATCTTGTGTTTAGAAGTAGTATATCTATATATCTTGTGTTTAGAAGTAGTATATCTATATATCTTGTGTTTAGAAGTAGTATATCTATATATCTTGTGTTTAGAAGTAGTATATCTATATATCTTGTGTTTAGAAGTAGTATATCTATATATCTTGTGTTTAGAAGTAGTATATCTATATATCTTGTGTTTAGAAGTAGTATATCTATATATCTTGTGTTTAGAAGTAGTATATCTATATATCTTGTGTTTAGAAGTAGTATATCTATATATCTTGTGTTTAGAAGTAGTATATCTATATATCTTGGTTGTTAATATTTATCTTCCTGCCTCTATATTCTTACAAAGATGAAAGAAGAAATACAATCATTGTATTTGGCATTCACTTTGATTACATCAGAGTTATTTAAAACATGTGAATAGTCTTCTTGGTATTTGTAACACAAGTTGCTGTTTTTTTAAAACGTCTGTTTTTATGATGTAGGTAAAAATGTTTATTTTGGTATGCAACCATCATCAACTGGGTATGAATCAGGTATAAAGAATGTTGATGCAGTAAAAAGTGCAGGTTGTGGTTGTGTTTAAAGTTATCTAAAGGTTGTACATTGGCTATGAAAGAAAGAGTTTATTTTTTAAGAAAAGGGCACTGTTAAAGAAATAGTTTGCTTTTTAAGAAAAGAGCACTGTTAAAGAAATAGTTTGCTTTTTAAGAAAAGGGCACTGTTAAAGAAATAGTTTGGTTTTTGAGAAAAGAGCACTGTTAAAGAAATAGTTTGCTTTTTAAGAAAAGAGCACTGTTAAAGAAATAGTTTGCTTTTTAAGAAAAGAGCACTGTTAAAGAAATAGTTTGCTTTTTAAAAAATATAGCACTGTTAAAGAAATAGTTAAGTTTTTAAGAAAAGAGCACTGTTCAAGAAATAGTTTGCTTTTTAAGAAAAGAGCACTGTTAAAGAAATAGTTTGGTTTTTGAGAAAAGAGCACAATAAAGAAATAGTTTATTTTTTTATGAAAAGAGAACTGTTAAAGAAATAGTTTGCTTTTTAAGAAATAGAGCACTGTTAAAGAAATAGTTTGCTTTTTAAGAAAAGAGCACTGTTAAAGAAATAGTTTGCTTTTTGAGAAAAGAGCACAATAATGAAATAGTTTATTTTTTTAAAAAAAGAGCACTGTTAAAGAAATAGTTAAGTTTTTAAGAAAAGAGCACTGTTAAAGAAATAGTCATTAATCGCAAAAAGAGTAGGCTAATGCTGCTGTCTTGGCCCAAATTTCCTTCAATGCACACTGCATGGTATTGCCCATCTTCATTAGGCCATTAGGTTCAGAAGAGTAGGACATAAAACTCCATTCAGTTCTCGTATTAATTCTAGTCAAAAGCTGTATAGAGTTCATGAAGTATGATAACCCAAATATATCTTCAAATCTAACTTGTTGCTGTTTTATGTATCTATATTAATATTTCACTATAATATACCATGATACCATTTACCTGACAGTAACAGGTGCAACAATATGTCAAAACTTTTCTTAGTTTTTATTTTCATAACAGTATTTGATATATATCATGTAATTTGATACCAAAAACTAACAGTTGAAACTATGAAAGATAGAAATTCACATAACACCAAATAACACCCAAATAACACCCTCAACAGTTGGATATCAGAAATAGTATATCTATATATCTTGTGCTTCTTTATAATATTTGATAACACTGTCTGTATGAGCATGTGAAACATTGAGTTTATAAAAGTCAGAATAGTATATTGTGCTATTACCAAATAAGTCCTTGAATTTTTTAAGAATATTTAAAGTTAATACAGTATAAGATACATAAAGACTTCAAAATATATCTTCCCATAAGGTGCAGAAAAGTAGGATGTAAAATGCCATTCATTTCATTTCATTTCAAAGCATATCTATTACCATCTAATGTTTAACTTCAAATAATTTAAGATAGAGATATGATATGATATACAGAGGCTATAGAAATATAACCATCTTATTATACATCAACATAGCTAAAAATATCAACAACCTGATAATGTATATACCATCTGATACATAACCCCTTTATTGTATAACCTGGTACTGCCAAACAGGAGAGCAGTAGTGGCTAAGTTTGTAAGACGCTTGCTTGCTAACCTGAAGATCCAGGATTCAATCCTTGCATAGGTTGAGATAATACTTCAATCTTATCAGTAGAGAGCTGTGGTGGCTCAGTGAGTTAGATGCTTGCTCACTAACCTGAAGATCCAGGGTTCAATCCTTGCATAGGTTGAGATAATACTTCAATCCTATCAGTAGAGAGCCGTGGTGAGTTACATGCTTTCTCTCTAACCTGGAGAACCTGGAGATCCAGGATTCAATCCTAGCAGAGGTCGAGATAAACTTCAGAATTTTAAACCAGTTTCCCCTTGTCAGTGATACAGGTCTTGGGGACTGACATGGAAATAGCGAGGTAGTGCAGAATTAGAACCTTTTGAGAACGCTTGACCGTTTCACAGAATTCATCGGCACCATCCTGAGAACCTGTTCTGAGAATGAATAAATTTTGTAGTGTAAATAGGTTTTAGATGGACAGTTCTATGTTCATGCCATCAAGTACCGTAATCTATTCTATTGTGAAATTAAAGCCAGCAATAAAACTATCCCTGATTTTATTAGTCAGATGGCAACAAGTGATAAATGATGGTTAATAAATCAACTCTAGATAACGCCAGATAAGTTGTGTGTTAATTGTTTAGTGTTATCCAAATATTTATATACTATAGTATTATTAGTAGATCTGCCTGATAAATAAAGGTTACTAGATTTTGATATCTGACATTGGTGTTTTGGTCAATTGGTGCTACTTGATTTAGTATCTACTGTGTTTATTGTTGATATTTCACTCCATGCGAATCTAAACTTTCATTCAACCTAATCAAATCAAGTTCTGTCAGTTAAGAGGTTAAGTAATTACTGATTTTAATTAGAAGGTGAAATTTCCTTTTCTAAATAATTTCGAAAATTATCATAGGTTTTATTGATTTTTTTTATTGAGCAATTTTGAATATAATATAATTCTAAGAATTCTGAAACTTCAAATCTAATACACTTTACAAACTGAAGTAAATCTTCATGAACAGGCATCAAGTACAAGAAATTTTCATTCAAACACCAAAGATTCCAATATTAATGGAAACAGCCAGGTATTTAAAAGTAAACTATATGGCCTGTACCATCTGTTTTTTATATTTTATAATAAAATTTATAATAATGAAAGGCTTCAATCCGACACCTGTCTGCAGTTTTAAAATCTTTTTCTAAAGAATCTGATGAGAACCATTTAGTTCAATTGTTTAAAGGGATACCAAGGCTTAGAAAGTTATCAAGAATGGTCAATATGAGTATATATTCATCAGTGAACTTACCTGGTGTTATAAAGTAACAGAATTCCTTAAAAATCTGGAAAACTCACAAAACTAAATAATTCTTAACAAACGCTCATTAAATTTTTTAGCATTTTTCAATAATCAACTCTATTACAATGGATTATTATCAAATTTTTTGATTTATCAGATTATATAAGGATTCTGTTATGTTATTTATGGCAGCAGGTATTTTCTACTGATGAATATATACTCTTATTGACCAAGTTTAAATTTTATGTTCATTCTAAGACCCAGTATCACTTTAAAACAGGGTTTTCCCAAAGAGTTAATTTGAGCCAATATGTTTTCAATAAATCAGCAAACAATCTTTATTTTTGATGTGACATAATAATAGGGTTGAAGATTCTCCTAGAGGGTGGTCCTGTCTTTTAGAATGTAATCTAGTATCTTATTCAAGTGAGCATGAAGAACCTTCAGAAGTCTTTCTGTCTGATAGAACTGTATTAGCCCCTTGCCTGTCATATGTTTCCTATTATATCTTCTTGAAAGATTCTGGGGAATTGTCTTTTAAAATTTTCTTCATGGTAAAGTTTTGAAATTTTGTAAATATTGATCTTCCTTTCACACAACAAATAAAACCAATGGAGTTTTACATCCTACTCTTCTGCATCTAATGGACTAATGAAGACTGGCATCTTACTTTAAAAGTGTGTATTTTTTTTTAAAATGAATAATATTGGAATATTTTAGCGTTATCTCCTTGGAAATATAGTACAGTAGATTACGCTTTTTTTTTACTGCAACATGGGGCAGAGTTAGGCCAAATACACAAGGACATAGTCTAATGTTCCTGCCATCAAGTTAACTTTTCATGAACTTATTTCTACAGTAGTCATTCTATTCATTTTGATTCCATTCCATTCTGTAGCACACACACTTCAATCAATATCAGTGTACTAACAGCTTACACACACCAACACAAGTACGTTTCTCTCGCTCTTTCTTTCTACTTCTACTCTTGTATCATTTCTTACATTGATTTTCACTGGAATAACATTAACTCAATATTACATCGTCGGGTCTAGTCTCAGAGAAAAATGGCTCGGTTGGAATTTGAATCATAATCATAGTTTCAATATGGATAGTCTTCGACTATTAAAATATGGAGGAAGTGTTTGTGTGCAGGTTTATCAAGAGGTAGGGTATGTTATTCTTTTATGTTCTGTGTATGAAATGTGAACTTAGAAAGAAAGAACTATATTTTACAAGGGTAACATCTTAGGTTCACAATCAAGGATCCTTTCAACCAGCTGGTCCTTGATCAAACCTCTTGGTATTGATTTTACAAGGATAACATATTAGGTTCACAGTTAAGGATCCTTTCTATCAGCTGGTCCTTGGTCAAACATCTTGGCATTGATCTTTCTTGGATTATCCGTACCCGTTTACAGCTGGGTAGACTGGAATTATGTGAAGAAGATTTATTCAAGGTCATTGGACTTTCACACTCTGGTTGCGTTCGGAACCTTCAGCCATCATTTGCTCGACGTAACGAAACAAATGACATGATTTAAATACCAAGGCTCTAACTGACTATGATATAGAACCTCACAAATCTGGTGCCTGATGATTACCACATGATTTTTCTGATAATAAATATAGTGTCTAAGATAAATATATATTTAATCAAATAATAATTTTAGCAGTACTAACTTAAACCCACTGTTCTGTAGTTAGAAAATCATCTTCACTTATCTATATTATTCATTAGAACTGTGAAAGCTGGCACAGTTAGAGGCTTGCTCATTAACCTGAGGGTCCAGGGATCAATCCTGGCAAAGGTCGAGATGAACTTTTGCATTTTTCAGCCTGGTTCAGTGAACAAGTCTGTTTGAATTAGATAATCAACAGTTGGAAATCACAAAAAGAAGGCTGTCCTGTCAAAATTTCCCTCATTGCACACTGCATGGCATTGCTCATCTTCATTACCCATTAGGTGCAGGAGAATGTAGGATGTAAGACTTACATTTACAGTTTGGTCTTGTAATTTGCAAATATGACTTCGAACTAAATTATCTCAAGAAATATCTTAACTTTTCAAAATAATTTCCTGAAGTTGATATGGACTGAGTCAAGCTGTGTATTTATTTATTTCCTAGCAAAGTGAAACAGACGGTTGAGATAGAGACAGACGGCTTCCTGTTAAAATACATTCTCTTCTATACAACATAATTACCATTCTGGCTCACATTTTACTTTTATTTTGTTACATTTTTCTTTCGTTACTTGATACCAATTGAATTAGGAAGCAATTTATTTACTTATATCTTAAAGGGAGGTAACTGTAAAAGCAAATTAACAGACGGCTATTTTAGTTTCGGTATTTATTGAGACTACAATTGTAGAAGTTTTATTTATTTGATTAGAATTAGAGCTCTTTAACATCCTCTTAACCTCATTTGATCACTGTAAACTCTGTATACTTCTTTCAGTACAGTATAACGCTGGCCACAGCAGACGACACAGTCGTTCCCCCCTTCCCCTCAGGCAACCTCACTGAGCCACCGAGGCTTCAAGAGTAAAATATAGAATATGCCACACGAAGTAACCGGATGAAAACAAAAAGGGCTCCAAAGGTGAAGGTCCTTTAAATGAGCATGAGTAACCCGTTCTTTGCACACTTCGTTTAAGCTACAACGATTTATCGAGTCTAATCTGAGAACCGTTCAGAGAACACCTTTTTGAGGTGAGCCAGAATTGGATCTGTTTTGAGAACCATTTACATGAGAACCATTTACATAACACAAACTTCATCGGTACTGTTCTGAGAATCGTTCCGAGAACGGATAAATTTTGTAGTGTAAACAGGGTTATAGTCTAATGGCCTACCTATAAAATACTATTTGTACTAATTATATCAGTCATTCTAATGAACAGTAGTAGATAGTAGACCAGTCTCGACCATCACTAACAGCTGTTACAAGCATTGTAAATAGTCTGTTGGTAAAAGTGACTATTCCACTCTACACTACTCTATACCAAATGACTATTTCATGGTACTACTGCTATCACCTTAGTGTTAATGGCCATTCAAGTCTAAATATTGAGCTATTTTCTCCTAATTGACCTCTTTATCTTGCTCTAACTACCATTTTATTTCCCCTGATTAATCTGATTAACTTGTAGATTTCTATTTAGATTTGTTTATTTGGGCAGTGTCTAGTTTTCTATCTTCTTTCTTCTTTTATGTGTATTAGCTTAAATTTATATTTATAAAGCAGTGCCAATTGTTATTAAAGGAATACTGCGTCTTAGAATGAATATAAAATTTAAAATTTGATATAAATATATTCATCAGTAGATAAGCCTGCTGCCATAAATAACATAACAGAATCCTTATATAATCTGATAAATCCCAAAAACTTAGTAATTATTCATAAAAGTGAAATTGATTATTGAAAGAAGTTAATAAATTGATTTAGCATTTTTCAATAATTACCTAGTTTTGTGAGATTTCTAGATTTTAAATGAAATTCAGTTATTTAATAACACCAAGTAAGTTCGCTTGTCAATCTGTTAAAATATTATTTTGGAACACACTTGATTTTATCTCGGCCTGGTCCGGACTGAAAGCAAAACACTTTATACTGGTCTGGTGTATACGAACTTTTGTGTAATGCATCATACAAAAATAGATTATTATCATTGATTTTTACAAGACATCCAAGATATTTGTTTATAGAACTTGAAGGACAATTACATCTATTAACCTTTCAGTACACGGACAATAATACCTATCTCCTGCTGGCTTATAACCTAACCTGCTTCCCTATCAGACTAAACAAACTCAAATTTCTACTTGTATTATACAATCTGCTTCAACGGAATTATATAATAAAAATCAGACACGATTCCAGATAACAGGTCTGGAATTCTTAGAATGTGTTTTATCTCGTTTTACTGAAGTGTACATTGGAATCATCTTCCCTGTCAGGGAGTTCCATCCTTTCACTTCTGTAACCTCATAAATAATGAAATATATCAATAATTTTAATGATGTTCATGATAGTTTCAAATCAACAGGATAGTAAATTTTTCAATTTGAAGGAGCCGCAGTGGCTCAGTGAGTTAGATGCTTGCTTGCTAATATGACGGTACAAGGTACAATTCCAACAAAGGTCAAGATTAACTTTCAGATTTTTCAGCCCGGTTTCCCCTTGTCAGAGATGCAAGTTGGGACTGACATGGAAAAAGCATCTGATGGGACAATAAACCGAGGCCCTGTGTGCCACAGGCTGTGCACATAAAAGATCCTTTGACAGTTGGAAATCGCATGGCTAATGCAATTGTCCTGGCAAAATTTCCCTCATTGCACACTGCAATGTCATTTCTACGCATATGATCATACAAATTTCAGGAAAAGTTATACAAATAAATAAATAGGCAATGAATGTAAATTAAATCAGAATATTTCTAGTGACATATATAATTAATAAACCAGCTGAACAACTGACATTTACACCCTACAAATATCTCTAGAATGTTCTAATTAAACTTTCTTTAAGGAATATTGGCACAGTTTCTGAAACAGTTATTTTAAAATTGAACCAGATATCAATTTTGCTCAATCATTGATATTTTTACTTCTTTCAGGCTTTTGATTTACTGAAGAAGCTGATATGGAGACAGTATTTATCCGATTCTACAAAGTTTTGAAAACGGTACGAAGACGTTAATTTCAGGAATGCCAACGCCAGTTAATAGTTCATTCCGTGTCTGGGATACCTGTCTCAGCACCATGAAACAATACAAATACTATTTCTTTTTTGGATTATTTCTCCATCTGATGATAGTGTTGCTGATCATTTCTCAACCCATGACTGACCAATCAGTGGACAGCGATCATACCCTAGAACTGACCGATGACGACTTGCCGTTAATGAAGTATTCCGTACACGAGGACATCATCGTGACTAAAATCGCTGAGCGTGAGGTTCTCAGTAAACGTTCTATTGATAATTTGGTCAACGCCAAGTTGCTAAGCGATATCGAAAACTCCATGGAGCATTTGAAACATCTTCCGAGTCGTTTCAGACAGATTGAAGGAATTTATGTCTTTGGATCGTTTCTGGATCACCGTCCCGACGGATATCCTATGATAAGAATTCTGGCGCTACAAAAACTGAAAGACCCAGATAGTCTAGTGTGTCTGTTCGAGGAGAATGAAAAATATTATTTGACTTACACGGAAAAATATGAAATGTGTGAAAATCACGGGAAAGTTTACGGTGGGTTTATTTATTCTTGTTCCATCCCTCAACACATGAATGGAATTCCGAACGAAGTGATCTTGTCCATAATGGACGAAGACCAAGAACGCAACACAAACTCAAACTACCACATCTTCAACCTAGCACCTCTACATAATCACAGAAATAACTCATGGAATGCTATTGGTGTCTGCTTACCTCCCTTGTATGGAGATATAAGCAGTTCTAAGATTATCCAATTCATCGAGCTGGCGAAAATTCTCAATGCCTCCAACTTTTTTGTGTATAAAAGCAACGTGTCCAAAAATACAGACATTTTACTCAATTACTACGCCAATATAGGTGACGTTGTGTTGAAAGATTGGAGTCTGCCAAGTGCCATTCAGGATCACGATATTTGGAACAAAGGACAACTTCTTGCCATTCAAGATTGCCTTTTTACACACATGAACAGATTCAAATATCTAATATTCTTAGATTGGGACGAAATTCTCGTGCCAAGGACAAGATTTTCGTGGACACAAATGTTACAAAAAATCGAAAGTGAGTTTAAATTTAAGAAAGCTGCCATTTCATTTCAAAGTGCTTTTTTTGATCCGAATTTACCATCCAACTTGGACCAAAGTATTCAGTTTTTACAACTTCAAGAACGAACGGTAGATACAAGTGACGTCAGATCAAAGGTGGTAGTTCGCCCAGAAAGAGTGTTTGAACTTGGAATTCATCACTTGAGTAAACCGCTCCATAAAAAGTTCAAATCTATAAACATTGACCCTGAAATTGCGTTAATACACCATTACAGACCATGTGACTCTCATTTCGACCAATCAATGGAGTGTTTTCCGACAATGCGGGATGACATTATGTTAACGTATTCTAATCGTTTGACTAATAGAGTGAAAAATACCCAACAAATTATGTCAATGATTTATCATCATTTTCAAAATGATACCTCCCTGACTGCGGTTCAGAATGTGACCCCCAATCCTCTGGATCCTGTTTAACTGTTGACATAATAAACACATTAATAATAAAAATAATGGACTTTTTATTTTACATGGGTCAGAATCAGTCTCTTTGCCAGTACAGACTTGGTACTTGGGTGGGAACCTTATTTTTTTCCTGTTTCTCCCCTCCCTCAGGAAAATTCTATGACTAGATATTTCTAACAATTCTTAGGCGCCAAAATCACATTTATAATATTAAGAAAATTTGTATTTTACATGGGTCAGAATTAGACCTCTTGCCAGGAGAGAAATGCTACTGGGGCCCATATTTTTTGTCATATTTCTCCCCCTTTCCCTAGGAAAATTTTTGAAAACTATAACATATTTTTGACGAAGCCAAAGTCCCAATTTAAATATTCATAAATGTAAATTAATCAATTTCTGCTAGATGAATAAAGTTTTGAGAGAGGACAATTGGTGGGGCTAATTCTCACTAGTCAGGGACCCAGCCACTGGGACCCCACACTGATGACGGGTCTGTACTGAATGTTAGTACATGTAATTATCAACAAGCTTATCATAATATCCTGGTGATACGCTACACCAGATGTCACATGTAACAGTAATTATCTTCTGTTGTCATTAACAGGGATAACAGTTAACAGATAACAGATCTAAACATCTTTTAATCATTCTTTAAACACTCAACAAGCTGTCCAAATAATGGTAAATTTTAAGATTGGAATTTCGATTTACTAGATTCAGATGTAGGATGGACAATATATCTTGCCACGTTTTTAACTGTTTTTAAAGGCTTCAATTAAGGTCATTAGGGCTGTTGATTTATACTATTCTCAACCGGATGTTTTAACACATAAATAATGATCCAAGAATGCATGAAAACTGTCAAAAAAATGGCAGATTTGCATTGAAAATGTCCTAAATATCAAAATAGCAGTCAATCATTTTGGAACTGCAATCAGACATGACTGGCCACTACAGTTAAATGAACTATTGAAAACTCTTAGATTAACCTTTAATATTTCTTCAGTTTTACCCCCACACATTAGTTACCCCACACGATAGTTCCCTGTGTAATAAACCTCTACAAACAGCTGTTATATCTGATAGTCAGGATCTCTAGGGACCTTACACTCATTCCACGACCTGATCTATATCAAAAGGAAGATAGGCCAACAATATAAAGCCAAATTCCTTTAAACATTTCTTTGTAAATATTGTATTTGTGTGGTCACTGAAACTCTACAG
Source organism: Nipponacmea schrenckii (assembly GCA_030562195.1). NCBI lineage: Eukaryota > Metazoa > Mollusca > Gastropoda > Lottiidae > Nipponacmea > Nipponacmea schrenckii. The sequence goes on along the minus strand of JAUJPP010000012.1, from coordinate 23,699,322 downwards.
CATCATTCTACAATTATATGTGCAGTAAAATTTTACTGTCATAAAGTAGCCACGGTGGCTCATAGATTGCAGAAGAATTGAAAACCCATCCAACTGTCTTTGTACTCATTCTATAGAGTAATTACATATAATCAAGACCCAAATCACCCCCCCCCCCCCCACCTCTTTCCTCCTCCCTACCCAAAAATAACAAACACAACCCTGGAAGTGTTAATATTATATTTATTCATTGTTTTAAAACTTGTAAGGAATTAAGTTTTCTCCATTACCAGATAGTTAATACCTACGAATCTATTTACTATGTTTATTTTCTCAGGTGTAACTATATTATAATATATTTCCCTACCTAGTTTTATCTATATACACTGGGCAATAACATCAACTCCAGGTTATTACTACATTATCATAGTCATATAACCTTTTTACTTCCCTCAAACAACTTGATAATATATTTTACTTGATAACATTACATCATTGCACACTGCATGGCCTTGCCCATCTTCATTAGCCCATTAGGTATAGAAGAGTAGGACATAAAACTCCATTCATTTTACTGTCCTCATTAGCCCATTAGGTGTAGAAGACTAGGATGTAAAACTCCATTCATTTCACTTTCTTCATTAGCCCATTAGGTGTAAAACTCCATTCATTTTACGTCCTCATTAGCCCATTAGGTGTAAACACTTAGATGAAACTCCATTCATTACAAGGTCTCATTAGCCCATTAGATGCAGAAGAATAGGACATAAAACTCCATTCATTTTACCGTCCTCATTAGCCCATTAGGTATAGAAGAGTAGGACGTAAAACCAATTTCATTTCATTTTTTTTCTTGGTCATGTTTTATCATAACGAATCTTAAACCCAAGGTTCAAACCATGAAAATTTCAAAGAAAGACGAAGATAACAGACTTCCAGGAACTAAGAGAGATAAACACACGCTATGTTAATATCAATGATTTGTTGAGTACATGTACTTAGTACACTTCCCCTTATCTTTCACATCTTCTCCTGAATCTGGAATCAAGTCTATGTCAAACAGTATTATTTAAACTCAAGATTTACAAGTGAAAAAAATAACTTTCAGCCACAGCTGCTCTCTTATATATGTTAAATATTATTCCTTTTGAACAAGTTATATATATATAACCTTTATTTAAAGGAATAATGCTTCTTAGAATGAATAAAAAAATTTAACTTGGTCAATAAGAGTATATATTCATCAGTGGATATACTTGCTACCATAAATAACATAACAGAATCCTTATATAATCTGATAAATCTAGAAAACTTAATAAATGCAATTGATTATTGAAAAACGCTGAATATATATTTAATAAATTGAATAAGTATTTTCAATAATTACTTGGTTTTGTGAGTTTTCCAGATTTAAAGGGATTCTGTTACTTTATGACACCAGGTAAGTTCACTGATGAATATATACTCATATTGACCATTCTTGAGAACTAAAACTTTATGTTCATTCTAAAACGCAGTATCACTTCAATTTAATACTATAATCTTATTTACTATTTTGTAGATAATATGGTGCAGAAGAGTAGGATGTAAAACTCCATTCAATTAAAATATCAACTCATGTTTATCTTTAGATATCCTTTGTAACCTAACCCAGACTTCTACATCTTTCAATTATATAACGGAATGACAGACTGAACCCTTTCAGACAAAGAGAGTAACAAATTCCTGTTACTAATGGCATCAAATGAACAATCCAAGCATTATCCCAGATTAAATCAGCTCTAAAGAATGGCAGACGCGAAAGAACTATCTGTTCTGTGTTTTTGATATCAAACACATAAAAAACATCCCAGGATATTACCTAACAATTGTTATCATTGCAATGAAAAGTCATGGTACACCCACTCATAATGGCAGACAGCCATTTCTTTCTTGATTTAGTATCAGACAGGCTTGTTGATTTAACTGTATTTGCCAGTCATGACTGAGTTCCTAAATGACTGACTGTAATTTTCAGATTTAGGACATTTTCTATTCAAATCTGCAATATTTTTGTTTGTATAGGTTTGTACAGAAAATATCCTTAATATCACAAGTAACATTCAGTCATATTTTTAACTCCAATCAGACATGACTGGCGAATACAGTTAAATCAGCAGCCCTGATTAAATACTGGTACATCTAGAAGATTTTTTGTTGAAGAGGAAACATATCAATTTGGTGATATTTGTATTTGTATATTTGTGATAGTAAGTAGTAACGGTACAAGTGTTAGCAAAGTCACAATCTTTCTTCAAAAATTGTAAATTATACCTGATAATATTTCTATCATATATTATATATATACATCCATATATCTGTATTGACTTGATCAAACTAAATTATTTTGAAACTGGTTAATTTAAAATGGTTGGTACTAATTGTTAATTAATCAGTTTAAATTTGTTTTGATGTTTGGCTTTCAATATAATGGAATAGGTTTAAATGAGTTATCTCCCATTACTTGCTGTAATAATTTTCAATTGTTACCTTCTTACATAAAAACTCCCTTTTAGTGTTCTGCAATTTATTGGGGGGCCTAATGAAAGCTTTAAAGCCCACTTTTAAACTCAATGGCCCGTAGTGTTGTACATTGCGAGCTGTCAATAATGTGAGACTTCTTGATTGAGACTAAAGTGGTTCAGGAACCAAATAAACTAAGTGGAAACACAGCGTGTTCGGCAATAAAGCTGGCATTACTTCACAATTTTAAGTGGAAACGCAGTTATATGAGTTAACAGATTTGTGTCCCTACTATGCCTGCTACAGTAAAACATGGTAGAAAAATGGAGGACTTGTTTCAGAGACAAGGACTATAAATTGAATAATTAACTCGTATTATATAGATGTTAAAAAATAAATATAAAGAGAAGAATTACCTTGACAACATCTGGTCCAGTTATAAATAAATAGGATGTATCCTGTAATTAAAAAAAAACTTTAATTAAACAGAACTTATCTATCTGACTGATATACAGGGTAGAACCTGTATTAGAGACAACTCTATGGAATATACAAAAACGGTCTTTAAACGAAGGTGGTCTCTTAAGTAAAGCGGTCTCTTAATGAAGGTGGTCTCTTTGCGAAGGTTGTTTCTTGATGAAAGTGGTCTCTTTGCGAAGGTTGTTTCTTGATGAAAGTGGTCCCTTAAAGGTGTCTCTAACAAGGTGTCTCTTAATGAAGGTGGTCTCTTAAGAAGGTTGTCTCTTACCAAAGGTGGTCTCTTACCGATGGTGGTCTCTTAATGAAGGCGGTCTCTTAATGAAAGGATAGGCTCAACTGCAGGACTATTTTGTTTAAAGACCAGCTCAACCCATTTTTTGATAATAAACTATATCACTACATTATTGAAAATAAACTTACTTTAACCATAAACGTGAAATCTGTTAGAGCAGGAGAATAGACAGCGCCACCTTAAAAATAAAAGGCACATTGGAGCTTAATCACAACACAAGAATGCATCTGACCTAGTTACCAGAATCAGGACACGAGGATATTAGGAGACATTTAAAGGACCTGAACCTCGCTGAACTACTTTTCTAGAACATAGAGCCTCGGTTTATTGTCCCATCCTAGCGATTAGACACGCTTTACTTGACAGTCCCTCAATCCTGCATCAGTGACAAGAGGGGAAACCTGGTTGAAAAAACTCAATGTAACTTTAATAATAATAGATATCTGTATATTTGTATTAAATATGTTATAATATACTAGACTACTTACCAGCACATGGTCCCATAATCAACGATATTTGTGGAATAACTCCAGATGCATTTACATTTCTCTAGAAAATATAATCCAAATAAACATTACCACAAAAGGGCAGATAAAATATGAAATGAATGGAGTTTTACGTCCTACTCTTCTTCACCTTATGGGCTAGTGAAGACGGGCAATGCCACGCAGTGTGCAATGAGACAAATTTTGCTAGGGGGTCTTAAAATGCAATGAATCGATTTTTACATTCTACTCTTCTACACCTTATGGGCTTATGAAGATGGGCAACACAGCAATGAGTGAAATTTTGACAGGACAGCACCATTGGCCTACTCTTTTTTTTAATTTCATACTGTCAAAGGATCTTTAATGTGCACAGCCTGTAAAAAGGGCAGATAATCAAGCCTTTTACTTAGTGTAATTAAGGAATGATGGCTTGAAACAACTCTAACCTTTTCTACAGCCTTTACACTATAATATCTACAGTTTATAATATTCTAATAGAACATGGAACATAAAATACAGTACCTGAAAGATATCAGCATATCCTGCAAGAGATTCCACTCCTTCCTGAATTCTGGCACCACCAGAATCATTTAAGCCAATAACAGGCGCTCCTACCAGCATGGCTTGGTCCATCACCTTAAAATATAGACAAATAAAATTAATGGAGCTTTTATATCCTAATCTTCTACACCTTATGGCCTAATAAAGATGGGCAATGCCATGCAGGGTGCCATGAGAGACATTTGCCAGGACAGCAGTATAAACCTTCTCATTTTGCAAATTCCACATGGAGGTACTTTAACTTTAACGAGTCTGTCGCACACAAGGCCTTGGTTTATTGTCCTATTTGAACAACTAGATGTGAAACTCAAAGACCTCTCCTACCTTGCATATCTTTTTAGCATGAGCACCAGATAAACTGCCTCCAAATACAGTAAAGTCCTGACGAAAAAAAGACACATTGAATGAACATTGGTTGTTTGTATTTGCCAATCATGTCTGATTTAATTTAGATATTGAGAACAATTTCTATGCAAAACTGCAACATTTTTGGCAGTTTTCATGCATTATTGTTGAAAATAACTAAAAAAAAATTATATAAGTGATACAATGTGCACAAGTTATACATACAGATATACAATTACATCAATAAAAGTTACAGTAAATACATAAGATATATTGAGGTTTGTATATTACATACAAGCAATCTAATCAAAATCAATATAAACTTTGTGGATGCGTGCACACAGAAATGAAATAAAGAAGTATCTAGGGATGATGGACTAGACCGGATGATGATTATTGACATTGGGAAGTCATATTAACTGGCGTTCTTTTATGGTGAATAAAATTAAGATAAACAAACTTACCTGACTAAATATGAAGACCAATCGACCATTTATTTTACCTCGGCCCGTTACTACGCTATCACCAGGGTACTGTAGAATAAACAATATTCTTAAATTAAATTTGGAAGCATTGCCCCACTTTCAGATTCATTAGTAAATGGTCCCAACTTGCTCAAACAAAAAAATAAAACATGAGTTCAAAATAATTTATTTCACAATTTCCCATAACAGGGGAAAACAGTTAAAATGTATATACTATTGTCCTGTCATCTAACATTTCAGCTTAATATCTTCTTCAGAAATACTTCAGTAAATATATACTATTGTCCAGTTTCTAACATTCAGTAAATCCCTCTTCGAAACATATAAAATAATACTATGTCCTGTTATCTACATTTCCATAAATCTTCTTCAGAAACACTTCAGTAGATATATACTATTGTCCTGTCATCTAAAAAATTTTCAGCCTTTAAATTTTAAAATCTTCTTCAGAAACACTTCAGTAGTCTATGATTACATTTTTTGCGTCCGTCATTTACTTATCTAAATAGATTGCCGATACCTACCTTTTCATTCTGCATATTAAAGTCAGTACAATCATGTTCCATAAACATATCATATTCAACAAATGATTGAGGATCCAGTAACAACTGAATTCTCTCCCTTGCTGTTAACTTTCCCTGTAACATAAAAACATCTCACTCTAGTATTCTTGCCCTATGTGCTACAGATCCATCGACAGGTTTGTCCTGGCAAAGTTCTCTCATTGCACACTGCATGAGGTAGCCTATCTTCATTAGGTGCAGAAAGGTTGGACATAAAACTCCATTTATAAGTAACTTTCTTGCAGCTGATGATTGACAAGTGGTTGAAATGCCTTGGATTTTCAAGTGTAAAAATTACTTTGCATGGTAAAACTGGGCATTCTCGTACACATACTTATTATATACTAGTTTTACCTTTTGATGTTGTTTGGCGATTCTCTTCTGACCACCGCCAAGAAGGGCTCTTTCTCGCTTATCCTCGATTCTACGTTTCACTTCAAGAGTATGTTCGGTACTGCCAGCTACAGCTGCATAACTTCGAGCCAAGATGTTCCGCGTTTGCAAGGTTTTAAAGTGTTGTTTGTTGACATTTTGTAAAAGGAATCGGGAAAAGGCTAACCGGGATGCCATGTTTGAAGCCACAGTGACTTTGACACAACTTCGGATATCCAGGTGGATCTTTAGCGCAAAAATATCAAAGATTTGCAAAAGACTTTTTAATCACGACAAAAGGTGAAGGTCGCGTCCTTCACCTTACCAGTATTCGATCAGTTCAACGGCATCATATTTCCACAAAATTTACTCGAATGTAACCACATCACACTTGATCTTTGGATTAAAAACTACTTATTCAATCTATTTACTCATAAAATGTAATTGTTTTCATGATTGCATTTTCCTTTTGAAAAAAAAAAGACTGCAGGTATCGAAAGAAAAACGTGAATCTGTCCAAACAATTTCAATAGCTGGGTACACAAAAAGGCTCTTCATAGCGAACACAACAACAAAGTTATTATTGAATGAATGAATTTTTATTGAATACAAATTAAGGGAGTAAAACTATCTTTGCTTTTAAAATTAGACGATAAAGTTAGAACTTGATAGCGTGGGCTTACAAGTGTAATGCCATTCTTTAAATAGTTACAACCGTTCAACGATCGTCTGCCATCACTTTTTAGGCTACTGTAAATCTATTAACTAGTCTAGTTACTAGATAAAACTAGTTTGTACTTTTTTAAAAGTATAGTGGCTAAATCTACTCTACAACTTACAATTAAAACGTGTTATTTATCATCATGATGGAAAAACTCAACTGAAAATTCAACCTTTCCTCTCATTTTTTGAATAAACCAAGGTATCGATCTATTCAAAATCAAATTTTTAAGATTAGAGCCATTTGACTTTAACCAATGCAAGTTGAATTGTCAGTAAACCCACAGATATTATAGGCCTATCCTTTGATTAACCATTGACTACACAAGTGACTATTGTATCCTACAAACAACTGGCTACATTTCTGTGACTATTGTATCCTACAAACAACTGGCTACATTTCTGTGACTATTGTATCCTACACACAACTGGCTACATTTCTGTGACTATTGTATTAAACAACTCACAGATTTCCAACTGGCTACACATTTTCTAACAATTCTGTGACTATTGTATCCTACACTAAACTGGCTACATTGGGATTTTAAAAAACTCAAGATCCACTATACCTTCAATCAAGATGGAAACAGAAACTACAAGCAGTCAGTCTAGCTCAAGCCAGACACAAAGGCCTACATCAGATTCTAACGTATCTAGATTAGTGTCCAGTGACAGTATATCAGACCTGCAACTCTGGCCAATATTCAGCATCCTAGACCAAGAAACACTCAACTCTATTGATAAAGTTTGTGTTTTTGGAAGTTCTGGAAACGAAGCTATTTTTATCACCAAAGGTGATGATGTTTATGCTATTGGTTCGAATTGTAGTAGCTGTTTAGGGTTAGGTAAGATATTCATTCTGTTCTTCTTCCTCTTTTTCATTCTTCTTTTCGTTCTTCTTTTCATTCATCCTTTTTGTCTGACTTGGAAAAATTCCCTTCATTGCACCTTGTAAGGCATTACCCGTCTTCATTAGCCAATAATTCATGCAAGCAAACGGTGGCTGTGGAGTATGACTTAGATAAGTCATCTTCACTTATAACCCAGCAGAAATTGGGTAGGGATAATCTGGAAAAGATCAATGTCAAGAGGTTTGACCAAGGACCAGCTGGTAGAAAGGATCCTCAACTGTGAACCTAAGTTGTTTTCCTTGTAAAATCAATGCCAGGTTTGGCCAAGGACAGTTGGTAGAAAGGATCTTTAACTGTGACCTAAATTGTTATCCTTATAGGATATAGTTGTTTGTTTCTCCAACTTCATTAGCCTAAAGGTGCAGAAGAGTAGGACGTAAAACTCCATTCATTTCATGATGAATTTCTTTGATTTCATATTAAAAATATTTAATTATAATCTTTATTTATTATAGGGGATACACACAGCAGTTTTGAGCCAAGAAAGATTGAAGTTTTATGTAAAAAGCAAATAATAGACATAGCATTTGGTAGTGGTCCTCATGTCTTGGCTGTTTCAGGACGTAAGTTTAGCTTTCTCTCTAGAATATTTTATAGAGGTACCATTTCAAAAGGGTATTAGAATTGATATGTTCACTTTGGTTGGGAGTTATTGTATTGCTTGCTCGCTAACCGAAGGTCCAGGCTTCAATCCTTGTATAGGTTGAGATGAACTTTTTGATTTTTCAACCTTGATTCCCCTTGTCAGTGATGCAGGTCGGAGGGACTAACATGGAATGAGCGTCTAGTCGTTTGGTTGGGACAATAAACCAAGGCCCCGTGTACTACAGACTGTGTATGTTAAGATCCCAGTTTCTCCTTGTTAGTGATGCAGATCTGGGGGACTGTCAAAAGTTTCTACTCAAGTGTGCTACAGACTGTGCATCCTTTGACAGTTGAAACTCACAAAACAAATTGGCCTGACAAAATTTTTCAATCTAATGCAGTCTTCACTGCAGAAGAGTTGGATGTAAAACTCTATTCATTTCATTCTACCTATTAACAGTTGGTGAAGTATATAGCTGGGGTCATAATGGCTACTGTCAACTGGGTAATGGTGGATCTAGTCAAGGTTTAATACCAGTTCTAGTCACTGCTAGTCTACAGAGTAAACGAGTTGTACAGGTCGCCTGTGGTAGCCATCATTCTATGGCCAGGACACAAGATGGCGATGTAAGTTTGCCTTTTGTTTCAAAACTGAGATTGCTTACTCTTCTGAACATATAAATTATATTTGAAGGCATAGGTAAAGAAAAACAAGATCCTCTTGATAACATGCAATGAGCATATGAAACCTCAAATTAAAAAGAGTAATTCTTTATAATATAATAAAGGTATATAAAAGGAGGATGTAAAACTCCATTTATTTCATTTTATTTTTTATATATTAGATATTTTCTTGGGGCCAGAATAATTGTGGTCAGGTTGGAACTGGTACCACATCAAATCAACCGACACCGAGAAAAATTACAGCTGCTATAAGTAAGTTTAACAGCTGCTTTAAGTAAGTTTGACAGCTGCTTTAAGGAAGTTTGACAGCTGCTATAAGTAAGTTTGACAGCTGCTTTAAGTAAGTTTTAACAGCCGCTATAAGTAAGTTTAACAGCTGCTTTAAGTAAGTTTAACAGCTGCTTTAAGTAAATTTAACAGCTGCTTTAAGTAAGTTTAACAGCTGCTATAAGTAATTTTAACAGGCAGACATCCTTTTCAAAAAATTGTATTGCTCAGAAAGTAAGTTCAAGCAGAACAATTTAATAATTTCACACTACTTTTGTGCTAGTGGATGAACTGTTAATTTCATGTCTGTGACAGTCGGTCAACCTGAGTGCCAGCTACTATCGTCTGGCGTCAACCACCATAGCTACAACCCTGTACTCTAGATGTTCTATTATATTTATTCAAACTTAATTGTTTGGAGTCAGTTAATAAAGCATGTTTTCAGCATAATTTCATTATATTATTTACTTCCAAATTGACTTCTTCAATCTTGAAGGAAGAAAATTAATCTACAGTATGTTTATTTTCTATTGTAGCAAGACCATGTATTGCTATAGCTTGTGATGTTTATTTTCTATTGTAGCAAGACCATGTATTGCTATAGCTTGTGATGTTTATTTTCTATTGTAGCAAGACCATGTATTGCTATAGCTTGTGATGTTTATTTTCTATTGTAGCAAGACCATGTATTGCTATAGCTTGTGATGTTTATTTTCTATTGTAGCAAGACCATGTATTGCTACAGCTTGTGATGTTTATTTTCTATTGTAGCAAGACCATGTATTGCTATAGCTTGTGATGTTTATTTTCTATTGTAGCAAGACCATGTATTGCTACAGCTTGTGATGTTTATTTTCTATTGTAGCAAGACCATGTATTGCTATAGCTTGTGATGTTTATTTTCTATTGTAGCAAGACCATGTATTGCTATAGCTTGTGATGTTTATTTTCTATTGTAGCAAGACCATGTATTGCTATAGCTTGTGATGTTTATTTTCTATTGTAGCAAGACCATGTATTGCTATAGCTTGTGATGTTTATTTTCTATTGTAGCAAGACCATGTATTGCTATAGCTTGTGATGTTTATTTTCTATTGTAGCAAGACCATGTATTGCTATAGCTTGTGATGTTTATTTTCTATTGTAGCAAGACCATGTATTGCTATAGCTTGTGATGTTTATTTTCTATTGTAGCAAGACCATGTATTGCTATAGCTTGTGATGTTTATTTTCTATTGTAGCAAGACCATGTATTGCTATAGCTTGTGATGTTTATTTTCTATTGTAGCAAGACCATGTATTGCTATAGCTTGTGATGTTTATTTTCTATTGTAGCAAGACCATGTATTGCTATAGCTTGTGATGTTTATTTTCTATTGTAGCAAGACCATGTATTGCTATAGCTTTGATGTTTATTTTCTATTGTAGCAAGACCATGTATTGCTATAGCTTGTGATGTTTATTTTCTATTGTAGCAAGACCATGTATTGCTATAGCTTGTGATGTTTATTTTCTATTGTAGCAAGACCATGTATTGCTATAGCTTGTGATGTTTATTTTCTATTGTAGCAAGACCATGTATTGTAATAGCTTGTGATGTTATTTTCTATGTAGCAAGACCATGTATTGCTATAGCTTGTGATGTTTATTTTCTATGTAGCAAGACCATGTATTGCTATAGCTTGTGATGTTTATTTTCTACTGAGCAAGACCATGTATTGTATAGCTTGTGATGTTATTTTCTATTGTAGCAAGACCATGTATTGCTATAGCTTGTGATGTTTATTTTCTATTGTAGCAAGACCATGTATTGCTATAGCTTGTGATGTTTATTTTCTATTGTAGCAAGACCATGTATTGTATAGCTTGTGATGTTTATTTTCTATTGAGCAAGACCATGTATTGCTATAGCTTGTGATGTTTATTTTCTATTGTAGCAAGACCATGTATTGCTATAGCTTGTGTTATTTTTATTGTACAAGACCATTTGTAATGGCTTGATGGAGTTATTTTATTGAGCAGACCATGTTTGTAATAGCTTGTGTTTTATTTTCTATGTATGCAAGTACCATGTATTGTATACTTTGATGTTTATTTTCTACTGTAAAGACCATTACTGCTTATGTGATGTTATTTTCTATTGTAGCAAGACCATGTATTGCTATAGCTTGTGCAAACATTTCAACCCATGAATGCTAAGGTTTGTTCATTATTTATGTAGCCAGTATGATGAGGGGTACATGGAAGACATCTATTTCTTACAGTGGACAATAACCAAGGCCTAGTGGCTACGTGAGGGTGCAATTGAAAATTTTCCCTCATTTGCCACTGTCAGATGAGGGTTGACTGATCATGGGATTAGTACATTAGGACAATAAACCAAGCCCAGTGGTACAGGTGGCAATTGAAAATTTTCCCTCCATTCATTTCTGTCGCTTCATTAGGTTAGGATGTAAAAATCATTTACGCCTATACCTTGTAAATGTGGTAAAAATGCTATGTATAACCTATATTTAAGGTATATGGTTGGGGTTACAATGGTAATGGCCAGTTAGGTTTAGGTAATAATGTCAATCAACCAGCTCCCTGCAAAGTTACAGTTTTATCTAGTGTTATCATCCATCAGGTATATTATATCCCAATATTAAACTTCTTATACTTTTTATGTTCTACTGTTAGTAGATTGGAACTTTCAGTCTCTTAAAAATGGGTTCGGTATGGAGCCAACTTCATAACATACAAGAAAATTGTCAGTTTTTGAAATAAAAACATCAAGGAACAACAATATTTCAATGTAACCAATATATCAAGATATATGCATGGTTGGTGTTGTCTCTCTGCCAGCAACATTGAGAGACTAGATGTACTGGTCTACCTACACTGATAGCATCCATTTTCTTATTTCAATTTTGGCTTTTATGCCTTGAAAGATATTGCTGTTGTGACACTTCTAATGATAAAGCCTTTGTAGTAGTGACATCATAAAATTGCTGAGTGGAATAATTTGTGCTTTTTCAAAATTGAGTATTGAAAAACATTTGTAAGCGAGCAAAAGTCTAACTCAATGAGCCACCGTAACTCCCTCACCATCTTTTAAGTAAACTCCTGTGTTTAAGGCTATGAAGTGTGTATATTTCTCCCCACAGATTGTGTGTGGTTACGCCCACACGATGGTATTATCAGATGAAGGTGTTATGTATTCATGGGGCGCTAACTCTTATGGTCAGTTAGGGACAGGAAACAAGGCCAATTTAGTCTCTCCTATGAAGGTCAACTCTGGAGAAAGGTGAAATGATTTCTTTTATGTACAATATTTACATTTTATATTTATTCCATTGGATGAATACAACATCATGTGACGTTTATATTACCATAAACACCACTGCCTCATCAATATAACTTTGAGCGTAGTAATTTTTATATTTGACGTTGTTATTCTTTGAAGTCATTGTATCAAATAGACAGTCTCGAAATTAAACAATCATGATGAAAGTCCACACCTTGAAACTAAAAAAAATAAGCCCTACTTCAAATCATATTTACTTATTTTGACTAAAATTTGCATAGAATATATATTAAAGATTCTAAACTTTGGACAGTTAATAGAAGGAATTTGATCAGAGACTACTGTTCAGTGTTTCTGAAGAAGTCCAATGTTAGACGACAGGACAATAGTATATATATTTAATTGTTTTTCCCTGATATGGGAATTTGTGATATAATTTGAACTTGAGTTTAAAGTGTTTGTGGAAAAGGGGAAACAAGACAATAATATAAACCGGTATGTATTTATAATGTTTATTTGTAGATTTATTAGTATAGCAGCCAGTCACTATTCTCATATCTCCGCGGCCACTAGTCAGACGGGCAATGTTTATATGTGGGGTCAATGTAGAGGTCAGTCCATCACCTCTCCCCTGATTACTAGGTTTGTGTGTACCGACGATGTTTTCGCTACCTTCTCTACCCCCCCTGTTAGTTTTGGGAAGGAATATTAAAATTTTGGTAGGAAAAAAAAGGAAAAAATTATTTTCTGTAGTTAGTTTAAAAAAAATTTACAGCGCGTTCTTAGAATGAACATAACATTTTAAACTTGGTCAATAAGAGTATATATTCATCAGTAGATATACCTGCTGTCATAAATAACATAACAGAATCCTTATATAATCTGATAAAACTTCGTAATTATCCATAAAAATCGATCAATTATTGAAAAACGCTTCATAAATTGATTAAGCATTTTTCAATAATTACTTAGTTTTGTGAGTTTTCCAGATTTTACAGGGATTCTGTTACTTTATGACACCAGGTAAGTTAACTGATGAATATATACTCATATTGACCCTTTTAGAACATAACATATAATTATTGTTATCCTTGAAAAATATTGTTTATTTTCTTTTCTTTCTTTATATGGCCATAGAGCTGCCGTGAAATTTGTTGTGTGGGTGTATGTTGTGTTGGATTATCACTGAAGTTTGTATTTTTCAGATCAGATAAAAGGAAATAAACTGGCTCAAAGTATAGCTAAAGCTTTTAATGACCCAGTAAGTCATCAATTTGTTACTAATTAACAGAATTACTAATTGTTAATTATATAATTAAATATAATTGACTTATTTAATTAATAGATAACATATTGTAGTATTTTTTACAGATTTACTGATTTTTCATTCTCAATTAAATCATTTTTGCATTTCCACTGAGTTTTAAAGGCTTTTCAATTAGCTTTTGTGTGTTTCCACTTGGCCAAAAAGCTGGCTTTAAAGCTAGCTTTCATTTTGGTCCCCAATAAATTGCCTAACATTTAAAGAGATGTTTTCATTTCCAAAATTGTTATGGTTCAGCAATTTAACCAGTAAAATAATCAATAAAAGCTAGTTCAAAGCCTGATTTTTTGGTTTAATTGAAACACACAGAAAGCTAGCTTAAAGCCAGAATTTTGAATGAGTTGAAACACAAAAGCTTGTTTTGAGCCCAGTATCCCAGTGTTAACACACCTTATATGGTTATGAAACGGTGTTTATATTTGGGTTATGAAACAGTGTTTATATTTGTAGATAACAGGTGATTTAAAGTTTATAGTAGAATCTAAAGAAATCTATGTACATAAATGTATCCTAAAAATAAGGTATTTATATTCATTTTAGGTTCATTTATTTATAAAAATAACCAAAACACAATATTTGTAATAAATACTATGTCATCTCCACGAGCACCATGCTTTCCAACCGGATCCTGATACGCCAGCCTTCTATAAACCGTTATCCCGCTTCCTTGATATACAGCGGAGGAGTTTCAGTCGTCTTTTCACACACAAATATTATGTTTATGCAAAATAACAATGGTCCAGTGTTCCATTGTTGATTTAAGAGGACATGGCATGGAAAGGATGGGGGGGGGGGCACCCTTGACAATTTGATATTATAGAAAACTATAGGATGTCCCAGGGTCTTAACCTCTAACACTGTTTCTAGGATGTCATTTTTACACCATGCTACCCCCCCCCCCCACCCCCTCCTCTTTATAGTAAATACGCCACTGTTCTTTGCTAGAGACCAGAGACTTAGGCAAGATGTTTTTATCAGCCTGTATGAGTCTGTCACTATCGTGTTTTATTTTTGTTATAGATGTGATCACTTTCGATCTATGTTTCAATCTTGTTGGGATGAGGATGGAAAAGAGTAAGTAATAATACCATACACTGTCGTTAGGGTCTGACCACGTTGGCAGGGTCTACTTGAGCTGGGCTCAGGCTAGTGAAATTAAGCTCCATTCTACAATTTCATTCAGCAGCAGTTTACACATCTTCACTGTATAGCCTTAGTTGAAAGAAATCATTATTTAGGCCTAAATACTAGATAGAATACACGGGGCCTACATTTAGTTCAGACTAAAATACAATGGCTACTACATTCTTGGAATATTAAGGTTAACTTGAACAGGCTTTGGTAATTGTGAAATATATTACAGGTCTATAGAAATAACCCAGTATTCCTACGTGGTATATAAGGCATTCTTACAATATCTATACACAGACAATGTAGATTTACGACCAGAAGATGCTATAGGTAGGTATTATTTTGTTAATAGATTTATAAAGAAACAACTATATTTACAAGGATAACAACTTAGGTTCACAGTTGATGATACTTTTTATCAGCTGGTAGAGGGAATTGTGAGGGAAGTTGGCGTTTTTTCCTTGGCAACCACTTGTTATAATTTGATGCAACTGCTCTTGATATACTGAAAATTTATTCTGGAAGTGGGGGGTATCTTGCTGGGCAACCACTTGTTATAAACAGTAAACGGTATACTAGACTGGGCATTATGAATTATTATTCTAGGATTATTGGATTTAGCTAATGCATATTGTGAACCAGCATTGAAGAAGATGTGTGAACTTATTATAAAACAAGGCATCACGGTAGATAATGTAGCTATGTTATATGCTGCAGCCATTAAGTTTGAAGCCAAGGTAAAATATTTTATTAGTTAAGATGAGATTTAGAAGATCTTGAACGAATGCTTATGGTATAAGAAATTTGCAAAATTTGCCAAGGTTCGGAAAACAGCTATCAATACTCGCATATTTTTTTTACTTTCTATGTCCCCCTTAAAGGAAAAAACTGCTTACATTTTGACGTTGGCCTCTTTTGCGCCTACTTTAATGTCCGTGCATACCAGAAATCATATCACATTTACTTTCACTTCATAAAATATTGGCCGTCCAAATCCTTTTGGAACAATTTTGGTAACATTTGCATGCCCTTTACTATCAATTGTAACCGAGTCACCAACAAGAAACGAAGCCATTTTTCTTAGAGAATCTATCCTTTAATTTTTAATATGATCTGTCAGAAATTTAAATAATTTGGATTGATGAAATATATTTCAATATTTACAGAGTCTAGAAGAATTTTGTTTTCGGTTTGCTATGAATCACCTGACTGAGGTGACCCAATCAGAAGCCTTCAATAACCTGGATGAATACGTTTTAAAGGAGTTGATAAGACGGGCTGCGCAGGCTGGAGCTTTTAAATACTAGAATTTACTTCCAGGATGTATGGTACCATGTGGCATTTACCAAACAGAATATCAGGAAGAAACTGTGATCTGGAGTTGATCGTATTATATTAGTACCTACAATCATGTGATATCTACAAACATATCACCCGTCTTCATTAGCTCATAAGTTGCAGAGGAGTAGGATGTAAAACTCCATTTGTTTTTTTTCTTTACAAACATATCATTTGCAATAACTTAAGGACTGTTTAATCGAGAGTAGTATCCCTGGGTCCACCATTTTAGCAATCATTTGACCCCACCCATATATGGATATTTTCCATACGAGAACGCTTGATTTCTATGATTGATTTCTGTGACGTAAGAATAACGAGATTTCTATTAAGTAAGAATGACGCGATTTCATACGTAAGAATGACGCGATTTCTAGGACATAAGAATGACGCGATTTCTATGACAGATTTCTATTACTTAAAATTGGCGACGTAAGAATGACGTGATTTCTATGACGTAAGATCGACGTGATCGGATGAAGCTGATCTCGGTCACAAAAATTCTCCGAGATTGTGAAATTAATGACACCATTATGGTAGATCTTTAAGCGAAATATGTACTTACCCTACCAAATCATTTTCTAAATGTTCT
This sequence comes from Nipponacmea schrenckii, assembly GCA_030562195.1. Classification (NCBI taxonomy): domain Eukaryota; kingdom Metazoa; phylum Mollusca; class Gastropoda; family Lottiidae; genus Nipponacmea; species Nipponacmea schrenckii. The sequence goes on along the minus strand of JAUJPP010000012.1, from coordinate 23,682,417 downwards.
TCTGAGTCACCTGTAAAAAATTAAAAAATGTTTCTATAAAATGGCCTCTTCCTTACGTTTTTGCTAATTTATCTTGCACTTCTTTTTTTTTAATATTAAAATTTACGTGAATTTATTTTCGTTTTGATAGAGAAAAATCTGTTCCAACATTTTTAAAATATTTAGTCCAATATGGTATGCAATAATTCCATAGAAAAACATTTTTAAAAATGAGGGCCTAAATTGTATTTTGGGGTCTTTTCTTCGGGGGCGGTGGTGTCTTGCTTTGAGCAATATTTTGTTTATTTTTTTGTACAGACTCAAAAGCCTAAAGTATTTTTAAACTATTCTCTCGTCTTGCATAGTGTATTGTATAATTTCTCCTTCCCAAATAAAACCATTGTTAGCATTAACATTCCTGTACTTGCATTGTGTTAAATATATCATGCAGTGTGCAATGAGGGAAATTTTGCCAGGACGGTGGCGGCGGCATTAGCCTACTCTTAAAACGATTTCCAACTATCAAAGAATATTTAGCGTGTACAGCCTGTAGCAGTAAACGGGGTCTTAGTTTATTGTCCCATCCGAACGACTAGGCGTCCTTTCCATGTTAGTCCCTCCGACCTGCATTACTGACCGGGGAAAATGGGGCTGAAAAATCCTTTGTCTGGATTGAACCCTGGAGCCTATGGTTTTTAAGCCAGCATCTAACTTACAGAGCCACCGCGGATCAAGCATCTAACTTACAGAGCCACCGCGGATCAAGCATCTTACTTACAGAGCCACCGCGGATCAAACATCTAATTTACTCAGCCACCGCGGAGCAAGCAACTAACTCACTGAGCTACTGCAGAACAAGCACCTGACTTACTCAGTCATCGCGGAGCAGGCATCTAACTCACTGAGCCATCGCGAGGAGCAAGCATCTAACTCACTCAGTCATCGCGGAGCACGCATCTAACTCACTGAGCCATCGAGAGGAGCATGCATCGTAACTCACTCGGCCATCTTTGGGCAAGCATCTAACCCGGTCATCGCGGAGCAAGCATCTAACTCATTCAGCCACTGCGCGGAGCATGCATATAACTCATCGCGCCACCGCGGATCTCTATGGAAACACAGTAAGAAATAAAACCTAGGGTAGCGTATCATGGTCAGTAAGATGAATAACCGTCGTGAACGTACATGTCACCACAATACGCATTGCCACATTGTTGTTGGAGGCTTGACAATTGAAAACCACTTGGCAGTAAACAAAGTCACAAAATCTCCACTTAATTGTAACATGGTTTTATAGCCATTTCGACCTCGGTCAAACCAACCCTTACCATTCATTCGATTCATTCTGAAGGTAGTTTCAAATACCAAGAAAGAATGGTTCGACCCTGAAATGGTCATTAAAGTATTTTTGTTTAAGAATACAAGCACGTTTCTGTTATAAAACACCCATGTACAAACTCGTCATAAGATCTAAAATGACCCTCATATTCTGGCAAATATTTTGACGACAAAACAAATTCATCTGTTATGAAATGTGCTAAGAAATATTGGAAAAGTCGATCTTGTAATTTTACGTGGAAACGAACCAATATGTGATATTTTAGAAAATTTGTGTGTTTTCAACTTACGGAATTAGTGATTCGGGTGGTTGAAAGGTAACAAGTTACTATTCAACAGAAGGTTGAGATCTAATGTGTTTGGAATTAACCAATTTGGATCCATCAGATAATTATGTGTTTTGTCTTTGTTATATTTTGAAAGAGCAGATTTTTAGCATCCAGTTTGAGAGTGGGCTACTCGATAACATAAAACGTAAGTCTATTTTCATTACCGCACGTTCATGCACGTGTGGGCGTATATTGCCGTCGCTCCTGTTCATCTGTTCGTCTACGTTTCTTGTGAACACTTGATAAATTGTAACATACAAAGATCTTCACCTACACCTTGAGATGAATGAATGAATGAATAAAACGAACGAACGAACGAATGGGTAAATAAATGAATGAATGAAGGAATTACGCTAATGGCTTGTTTAACAACAAGAACCTATGTGAGGACTTAGTTTTACATAAAAAAAACTGTATTCCCCAAGCTGACCACTATTGTAGCGACTTATAGAAACAGATATAAAGGTAATTGATTTCTAGTTATCAAACATTGCTAGATCTACAATATAAATAGGTAATCTCTCATTATTTAATTATTAATTCTCAAACACCTGATGCCATAGGCTACTCTTATATTTATGTTGGTTGCCATCATGAAATTCATATGAAATGATAAATGAAGTGAATGACGTTTTACGTCTTACTCTTTGGTACCTTATGGACTAATGAAGACAATCAATCAATGCCATGAAAAATGAAATGCATTGAATACAATTTCATTTGAAATGAAATTAAATGGAGTTTTACGTCTTACTCTTCAGTACAATGGACTAATGAAGACAGGCAACGCCATGAAAAATGAAATGTATTAAATACAATTTCAGTTGAAATGAAATGAATGGAGTTTTACGTCCTACTCTTCTGCACCTAATACACTAATGGAGACGGGAAACGCCATGGAAATTAAATGAGATTAAAGGTGTTTTACGTCCTACTCTTCTGCACCTAATACACTAGAGAAGTCCGTGAAATGATAAATTATCACATATTATCACTTTAGAAATTTAAGTAATATAAATGTACTAATTACTCTCTGTCTTGTCATATATATCAGTTCAATAACACGCCGTATTGTTAATGAAAGTATTTTACCGTATAGATTGACGGACAATGGGATGTAAGCTCAAGGATATGTTGCTGACTTTCGCGTTTTTTGTTTTTTTTTTCTCAATTCTAATACATATACTTCACTAAAAGTGGGTTTAGCAGAGTTCTACAATTGTTAAAACTCCATTTGCGATTTCCAACCGTCGAAGGATCTTTCAGTAGCAAATCCTGTAGCACAGAGGGCCTCAGTTTATTGTCCCATAAGAACGACGCTTTTTTAAGCTCAGTCCTTCCGACCTGCATCACTGACAGGTGAAAACTGGGTTGAAAAATCCAAAGTTCATCTTGACCATGGTAGTAGGAAATTGAACCTTGGACCTTGAGGTTAGCGAGCAAGCATCTAACTCACTGAGCTACCACAGTTCCGATGATCTGATTGGTGACACACATAGTGCTCTTTACAATAGTATCGCGAAAATAACATGGTTTTAGCGTCCGTTGGCCATTTTAGACGCCATCTTGGATTCTATGATGAGACCTTCTTCCAAAATCAAGCGAGTTTTTGCTTTTAACAACAACAAAAATATATATACGAATCTCTTTTTATTACTCATATGCCTATATAGAAACGATGAAAGACGTGTTGGTTTCCACAGTCAAACTAAAGCTCGTCAGATTAAAATCCATGCTAATTATCCCCTTTAATTATTCTAGACTATATATTATTTAGCTTTTACCACTGCCACCGATTCTGGAATGACGATGTCGTTAAAAATTAATGATATTATAGAAAATAACGTGTTAGTTACCAACCAGTTGTTAACCAAGCAAATAAACCATATATCATTATTCAATGGCATGACATTTATTTCCGGAGACTTTTGGATTTTGTCCAGATTTAGGGCACTTGATTTATTTATTATGTTCGTACGGCATAATTAACATTCGTTCGGAGATTAGAGTGGTTGAAAGGTATTAAGTTACTATTGGACAGAAAGCACTGGCACAAGGTTAAAGCAGTTTTCACTTTTGTTGAGGTTAATATGTTAAAATGAGAATACATAGTACTTCTAACATAGACCTAACAGTCATAATACAATAATATGTCCTTTGGCAAAGTTTGCGATTCTATACCGTTGAGGACTATGGATTGACTGCTCTCCTCTCACCCAATTGTTGTAAAAATGAGGAATTAAATTCAAATTTCAAACTACAAAAACTCAACTGGGCCAATATCATTTAAGATAATATATCGAGATCTCAAATTAACTTAATAACAAACACAAGGCGATATTATGGAATAAACTCACACCTTTAATAACGTTACAAAACACATGGCGTTTTAAATTCATCTGATGACGACACAGGTGTGAAGTACGTTGAAACGTTATGTGTTATATGCCCATATTCTAATGTGGTCGTATATTACAGTTTCCCTGTACGTCCGTACGTCCCTCGGTTCCTCTGTCCACTGTTGGCGGGTGAACACGATAGAAACTACAGTTTTGGTCGGATTTAAAAATATGGCCACTTAGATGAGATGGTGGATCGAATATGACGATTATTTAAATGTTTTTTTGTTTTTTTTAGTTATTGCCCTTGACTACAGGAAAAAAGACGCAGTTTTCATGTAATCTAAATAATGCACTTAAATCATGATAAAATATCTTGGATAAGTTAGACTTTTGGCACGATTTGACACAACCGTCCTTGATATCAATTGAGAATTTAGGAGACAAATTGGGTGTGTCTTGCTAGGCAACCACTTGTGTAACCTTTTTAAAAGTCTGCTAATTCTATAATATATGTTGTGATTTGTAGTTCTTGCGTCTAAATATCGTTCAAGTCTTAAAATAACGTAACAGTATAGTCCAGAAGATTTGAAATTCTTTTTTTTCTGAGAAATTTGTTGTTCTTTTTGTAGATTTTTGTAATGGCTCAAATCACGCACACATTAAATATCGGAAGCGTCCATTACCATTATCAAGAATGGTAATTCAGATACCTAATACCACGCGGTAAATTGAGAGAAAAGGTCGATAAAGACTAGCGAAGGGATATGTTAACGGAAAACATCTATTATGTACATTTTTCTTAATGTTCGACGTATCCAATTACGCTTAACCAATTAACTGGGGTTCCGAGCGTTGGTTCTTTACGTTACGTCATAACGACATTTGCATGGACGTGAGTTCTAATCCCGACCGGAGTGTGAAATCCGATTAATCATAATAATAAATAATTCCAGTAGACCCAGCTGTAAATAGGTACGGATAATCCGGAATAGATCAATACCAAGAGGTTTGGTCAGGGACCAGCTGGTAGAAAGGATTCCTAATTGTGAACCCAAGTTGTTATACTTGTAAAATATAGTTCTTTCTTTCTTTTTTTTTTCTGTTTGTATCTGATTAGATAATACCGTCACGTCTTTGTCGGTTGATTTAATTCAAACACAAAATTCGAAATCCCTTAACATAACTTAATCTACTGAGTACTGACTGAGGCAATCCGATGTAAGAAAACACTTCTGTTACTGATCAATTAGGAGGCATAATCATTTAGATATGGACAATTTAAATAAAGGCATAATTAGAAATTTGATTTCAAACACATTACAATGAAATCAAACTAGATCTTGTAAACCTTGACCCCCCCCCCCCCCCACACAAAAACAAGATTGAAAATGTTCAGTTTGCCTTTTTACTAAAAGATATATGATTAAAAACTTCTGTTTTTACAAATTGATCAGGCTAATTACGAGTTAATTAGAGACAAACTGATATTGTTTCCGATCAATAGAATATCTCGACTTTTGTTTGATATTAGCGGTTCAATTATCAAATATATATATATGTATATAGATGATTAGAAAATGAACAATTTCACATAAACATTAAGTTTTCTCAACAGTCTGTTTCGTAGTAGATTTGCTACAACTCGTCAGGAGAAACCAAAACGTCTTGTTCTCCTGACGAGTGGTAGCGAAGCTACTACAAAACAGACTGTTGAGAAAACTTAATGTTTATGTGAAATTGTTCATTTTCTAATCATCTACAAAGCTCCGTGGATGTGCACGTAGAGCACTCTGGAAGATTATCTTGGATTTATTTCATATTTCATATATATGTATGTATACATAAATGAAATTGAGGGAAACCCAACTTTAAAGGGGTCGTATGCAATATATTCATTATCTAGTACATCATAAATTACACTTGAAACCATGTTTTAAGATTCCGACAAAAATTCAAAAAATCTGACTGCCCTTATTCAATAAAAAAAAGGGAATGAAACAACTATATATTCTATAAGGATAGCAACTTAGGTTTACAGTTAAGGATCTTTTCTATCAGCTGGTCCTTGATCAAATCTGTTGGTAAGGATAACAACTTTGGTTAACAGTTTCTATCAGCAGGTCCTTGATCAAACCTCTTGGTAAGGATAACATCTTTGGTTAACAGTAAAGGATCCTTTCTACCAGCTGGTCCTTGGCTAAAACGCTTTGTACTTATTTTACAAGTATAACAACTTAGGTTCACAGTTAAGGATCCTTTCTACCAGCTGGTCCTTGATCAAACCTCTTGGTAAGTATTTTACAAGGATAGCAAAGTAGGTTAACAGTTAAGGATCCTTTCTACCAGCAGTTCCTTGGCCAAACCCCTTGGACTAGAATCGTGAATGAGGACTGTTTCAATTACTTTTCTATTAACGATGAAATCAATATAAACAATGCATGTTCTTACTCAACAGTAACAATGTTAACTTCCCTGACGTAATACAACCATATGAAGAACCAAAAGAACCAGTGACTCTAATTAATGACTACATAATTTAATGGTGTTTATGTATCCAGTCTCGGGTTACCTCTTGTGAAGCAATATCACTTATTTCATATGTAGGTTACAGGTACCGTAATGGAAGCCACTTGCGTTAGGAGGTCAATCGTATTGAGAATCAGATGTCTAATATTGGTTTTGCTAAAATCACAGGTTAAGTAACATTTGAAATTTGAAATAGCGGTATCATCACATATATATGGTAATAGAGATATTTTTGCAAGAGCAGTATTAGACAAAGCAGTAGTAGACCAAATTCCATAACATCTAAGTCTTAGGAAGGTTTCCCTCCATACTTGTGAGTTGTGACCATTTCCTACTTTCGATTTCGCCTTCTTGCCATCTCCTGTATGATGGTCTAGAGCTATATATTAAATTTCACAAAGACAAAAACACTAAGAATACAGAATAGAAACAGAATAGTGTTAAAGGTAGCAGAAGGGATAATGATACCTAAAATGACCAGATGTCGAATAAAGAGGACCGGTTAGTTATTCGCACTGTAACTTGTGTTTTTTTCTGATGCCGTAGTCTGGCCATATGTCCTCTTCGTCTTCTTGATAGATGTTGTATTTGCTTCGGTGCGAACGAAAATTCTCATCACAGACGTAAAGTTAAGAGTGATTTGCTTCTATGACTTCCTCTATGCCTTCTTCTACATATAGATTCTTTCTTCTTCTTCGATGCATGTCTTCTCCCTTCTCATAGAAAGCGACGTGCTCTTATTTCATATGTCCTTCTACTACCAGCCTCTATTCTTATTGTGAGGAGCGACGTACCCTTGTGGTTTGTCTGTCTTTTCTATATGATTCCACGCATTCATTAGTCCTCAAGGTGCAGAAGAGTAGGACGTAAAACTCCATTCATTTCATTTCTTCTAATTGACGTTTTGGCGAAGCCTGTGTCCATATTCAGCGTCACACTTGCATCGGAGCACGACGCTCTTCTTATGAGCTATCTAGTTGATCATTCCTCTTTCACCTTTGATATAATTAACAGTCTAACAGATTACCAGACACACCTTCCAAGAAATAATTCATACCTAACCTGCCCTTGCTATCGTCAATCCCGTGTCGTTTGTTTACAGTTGTTGATGGGCAGTTCCAGAGCAACCGTGAAGCAGATTAGCGGACTTTCATCCTAATCGTATCTTCAGATTAAGCTATCACCATTGCTATGCAATACGCAAAAGGGTTAAATATCTACATATTAGAACACAATAAGATTATACTTGGCGGATTATTCAGATTAACGTATATTAAAGTGCAGAGAGGGTGGCAGATTTACCGTTAATTAATCCATTTACCAGCCAATCATCGATCGATCCGTTAAATATCCACAGTCAACGTGTTCTAAGCATTATCTACCTTACAGTCGACAACGCAACATCAAACCTTAAACATATACCAGACAGTTAATTAGAATTTCTAGCGGATTATTTAACTTTTTATAAGGTAAGGAATCAGATATTGTCAAACCAAATCATATACTCGTCTTAGAAGTAATAATTTATTAAATTGCAACTGAAATGAAATGAGAACTATGCAGTTTTTTTTGGGGAGGGGGGGGTGTACTTATTTCGGAAGGGGAGCGTTAATAGTGATACGTAACAATTATACATTTCAAACTTAATTGGTATGAGGTCTATACAATTTCTGTTCGTTTTTTTGTTGGGGGGGGGGGGGATTTGACTTACTTTTGAAACCGTTTATAGTAGGCTAATAGACGTAAAAATCCACACCGGTGAAAATGAATGTAACAGAAGATTTCAGCAATTGTAGTCATGTGACAAACAGGCCCATTTACTGCAACAAAAGCAACCATTTGTAATTTCAAATTTCTGATTTCTAATATATTCGTTGGCAATGTTCTTCTGATATATTATTTACTGCCGATAGCCTACAACTGGATTTTAGTTACTAAAAATTATCATAAAATGGAAGAGACGAAAGATAAATTATGATAATTCAAACCTTCTATTTCATTTATACATGTAGAATTGATATATCAATACATGGCTGTACATTAAGCACCGGATTCAATGTATTTCATTTATTGGCGATGTAAATCTGATATTTCAATTATTGGCGATGTATGAAGTCACCGGTTCGATGTATTTCATTTATTGGCGATGTGAATCTGATATTTCAATTATTGGCGATGTATGAAGTCACCGGTTCGATGTATTTCATTTATTGGCGATGTAATCGTGATATTTCAATTATTGGCGATGTATTAAGTCACCGGTTCGATGTATTTCATTTATTGGCGATGTGAATCTGATATTTCAATTATTGGCGATGTATGAAGTCACCGGTTCGATGTATTTCATTTATTGGCGATGTAAATCTGATATTTCAATTATTGGCGATGTATGAAGTCACCGGTTCGATGTATTTCATTTATTGGCGATGTAAATCTGATATTTCAATTATTGGCGATGTATGAAGTCACCGGTTCGATGTATTTCATTTATTGGCGATGTAAATCTGATATTTCAATTATTGGCGATGTATGAAGTCACCGGTTCTATGTATTTCATTTATTGGCGATGTGAATCTGATATTTCAATTATTGGCGATGTATTAAGTCACCGGTTCTAAGTTCGAGAAAACTAGGTGATGATATAACACTATGTCATTTATTATTGAATAATATACTTGTAACAAACACCATACAGGCGAACAGCGATTCCCATTAATCCACATTCATGATATAAAACCGACAGGGGCTGATGTCATACATAATTAAACAAACCCCAGTCAAAAAAATTAAGGTCATGACACCTGTATATTATATCTACATATTTAAAACAGAAGGACGGATGAAATGAAGGGAGTTTTACGTCCTACTCTTCTGTACAGATTTTAAGGAGAGATGAAATGAAGAGAGTTTTGCGTCCTACTTTCTGTACAGATTAAAGTAGAAATGAAATGAAGAGTTTTAGTCCTACTCTTCTCACAGATTTAAATTAAGAGATGATGAATGAGAGTTTTACGTCATACTCTTCTGCACAGATTTAAAACAGTAGAAATGAAATGAATGGAGTTTTACGTCCTTCTCTTCTGTACAGATTTTAAGGAGAGATGAAATGATTAGAGTTTTACGTCCTATTCTACACAGATTTTTAACAGAAGAGATGAAATCAATGGAAATTTACGTCTTATTCTTCTGCATAGATCTAAAACAGAAGGAGAGACGAAAGTTTCTGTTATATCTATTCAAGATTTTTAATTCAACAAACAAGCTCGTTCTTTGAGCGCAAGCAGGACGACGTGTTCTCGAACGTTTGCTTGATAAAACGGGTGTAACCTCGTCGAAACATCGCAAATTATTGAATAACGTCATTGTTACCCATATCATTTTTATATATCTAAACATAATTATATGGACAACAATTACTTTATTAAATAACTTGCAACGTTTCAACGATGATACTCTTGTCTTTATCAAGCAAGGAGTTATTTTGTAATTTTGATTGATAAAGACGGTAGTAGGCCTACCCTCGTCGAAACATCACAAGTTATTTTAATAGATCATGGCATGATAAAGACGGTAGTACCCTTGTCAAAACGTCGTAAGTTATGTAATAAAGTAATTGTTATCCATATATCCTCAAAAGCCGTATTTTTATGAATAACTTTTTTTAAATTTGAAAATTTATATAATAGATTTATTTAATATTAATATCTGTTTTTTTAGCCTTCATCGTGATTTATCATTCCATTCTCTGAGCCAAACTGTTTCGCTTGTTGACCAATGACCAGTGGTCAACGAACTGTTAAATACACATAATTCGGTTTCATCAACAAAAATAATTGTTAATGACTTACGTATTTGGCTAAATAATTAATGATTTAATAAGAAAGGCCATTGTTGTGTTTAATATTTAATTTCATGGTTTTATTTCACCATGGACGATAACGATGGGAATGTGACGTTTTGTTTATTTCGTTACCATGGTGAATTACCGATACATTATAGACTTACAAGGTTTCAATTCACATAATACCATTATCTGACTTGATTAGGGACAGTGATTAGAATGAATGAAAGAATAGATGGAAGAACAAATAAAATAATGGTTGAATATAAGTAAAAAGTGGTTGAATGATTCAAAGACTTTTTAAATACGACAGCGAAAAATGAAAAATAAAACTTCGATTAAATTTCGATTAATTAAATTTCGTTAGTTCGTTCGTATTTATTCGCAAGCTTTAAACATAGGGCGAGGGCATTATTGCATAATACGATACAATAACTTAAAGGGATACTGTGTCTTAGAATGAACATAAAATTTAAGTTCTCAAGAATTGTCAATATGAGTATATATTCATCAGTGAACTTACCTGGTGTCATAAAGTAACAGAATCCCTGTACAATCTGCAAAACTAAGTAATTATTGAAAATCGCTTTATCAATTTATGAAGCGTTTTTCAATAAGTAAATGCTTGTTTATGGAAAATTACTTAATTTTTGGATATTTATTTATTTTTTTTATGTTATTTAAGGCATCAGGTCTATCTACTGAAATATATATACTCTTATTGACCAAGATTAAATTTTTCAAATTTAATGTTCATTCTAAGACACAGTATCCCTTTAAGTAATGTAATTATTGAACAATCTGTTTAAGCTTATTATACGAATATTCAAATTCTCCGAAATTGTTAAAGCGATTAATCATTGGATAATAATAAGTCAGTTATACGGTATTATGAAATACATTGTATATTCCCAATATTTAGGATTAATGACGCGAGAATATCCCTTAACCCTACCTTTTAAATCCTATAATAACATCAACGGAATCACGACAAATCACGACTGCTTACATAGGGTTAAGGGTGATTTTTCTGGTCGGTTAAAGCAGCGATTTTTCCTATACTGGCAAGTTTAAAGTGCCGGTTGTTCACAAGGGTTAAGAGCGATTTTTCCTATATCGATAGGTTTAAAGTAGCGATTCTTCCGATTGGCTTAAAGCTGTCAGAAATACATACTATTATTCTGTGTCTAACGTGTTAGCTAAACACCTTCTACGGAAACATTTCAGTAGTTTACGATCACATTTGTTCGTCCTTCTATTAATTGCAGTATTAAAGTTTACTGCTAGTGAAGACGATAAACTGTGGTGAAAGTGTTTTACAAATATCACAAATTACTTCAATACGTTATTTTATTTCTGTAGGATTGTAAAGTTTGATATAATATGAAGTTTTCAACATCAATCATCACTTCCGGTTTTATCGTCTGTCACATTTTTACCAGCCTAGGTAAGTAGAGTCTCAAGTTCTCTTTCGCCATGCAATGGTGGAAATTTTGCTAGAACAGCAGCATAAGCCTAACCTAATGCGAGTTCCAACTGTCGAGGGATCTTTAACATGCATAGCCTGTAGCACAAGGTGCCACGGTTTATTGTCTCATCTGAACAACTAGGCGCTTTTTCCATACCCTCAGGTTAGCGAGCAAGCGACTAACTCACGGAGCCCATCAATTAAAATGTTTGTACGTGTATTTGAATTATAAATATTGTAGTGAGTGAGACTTTTAATTCCTTTACAATTTGGCAGATTTCAGGGTCCGCATTATTTGGTTATTCTTCTTTCAGTATCTTCATACGAGGAAAAATTGGAAGAATTGTTTGAAATAGAGGGTCTGTTACCGTTAAACAAGCCGCTATCAGGTCGGGCTCACGCTGCCATGTCTAGGAAAGAACCAACCATCAAATCCACACCGTCGCCATACAGCCCGCCACATCACCCACCATCACGTCAACAATCGCAGATGACTGATGTTCTAGAATCAGAGGCGTTATTACCATTTGAACAGTCGCTCTCTAGATATCGCCGTGCCAATCCAGATGACAACGTTGAAGGCTCAGGTAAGCCCAGTTTAAATATGATGATTCAATCACATTGGAATGAAATGCATGGAGTTTTACGCCCTCCTCTTTTGCACCTTATGGGCTATTAAAGACGGAAAACGTCATGAAGTTCACAGTAAGGGAAATTTCTCCAGGTCAGCGGCATTAGCCTACTCTTTCTGCGATTTCCAACTGTCGAAGGTTCTGTAACGTGCACAATTGGGAAATCAAAACACCCCAACCTATATCTTCATGAAATATAAACAAAATGGAATCCTTTTGAAATGTTTTATGATTATTCATTATAAATATTCATGTTCTTTTTTATTTGTTCATTTTAGGAGGTGACCCTGCATCTACAACTTCTGCACCGGTAAGTTTTTTCCCCCTTTATCCCGAGGCTTATGCCGCTGTCATGGGACAGAATTACTACATCGTACACAGCATGGCGTTGTCCGTCTTCTTTAACCCATAAGGTGTAGAAGAGTAGGACGTAAACTCCATTCATATTTAAGTTCCACCAGTCAAATGGCGATAGTGTTGGTTTAAGTACGTCTCGACAACAGAACAAGTTGGTCCCAATCTCGACGATTAACCTGTCAGGCATTAACATCATGGCTTCATATTTCAGACTCTACAATGTCACCAGGTTACGTGTTCCGGACAAGATTGTGTTTCATCCTTTGACAAAACAGATACATCTACCCAGTGCTTATCGAAGGGATCATGCTATGTAAGTACCATATTATATATACGCTCATAACAGTGCAACTTTCGCATCGCTCTTACATCATAGAAATAACAGACCCTAACCTAATCGGAGTCCATTTACTTACAACACCAGACTATATCAGTCGAATGATGTAAAGGGTCATTATATTTTCTGACAGTTCGCAGAGTTCGAATCATGTACAAATAAGATGAACATTTTAATTTGGATTTTGACGCCTCGGAAACGTCATAAATACGTTCTCCGGGATTCTCGTTTTCGAATTTTCTGGGGAAGTACTTGCAACAGGGCTGTCAATTCATACTTTAGAAAAAAATCAAAATCTTTCTTGACGTCTGCTACAATTTTATCCCCAAATCTTTAACTTATCTAATTTTAACTCCTGACACAAAACCATAGCATCATGTCTAAATAAGATTTTTAAATGTCTTAACAATGGCTTGGAAACGGGGTTGTTTATGAGCATCCCTCACGTAAATCCAGGCTCTCCAGGGACAGGATCAAGAAGAAAAGTTAATTAGTTCAGCCAATATAAGTAAGCCAGAGTCTGCATATATTATCAGCTGGAACCTGGGAGATTTTACATAAACATCACGCTATACAGACACAAATAGACTTGATACATAAATCACGTGATATTATAGGCTAGATCACAACTTCCGGTAATGGCATGACCATCCGAAACTATCTTGTCGTTCTTACGTCATTGAAATTACAGACCCGAATATGATTGGCGTCCATTAAATTACAACACCAGACAAAATCAGTCGAATGATGTAGAGGCGCCATAATAGAACGCGTCTGACTTAGTTCTTAATTTGAACTATTTCTTTTCATAACTATATTCTAAACATAAAATGAATGATAAATACTATTGTGTTTTTCAGATTAGAGCCAGATACAACGAAACATTAAAAATTCTACAAACAGTAGAAGCACGCTGTGATGACAGATCATTCTGCGAATGGCAGACTATTACTTTGGATGAGTTTACAGAAGTGTCTAATTGCTGTACCGACAATCTATGTAACGACCCAACCCTTTTGGCCAGTGGAAGCTCAAAATTACACCAGAATACAGTGTTTCAGATAGTCGTATTTTTAATGACTCTTTTGTTGAATTCTCGTCGGTGACATTCTTTTCATTCGTTATATTTCGCCATTTTTGTCATGGAGGAACACCGTTTCCTCTTTCATATCGAACTCATATTTCATAGTGACATGTGCAATGTTCTGTAATCGATGACTTCAGTCAAACGCATTTATCACCGAATTACGCCCCTTTAAGGATTCTAACTTATTTCGTTTCGTAATGAAAGTTTCTGGCGGTATATGCTCTTTTTCGCTCCATAGAATCCATCATGGACGATTTTTCAGCTTTTCAAACTACCCACCTACCCTCATATCATCCTTATAACAATATGTATCGCGAGAACTTTGAATCCCGTGGCTGTGCTTTCGTAACTTTGTCATTAGTACAAAGTTAAAACCTTTACTCTCTTAACTGAGTTTAACTTTTGGATTTTCTACTTAAAAGGAAAAATTCAAATTTTATTCTAACTTCAAATAGATAAGTAGTTCGTCCATCTTTGTTTTATTACGTCACGTTTCTATGGGTGTTATCACGTGATTATGTTCCGTCCATTAATATATAATTATTATGAAAACCAAACGCATATCACCTTTATGGAATCTTATCTTATCTATTGTATATACATGTATCGTGATGTGATATTGAACTGTGATATTTTCATATTTATTGTCATATGGTTTTGAAAGCGATCTAAGCCTTTTTAAATTATATGCTTAAACGACCCCGTGGTCAGTTTTGTACATTGTCAACCTTCCTATGATGGTAAATAACGACAAACTGTAACGGTGAATCTGATAATACTGCTTCGTTGTGAACCACCGTCCTTGATAAATATTCATTTTATTTTATTTATTTATGTTCGAGTTGGCGGGCGGGGGAGGGGATGAGGGCAAAATATCTGACCTAGTTATGCTAGTAAGAAACACTCTTGCTATTGTTTAGGCAGGGTTTCAATCTACGGCAGCTTCTCTCACAAAGGCACTGAACACAGCGATTTTCAAATTTTTTTATACAAAATTGGGGAAGGCTGTTCCTATAGTATTTTTCCTAAGGAAATATAAAAAAATACGATGGCTATTTTAATTTTTGTAAAACGTGAAATATAATAAAGGCTTGTCCGAAAAGCTTGCCTTCGGGGCAGCGTGGGGATTCAGCCTTTTGATACACCGTCCTACAAATTTTTAACCATTATATTGTCTCCGTCCATATAACAGATAAGTTTTCAGCATGAACGTAAAATTTTTAAAATTTCAAACATGGCTGATAAGGCTTTAATTAATCAGTTGAAACCTGGTGCCATAAATAACATAACAGAATCCTGATATAATCTGATAAATCAAAAAAACTTAGTAATTATAAAAAAAAATGCTCAATAAATTGACTAAGCGATTTTCAATTATCACTTAGTTTTGTGAGTTTTCCAGATTGTACAGGGATTCTGTTACTTTATGACACCAGGTAAGTCTACTGATGAATATATACTCATATTGACCATTCTTGAGAACTTATATTTTATGTTCATTCTAAGACGCAGTATCACTATAAGGTTTAAGGTTTATTATTACTATTGTTATATTGTATATGTTTATTATTAACCTGGGACACTGAACATACTTACTTACTTATCAACTGTTTGTTATCTTTTAAATTTGTTACAATTAGGTGGGGGTACATTTGTAGCCTGTACCCCCCTGTCCTGAAAAAATAACATGAGATTAAAATAAAAAATATTTATTCTATAGTTAGTATTGTAACTTCTATCCAAATAATAGGATGGTGTCTAAACCAAATGTAAGTAATTATAATAAACAGTCCAACAACATATTATTAACAGTCCAACAACATAGACTACCATGTCAGTCCAACAATATCGATTGTTAGTCCAAATCAGACATTACCAGTTTAACATCAACCATTACCACCAATCCAACTCATCCCTTACCACCCCTCACCATTCTATCATCACCCATTGCCAGTCTAACATCAACCATTACCAGTCCAACTATATTCCACCACTCCAACCACTCCAACCCATTACCAGTCTAACTATATGCCCTACTACCACCACTCCCACATCCCCCCTTACCATTCTTTCACCACCCATTACCAGTCTAACTATATGCCCTACTACCACCACTCCCACATCCCCCCTTACCATTCTTTCACCACCCATTGCCAGTCTAACTATATGCCCTACTACCACCACTCCCACATCCCCCCTTACCATTCTTTCACCACCCATTGCCAGTCTAACTATATGCCCTACTACCACCACTCCAACCCATTACCAGTCTAACTATATGCCCTACTACCACCACTCCCACATCCCCCCTTACCATTCTTTCACCACCCATTACCAGTCTAACTATATGCCCTACTACCACCACTCCCACATCCCCCCTTACCATTCTATCATCACCCATTACCAGTCTAACTATATGCCCTACTACCACCACTCCCACATCCCCCCTTACCATTCTATCACCACCCATTACCAGTCTAACTATATGCCCTACTACCACCACTCCCACATCCCCCCTTACCATTCTTTCACCACCCATTACCAGTCTAACTATATGCCCTACTACCACCACTCCAACCCATTACCAGTCTAACTATATGCCCTACTACCACCACTCCCACATCCCCCCTTACCATTCTTTCACCACCCATTGCCAGTCTAACTATATGCCCTACTACCACCACTCCCACATCCCCCCTTACCATTCTATCATCACCCATTGCCAGTCTAACTATATGCCCTACTACCACCACTCCCACATCCCCCCTTACCATTCTTTCACCACCCATTACCAGTCTAACTATATGCCCTACTACCACCACTCCCACATCCCCCCTTACCATTCTATCATCACCCATTGCCAGTCTAACTATATGCCATACTACCACCACTCCCACATCCCCCCTTACCATTCTATCATCACCCATTGCCAGTCTAACTATATGCCCTACTACTACCAGTCCAACCCATTACCAGTCTAACTATATGCCCTACTACTATCATCACCCATTGCCAGTCTAACATCAACCATTACCAGTCCAACTATATTCCACCACTCCAACCCATTACCAATCTAACTATATGCCCTACTACCACCACTCCCACATCCCCCCTTACCATTCTATCACCACCCATTGCCAGTCTAACTATATGCCCTACTACCACCACTCCCACATCCCCCCTTACCATTCTTTCACCACCCATTGCCAGTCTAACTATATGCCCTACTACCACCACTCCCACATCCCCCCTTACCATTCTTTCACCACCCATTGCCAGTCTAACTATATGCCCTACTACCACCACTCCCACATCCCCCCTTACCATTCTTTCACCACCCATTGCCAGTCTAACTATATGCCCTACTACCACCACTCCCACATCCCCCCTTACCATTCTTTCACCACCCATTACCAGTCTAACTATATGCCCTACTACCACCACTCCCACATCCCCCCTTACCATTCTATCATCACCCATTGCCAGTCTAACTATATGCCCTACTACTACCAGTCCAACCCATTACCAGTCTAACTATATGCCCTACTACTACCAGTCCAACCCATTACCAGTCTAACTATATGACCTACTACCACCAGTCCAACCCATTATCATTCTAACATCACCCATTACCAGTCTAACATAACCCATTACCAGTCTTACTATATAGCCTACCACTACAAGTCCAGGAGGTGAAGAATTACCTCATCGGGTCTGTGTATGAGTGAATTCGGAAGATCTCTTAAGAATTTATTGAGAGTACTTTTCTGTTAAAGAAGGGAGGTAACTCCCTACATGATTAAGCTAGGTTTCAGACAACAAATATCAAGTACCGGAACATTTAGAACCAGAGACGTATATATATGAAAAATTAAAAAAAAATTCAATGATCGTTCATCCGCTGGTCGCATCGACTCTCAGCCACAGTCGGAGGTCAATCAAATTTGGTAAATTTCAATCAGAAGAATCTGTATTGTGGTCTGTAGAGTGAACACCACAAGCAGTCGTAAACTGAAATCAAATGGAATAGTAGTCTAGCCGCTTTATTTACAAAAATATACAATTTATATTATAAATACCGTATACAATGTATATAATAAATATACAATTTATATAATAAATATACAATGTATATAATAAATATACAATGTATATAATAAATATACAATGTATATAATAAATATAAAATTTATATAATAAATATACAATTTATAAACTGTAAGGCTACAAATTATTGCGAGATAGAAATTAATGCGTTAAATGCGACCTATCCACGATCGCATTAATTTGTATCCGCATTTTGAAATACATATTTCATAGTGTATTAAAAGGAAAATAAAATCAAATTTTGGACAAAAGGTAGATTGAGTAAGTATTTAAATTGAGACTGGGCGGCATTAAGTAATTAGGTAATTATCTCTAAATTTGTAGCTGATTAGTAATCAATGACTTTATAAACAAAAGATTTTCACACTTGACTATTTAAAGATAAAATCTTGATCATTGTTCAGGTCTTCATTCATTAAACAATTGTAGAATTCCGGCTGACATAATTCCTGGAAGCATTTTCTTTTATTAATGATATTAAAAAATGCGACACCTATCTCGGATCGCATTAATTTGTCTTCGGATTTTAGTCTCTATATCCCGAGTCGCATTAATTTGTTGGCGCATTAATTTCTAGCCTTACAGTAATAAATACAGTAATAAATATACAATTTATATAATAAATATACAATTTATATAATATCCCTTTATTCTTTACAAAGGCACAAAGCAATAAAGTTATATTAGTGTGCAATGAGGGGAAAGTTTGCCAGGACAGCAGTATTAGCTTACTATTATGGCGAATTCAAACTGTTGAGAGATCTGCACAGCCTGTAGCACCCGAGGCCTCGGTTAATGACAAGATGCTTTTTTCCAAGTTAGCCACTTCGACCTACATCACTAACAAGGGGAAACTGGGTTGAAAAAATACAAAAGTTTATCTTGATCTTTGCCGGGATTGAACCCTGGACCTTCAGGTTAACTCACTAAGCAACTGTGGATCCCCCAGTCTTCTGTAAAACTTACAGCAATTTCATACCGCGAATAGTCGATTGTTGGTTTGTGATAGTTGTTAGAGGTAAAATATTGGTCCTGAAGTTGTTAATATCTACATCCTTCAAAGCAACTACTGCCTCATACTTTAAAAATGGTCTTTTCAGAAACCCATTTTCTTGATAAATTTTAAGTTTGATCGAACACGTTTCAAGTTGGCCGATTGATAAATCAGTAAATACAAAGTCCTCTTCCCATCTTTTAGCTTTGCGTAGATCAATGGCTCTTCCCTTCTTCTTCTGAAGTTTGTTAGGGAGGAGGCAGAGTTTAGCGTAAATTCGTCTATGGTTAGGGAATGTCAAGGTTGCTCGATGAATCGACACATGAAGTAAATTTTTCCTTTGTTCATGGTTGATTGTAAGTTGAACTTGATCCGTATCCAGTTCCACATCAACGATAGAATCTTTATATTGCAGAATATAACATTCTTCAGATATCGGCGGTTCCTTAAAACCTGAATCGCAAGACGAAACTGACTTCCGAGCTCGCAATCTAGGTACACTTCCATTAAAATCATAATTAGTAGCATTAAAGCTACTATTTGATGTCTGTTGACTGGTCTTTGGTGCTTGTGAATCATTTTCTGTTTTGGGAATCGTTGTATACCCCAGACGGTCGTATTTATTGATTAAAGGTGCGGCCTGTTCACCCTTTCCCCTGAGGGCGGCTCGAGTTCTCGATGTCTTGAAATAGTATGCGTCGTAAGAAGCTGCCCTTTTTCTAAATTCTTCATTACTATAATGGTGTGAATTTGACCAGTGTTGAGTCGGGAATGGAATTCCTTTAGCCAAGTCAAGGAAATCGTGAAGACTTTTGCTAATTTGATCACCAACGTGTTTCATCTCGGGTAAAGCTTGAGAGGTTTTCTTTCTTAATTGTTCTAACACTTCCATTTCTGAGAAAAAAATATTTCATGTAGATAGTATTACATGTATATCATTTATGTATGACCAGCCCTCTCGTCATGAATGACATGGTACTGGGCTAATATTATTTGTCGTAGCCCTCCCCCCGACAAAATTTCGAAAACTAGAAGCCTGGAGAACATATTCGACGATTCCGGGATGCGTAAATTCTTAAATCTTTTTGTTTTTGTAAATTAATCAATCTCTGTTAACTGAAGATGGTTTTACTAGAGGAAAATTGGTGGGGCCTAATTCTTACTAGCTAGGGCCCAGCCCTCGGGGACTCCTCCCTAATGACGCCGATGTGTATGATAGAATAGAAAGCATTTGTTCCGACCTAGTCCTGAACACATTGGAGAAACAAACCCTCCCTTCCTGAAATATTTGCCAAGATAATGCCATAAAATAAGTTCAACGTACCACGCTCTGTAGAGTTTCTTGGTCCTTCTCGGTGTCAAATCTCACTAAAATTAACCCTCGCTATCACAGGTTTATATAGTAGGCTGCCGGATGCCGGGAAAATATACTTGTAAATTAAATAAAATTCCATGACAACCAATTAGGTTTTTGCAGAATACACTTTAAGTGGTCATAGAGTCTTTATTTTACATCGAGAAACATAGACTCTTTATTTTACATGGGTCAGGATTAGGTCCAATACGCAAGGACATGGTGCTGTCTAACATTCAGCCCATAGAGACAAACATAGACTCTTTATTTTACATGGGTCAGAATAGATCCAATACACAAGGACATGGTCCTGTCTAACATTCAGTCCATAGAGACAAACACAGACTCTTTATTTTACATGGGTCAGAATTAGGTCCAATACGCAAGGACATGGTCCTGACTAACATTCAGCTCATGGAGACAAACATAGACTCTTTATTTTACATGGGTCAGAATTAGGTCCAATACGCAAGGACGTGGTCCTGTCTAACATTCAGTCCATAGAGACAAACATAGACTCTTTATTTTACATGGGTCAGAATTAGGTCCAATACGCAAGGACATGGTCCTGTCTAACATTCAGTCCATATAGACTCTTGATTTTACATGGGTCAGAGAAAGACTAACGAAGGCACAGGCCCAGGAAGGGAAAAAGGAAGGGGGGAGGGAAATGGGAAGGGGAGAGGGATATAGGAAGGGGAGGAAATAGGAAGGGGGATGGAAATAGGAAGGGGGGGGGGGGGGAGGGAAATAGGAAGAGTGAAGGGAAGAGGTTGAAGGGGATGGTGAATCGTGAATGAAACTCTTCTCTCCCTGGAAATTATATACGATCTATCATTATCAGAATTAATATATATAATATAATTTCACGGGATATCGGTCTTTTCGAGGTGAGATAAAAATCCCTGCCTAGTTAATATACCTGTATATGATAGGGATATTATCGTTAATAAAATATTTATCCCGTATAATAATCGTCAAGAAGGTTTGACTCTTCAGGGTGCTAATTAGGTTATTGATATAATTTTAATCAATCATTGTCTTCATGAAATCATCTAGGACTAAATCATATTATCTACTTTAATTCTTTACTTAACTTCATATCCAAGATGTTTGTCATAGGTTTCGGTTACAAAATGATATCTTTTTACCTTGACCTCGTGCATCACTTACCATTAATCTTCTGTGGTAACTATTTCTTATGATACCTGGATTTCCCTGGATTTCTAATTTTGGTAAATAACTCTTAGTGCAATATGGTACTTTGCATATTTTTCGTGCCTTAGGCATATCATATCACACAAGTCTTTTCGTAAAACTCTATTCATTTCACCATCTTCATTAGCCCATAAGTTGCAGAATAGGACGTAAAACGCCCTTCATTTCATGGTGAATTTCTTTTAATGGGACAATTTAACTTGAAAGTACACACTCGAGGACAAGCTAGTAAATATTTGTATGGCTAGGACCTTATCAGTAATGATAACAAGAATATATTGATCGAAAACGTCCCAGGAAAGAAGATAACCAGACTTACTCCCTAATGTGGTTTTGGTAAACGGCCGAGTTGACAAACATATTGTGAGTCTTCTCTCGCGCAATAGTGTGTATTTATGGAATATTGATGCGGGTCTATTGGTTTATGACAGAAATACAACCGTGCCTTCAGTTTAAGTTTGATTAATAAGAAAAAAATTGAAAGGTAACAAAACGTCGAACTTGTCAATCGAATTCGTGTTTATTTGTTTATTTTTTTAGTTTCACTCGAAAGCTTTATCAAATTCTTCCGTGTTTTGGGTTTTTTATATTAAATTTATCAAGATGCAAAGGAATACCAGTTTGAAAAGTGAAACTCACACTATAGGGTCTGAGAATGAATGGGTATCTATTCAAAATCGAACTTTCACCAACTGGGTTAATGAGCAGTTATCTTCGTGTGGACGGGAAATATCCAATCTGGAAACGGACCTGTGCGATGGAGTCAACCTTGTGGCTTTGGTGGAATCGTTGCAAGTTCGGAAGATCGGGAAAGTTTATTCTAAATCTAAAAGCAGAATTCAAATGATCCAAAATGTGAATCTGGCATTCAAGGCTATTACAGAGGACAATATAAAATTAGTCAATATCGGTAAGATATACTTTATTTCTGTCAACTTGGTTGAAATTCTAGGCGACTATAAGGCGTTCATGTTAATACATGTAATGAGGAATTTTTTTAAAATGAAATGGAGTTTTACGTCCCACTCTTCTGCAACTTATAGGCTAATGAAGATGGACAAGGACATGCAGTGTGGAATGTGTGAAATATTACCAAGACAACCGCAGCAGCCTACTCTTTTTACGATTTCCAACTGTCTTAAACATGCACAGCCTTTAACACACGGGCCTCGGTTTATTGTCCCATTCCAACAACTAGATGCTTTTTCCATGTCAGCCTCTCAGACCTGTATTTCTGACGCGAGGTTCAGATGGGACAATAAACCGAGTATGTTATGTCACAAAAATACTATGCTAAACGACACTGTCCTGGCAAAATGTCCCCGAATGCAACCTGCATGGTGTTACTCGTAGTCATTAGCTCATAAGGTGCAGAATAGTGGGACGTAAAACTCCATACAGTTCAATTTATTTTACAATGAAACAATGAACATACAACTTTCATATCCACGATATTAAAAGTGTGTGGCCTATGAATAATGTTAAAGGTACAGAGAATAAGGACGTAAAACTCCATTTCATTTCATTTCATTTTATAAGGAAGGACAAATAACTCTCATATCTATGATAAAATGTTATAAGTGTACGGCCTATGAATAATAATAAAAGGTCCAGAAGAGTAGGACGTAAAACTCCGTTTCATTTTATAAGGAAGGACGAATACCACTCTCATATCTACGATAATATAATATAATAAATGTATGACCTATGCATAATGTTATAAAGATTATGTAACGTGATACGATAAAGCGAGTTACTAATATACTATTCACCCACCACTCCCATTTAAAGGTCCATCCACAGTAGCACGTTTGACAACATTTACTAACGGTGCTACTAGCGCCGTATAAAAAAAGAACAATTTGGTAACGTATTGGGCAGATATAAGATCAACTTGGTAAAAATACTTAGGAAATTCAGTAATTCAAGAAAATTCTTGGGTTAACACATAACAAGCAATGCCTCCCTAAGGAATGAAAGTACAGGGTTAATTTTCAGATTATACCTTTTGATATTCAGTACCTAGTAACCAGAGCCGGAACCAGAACCAGTCTCACCTAGTTACTAGAAACAAGACAATAGGATAATATTAGGAGACATTTTATAGGCGTGACCTCACTGAACTACTTTTCTATACTGGAAAATATCATAACCCTTTACATCATTCGACTGATTTAGTCTGACGTTGTAATTTAATGGACTACATTTAGGTTCGGGTCTGTCGTTTCGGATGGTACAAAGGCACAGACGGTCAAGTTCCCTTAATAATCATTATCCGGATATCCAAAGAATCACAAGTCAAATTCCCAACAGTCTTTACAAATGTTAGAGTAAAAACTTTATTCTCTCGAGACGAATATCTAAAAACCTTAGTCCTTTGTAGATTACTACCCCCGCCTCCTTTCCTTTAATTTAAAACATTTCCCTATTTCCGTTATCATATCCTAAAATTAAGAATAAGCTAATGCCGCTACCCTGGCAAAATTTCTCTCATTGCGCACTGCATTGCAGCTAGCGAGTTACATTCTTGCTCGCTAACCTGAAGTTACAATTTTCAATCCCAGCAAAGGACTGACATATAAAATGCGTCTGTTTGGATGGGACAAAAAATGTGCAAAGATCCTTTGTGAAAAAGAAATTGCTAACTGCAGTACTGTTGTCCTGGTTAAATTTCCCTCATTGCACGCTTCATGGCGTTGTCCGTCTTTATTAGTCCATTGGTTGCAGTAGAGAAGAACGTAAAACTCCATTCATTCCAATGTCTTTATTAGCCCATTGATTGTAGATTAGAGCGTTAAACTCCATTCATTTAATTTTCTATCTCTACCCATAGAACTGTATCTAGTACTAAATTGCCTGTCCCGAAATGCACGTACGCGATTAAATTACTATATATAGATCTGATTTTAACAAATTGATTGTTTCGTGACACTCCCTGATCCACGAGATATTATAGATAACATTCCGATGGGAACAAAGGTCAATTAGACCATAATTCGTACTATTCTATTCGTATCATCTAATCAGTTCATCTGATGTAAGTCGAGCGATGGATATCTTAAGAATTCCACAATCCTTAACCTGTAGTTTAAAGTGATATTGCAATTTAGAATGAACATAAAATTTAAGTTCTCAAGAATGGTCAATAATAGTATATATTCATCAGTAGATATACCTGCTACCATAAATAACATAACAGAATCCTTATATAATCTGATAAATCAAAAAAAAACTTCATTAAGCGTTTTACAATAATGCTTAGTTTTGTGAGTTTAATAGATTTTACAAGGATTCTGTTACTTTATAACACCAGGTAAGTTCACCGATGCATATATATTCATATTGACCATTCTTGAGAACTTATATAGGACGAGATTAAAGTCCCCAAAGCTGTTTCCTTGTTAAATCGAGAAATTCAACCTTTTATATCTTTTTCCAGAAATCTCGTTGAACACTTTCCAATATGTCCACCATGAAATGCTTGTGAACTTAAGTTGTTATCCTTGTAAAATATACATGTTTCGTTCTTCTCATTCTTCGATGGCATAAAGCCAGATTAATTGATTATACAATATCCTACTTAACAAATCCGTGTATTTACCATACACAGACTAATAATAGACCACCCCATTTCTTCTAAAATAATCATTTATTACCGTACATATCAATAACGTCTTAAATAAATTTATTTCTTAAAGCTGTAGTCCTCCCTGGAAGAGAATGGAAAAGCATATCATTCAATTGTCATTTAATGGACTCCAACTGTTATTTCTATTACATAAGATAGACGCGATAGTACCGGATGCCTCTTAAACGTTCTCCTTTATGATAAGCCTGGTTTCCTCTTGTCAGTGATGTAGATCTAAGGGACTAGCATGGAAAGAGCACTTGTCGTTGGGATGGGGTAATAAACGCCCCCCCCCCCCTCGTGTGCTATTGGCTATGCACGTTAATGTCCATCGATAGTTAGAAATTGCAAAAAGAGTCGGCTACTGCCGCTGTTATTGCAAAATGTACATCATTACACACTATATGGAGTTGCTTGTTTCCATTAGCCAATGAGGTGCAGAAGAAAAGGACGTAAAACTCCATTCATATCATTGATCAGGGTAAAATTAATTATCGACACGTCTTTCAGGGAATGAAGATGTAGTCAATGGAAACCTCAAGTTGATTCTGGGGTTGTTATGGCATCTCATTCTACGATACCAGATTAGTTCCAGTAAAACCAAGGTTCCACCCAAAAAGTTGATGTTGTCATGGTTTCATTCAATACTGCCAGACTTCAACATCGCTAACTTCTCATCCGACTGGTCGGATGGTATAGCTTTACAGTAAGTATGGACGAGTGTTAAACATATACATGTATGTCACAGTGTGTTAGACGCTTGCTGGCTAATATGAGGGCCCAGGGTTCGATCCCGGCAAAGGTCGTTTTCTCCTTGTCACTCAAACAGGTTGAAGGGGCAGAAATGGAGGATGCGACAATAAACCGAGGTCCCTTGTCTGCTACATGCTGTGCACTTTAAAGATCCTTTGACAGTTGGAAATCACAAAAATAGTAAGCCTAGGCTGTTGTCCTGACATAATTTCATTCATGGCACTCTGTATAGAGTTTCCATCTTCATAAGCCTATAAGACGAAGAGTAAGGCGTAAAACTCCATTTCATTCTGTTATATGAGTAAAATGTCACGAGATATTTTTTGATATTTCAGTGCTCTTTTAGATATGTGTAGGCCAGGATTATCGCCCCATTGGAGACAGCTCCTCCGCAAAAACAGGTAAGGCCATGTCATCGGTTATCATTTGAAACATGCTGACACTGAGTTATTTAAAGCGATACTGGGTCTTAAAATGAACAAAAACTTTCGTTCTCAAGAATGATCATTATAAGTATATATTCATCAGTGAACTTACATGGTGTCATAAAGTAACAGAATCCCTTTAAATCTAGAAAACTCACAAAACTAAGTCATATTTGTAAAACGCTAAATCAATTTATTGAGTGTTTTTCAATAATCAAATGCATCGTTATGGATAATTACTAAGTTTTGGGGATTTATCAGATTATATAAGGATTCTGTTATTATTTATGACAGCAGGTATATCTACTGATGAACATATACTCTTATTGACCAAATTTAAAATTTTATGTTCATTCTAAGACGCAGTATAACTTTAAATTGCAATTCAATTCCTAAGAGGGAAGACATATATATCCTAAAACACAGTATTATTTGGACCCACGGTACGGTACGGTACGGTGGCTATAGACGACATAATTCACTTTTTTTATTATAAATTATAAACTTGAATTTTAAATAAACAACCTTCGTGAAAATTAGGAGATAAATCCAGTTTTAAATACTAAAAATCTATACATTCTTGTTTTTTTTTGTTTTTTTTTTTTTATATTTTTCAACTTTTAATCACCTTAGTGAAAATTAGTTTATAACTAGGAGATAATTCTTAACTTTTAAAAATTTAAAACTTAAGTGAAAATTAGGCGATAAATCTGCTAATTTATACAAAAAAAAATTAATTTGCACGGAATATCGCAGCTACTTTTTATATCTTCACAATAATTATCACCTGAAATAATTATTTTATTTACATCTTGACTGTGGGTTCCGATCTCAATGTGCGTGAAAAAAATTAGATAACCACAGGAATTGGAGGAGCCATCAATAGAGTCGTATCACTCACTCACATAGTATACTATGTGAGTGAGTGATACGACTCTATTGATGGCTCCTCCAATTCCTGTGAGATAACTAACAGGGAGCTAACTTATCTAACAAGCTGTTTTTTTTTTCTATTGAAGAGTTGAAAATTGTCGAACAGCGATGACAACTGCTAAAGACCAGCTGAATATACCAATGATGATCAGTCCCGAAGATTTTGCCAGTGCTGCGCTGGATGAGATGTCCGCCATGACTTACTTGTCATACTTTATCAAACGAGACTCCCCTGGTTACTACGCCACTTTAAACTGGGTTTGTCGACAATTAAAAACTACCTCCATTAGTAATCTATCGGTAAGTTTTCATCTAAGTCCGTGTTCTGTATCATTGTTGATACAATCAAATTGGCTGAATATTCGATTACAATTTCATTTTTGTTTTTTCCTAAACGGAGACTAATAAGGGCCTGCATCAGAAAAAAAGCTTAACTTGAAATAAATAATAACAGGACAATAGTATATATTCTACTGAAGTATTTCTGAAGAAGGTATTTAGCTGAAATGTTAGACAACAGGACAATAGTACATATTCTACTGAAGTATTTCTGATGAAGGTACTTAGCTAAAACGTTAGACAACAGGACAATAGTATATATTCTACTGAAGTGTTTCTGAAGAAGGTATTTAGCTGAAACGTTAGACAACAGGACAATAGTATATATTCTACTGAAGTGTTTCTGAAGAAGGTATTTAGCTAAAACATTAGACAACAGGACAATAGTATATATTCTACTGAAGTGTTTCTGAAGAAGGTATTTAGCTGAAACGTTAGACAACAGGACAATAGTATATATTTTACTGAAGTGTTTCTGAAGAAGGTATTTAGCTGAAACGTTAGACAACAGGACAATAGTATATATTTTACTGAAGTGTTTCTGATGAAGGTACTTAGCTAAAAAGTTAGATAACAGGACAATAGTATATATTCTACTGAAGTGTTTCTGATGAAGGTACTTAGCTAAAACGTTAGACAACAGGACTATAGTATATATTTTAAATTGTTTTCCCCTGGTATGGGAAATTGTAAGAACAAAAAACACCAAATTATTGTGAGGCCTATTTATAATTGTAAAAATCATGATAGCGATTATGCCTTTGAAAACTGCGTTCATCAAATGTGCGCTGCCTCAGATT
This sequence comes from Nipponacmea schrenckii, assembly GCA_030562195.1. Classification (NCBI taxonomy): domain Eukaryota; kingdom Metazoa; phylum Mollusca; class Gastropoda; family Lottiidae; genus Nipponacmea; species Nipponacmea schrenckii. The sequence goes on along the minus strand of JAUJPP010000012.1, from coordinate 23,653,630 downwards.
GCAGCCTCAGATAATGCATATTTAATGAATGGAGTTTTACGTCCTGCTTTATTTGTAGACTGACTGGAATGATGGGTTTTATCTGTGTGGTATTGTCCAGTCTATTGGAGGTAATATACCCAACTGGCCAGATATTGATAGAAATGACTATATCGCTAATTGTAGAATGGGTAAGTAAACTTTATGGGTATTTTGTTGAAACATATATTACCCCGGCTTCCTAATCCATATCTTCTATTCTGAGCAATTTATGACGCCGTTCTAAGGCTGGAATGTTTTGATTATACGTAGTTTCAGACTTGCATCACACGCTTTAATAATCTTAGTCATGTGTATGAGGAAATATGGTGAGGGAGAGAGGAGGGGATGGGGGATGGAAGGAAATTAAACTTTCTGTGTGATTTCTATGATCATGGGCGTCGCGCGACCATTGTGACTAGGAGTTGGGAAAGGGGGGGGGGGGTGTAACGTCTAGATTTTACACACGAACGCCCCTTCATAGTTTACTGATTACATAAACATCACAGACATATGTCCCTCCACCCCCACCCTCCCCGTACGCAACGCAACTTCAGACTTGGGGTGTAAAATTTAGAGTTTACCGATCATCATAACCTCACCTGGCCACCGTGCGCTGTGCAACCGGATGTTAGGCCTACTTTTTCTTCAACAACGTATTGCAGGGATGGAAGAAGCTAAAAGTCTTGGAATAGATCCAATATTGACACCAGAAGAAATGGCCGACCCTAATGTGGACCATCTGACGATCATGGCATATCTTAGCAAATTTCAAAATTTCAAGCCGGTTGAGCCCAGAGTTGAAGTAGAAAATATCATTCTAAAGGCCGATTTCAAAAAGGTTTATCAGGGAAAAGTGGTACGTACATTATTATGCTTGAGAATGAAGCAAAGTTCACATGCCTTAATAAACCACGAACATCGTTTACAACCGTTTATAGTTGGTCAGTCAGTTGGTTTTTACATAACGTCATTTCCTTTGTCACCTTGAGCAAATGGTGGTTGTTAATTCCGAACTCGATCATCACCTGAAAGTCCGATGACCTTTAATTATTCAAGGCGACCCAGCTGTAAATGCGTACGGATAATCCAGGAAGATCAATGCCACGAGGTTTCGCCAAGGACCAGCTGGTAGAAAGAATCCTTAACTGAGAACCTAAATTGTTATCCTTGTAAAATATAGTTGTTTCTTTCTTTCTTTCTTTAATTAATAACGTTTATGTGTAAAAAAGGACGTAAAACTCCATTCATTTCATTTCTGATTTGTTTATAGCAAGTATTTGCAGTAGTAATACCAAACGATTTGGTGGAAAAGTCGAATGTTAAAGTAGAAGTTAAAAGTGGTTCTAGAAATGTTATTTGTAATCCAGCATGGAAGGGCAATCGAGGAGAATATATTTTTACACCTAAGGAGTCGGGCAAACATACGGTAGGTTTCTTCGCTATCCACTCCGTCTTCATCATCCGTTAAGGGCCAGAAGAGTAGGACGTAAAAATCCATTCATTTCACTGTCTTCATTAGCATATAAGGTGTAGAAGAGTAGGACGTAAAACTCCATTCATTTCACTGTCTTCATTAGCATATTAGGTGTAGAAGAGTAGGACGTAAAACTCCATTCATTTCACTGTCTTCATAAGCATATAAGGTGTAGAAGAGTAGGACGTAAAACTCCATTCATTTTACTGTCTTCATTAGCATATAAGGTGTAGAAGAGTAGGACGTAAAACTCCATTCATTTCACTGTCTTCATTAGCATATAAGGTGTAGAAGAGTAGGACGCAAAACTCCATCCATTTCACGGTCTTTATTAGCATATAAAGTGTAGAAGAGTTGGACGTAAAACTCCATTCATTTCACTGTCTTCATTAGCATATTGGGTGTAGAAGAGTAGGACGTAAAACTCCATTTTATTTACTGCGTTCAAACTATATATACCTGATTTACAATTTCAGATCCACGTATATTATGATGATGTAGAAATACCAAGAAGTCCGCACGATTTTCTGGTAGAGCTAGATTTATCTAGTATTTCAATAGCCAGCTCTGGGCTATACTCCAGACTAGACGGCCAATGGCAAGTTAAGGTAAATATCTTCCTCCCCATTCCTATGAAAATTAAAATAGAAACACCTTTGTTAAACTTCGTTGTAAATACCGATCGTACTCAAACTATACATTGATATTTGCAAAAGTATTGATTTATTGAAAGTGAAATTTGGTTGTTTTCACCAAAAGGTTCATTATGATGATTTCCTAATGCATTAGTTGTAGGGGGCTCAGTGACTTAAATGCTTGCAGGCTAACCTGGTTCAATCACGACAAAAGTCGAGATGAATTGTCGAATTTTTCAGTCCTATTTCAGTGATGCAGGTCGTAGAAGCATCTAGTAAATTTATCTTTAACGTGCACAGACTGTAACTGCACAGGAGACCTCGGTTTATTGTACCATCGGAACAGCTAGAAGCTTTTCCATGATAAAATGTAAAGTGACAAGTTATCTGTTTAACGATTATAGGCGTATATTATGCGTGTGATTCGGTTCCTATTGTAGGTTGATGTATCTAAAGCAGGTAATTCTGTAGTGACGATGGTATCAACTAATCCAGTTGGTAAAACAGAAGACGTGTCTATTACTAGAAATGATAATATAATTACAGGATCAATCAGACCCCGTATTATAGGTCAGTGGATACCTCATGTACCCCAATTTATCCATAACTATCGTGTCGTTCTTGTGACATACAAATAACAGACCGGAATCTAATTGAAGTCCATTAAATTACAAAACCAGACTTAATCAGTCGAATGATGTAAACGGTCATGATATTTTCAAGTATAGAAAAGTAAAGAAGCACAAGATATATGGATATACTATTTCTAACATTTATTAATTCAATGTTTCTCATTTATGGCTTCCTTATTTAGAGTGCTACTCATGTTTATCTACTAGTATATATATATATATTGTTAGTCCTGTTATGTTTATTCATTTCTCTTGATAACGCTGCCTGTATGAGCATGTGAACTGTTGAGTTAATAAATGTCAGAAATAGTATATCTATATATCTACTGATTCTATATAATATTTGATAACGCTGCCTGTATGAGCATGTGAACTGTTGAATTAATAAATATCAGAAATAGTTCTTATATCTATATATCTACTGATTCTTTATAATATTTGATAACATTGTCTGTATAAGATTTTGAAGCGTTGAGTTAGAAATAGTATATCTATATATCTACTGATTCTATATAATATTTAATAACACTGCCTGTATGAGCATGTGAACTGTTGAGTTAATAAATGTTAGAAAATAGTATACCCTTATATCTTGTGTTTCTTTACCTATGCCTATTTCTATATGTCTTATAAACAGTATATAGAAAAGTTGTAAGGCGAGGTCTCCTAATTCTACTCGTGTTCCGATTCTGGTAACTAGATGAAAAGCGTTCTCGTGCCAAACTCTTGAATCTTTAAGTTGCTATCAAAGCAGGGCGCCCTTTGCTTTACTGAACGTCATTGTAATCATGGTACATGTATGTCCGTTTGAATCGTCCAAATTGCTACTGATATTTACATGTATTTTAATTATTTCCTTCGTTCATTATTCTGTATTGCTTATTTTGTTCCCGAAAAACTTTTAATCGCATGTTAACAATTCGTGTACTACCAGGATTTTTGCGTGTATGATGTTTTTTGTGCTGTGATATTTTTGTCTTATGCCTGAGCCATTTTTGTGATGTTTCAGGTCAATGGACAGTAAGGACGTATGTCGATGGTCACAACACCAATAAAGATCTTAAGTTTGACGTTTTTAATCCAAATTCATGTACGTTAACCGGCCCAAGTCACTTGATAGTGGGAGAAACGGGTATATTTTATGCAAATTGCAGAGAAACTAAGAATTTTGAAGTCGACCTTCAGGTATATGATAGCAGTGATCGACCTATTGGTGACTTTGACTGTACTACGACCAATAATCGAACCCAGCTAACTTATACACCATCGAAGACGGGAAGATACAAAATAGTCGGAGAAATTTGTGGTGAACCTATTAAAGGTTTGTCAAATATAAACATATTTATTATCCGTGATTCGTAATCTATTTTCATTGGAGGTGGGTTTGACAAATTGCTACTTTGTTTATCTCTGTGCTATAATTTAGATTAAACCTAGTTGAAGTACGTTTGAGCCCCCGCCCATCAAAGTAACCTAATCATACAATGAAACCATCAATGGAAATTCCACCACCCATGTTGCAATGGTTATTCTACAGTGGTCTATGATGCCCTAGCGGGAGATGGCGGGGTGGTTTTTAAGTCGCAATTTAAGTTTTAAGCTTTTTTCATCGAAATTCAATAATGCTCACTAAAGTTGAATAAAGTATATTTAGGTAGGATTATTTAGATCTATAAGTTGATGTTTTTTAGGAAGTCCGCTGTATGTAGAAATTAATGACAGCAGTCAGATCGTGGCCTCTGGAGACGGTCTTTACAGAGCGACCAAAGGCGAGAAGGCAACCTTTACGGTGAATACAAAGAAATTGAAAGGAGACGTAGTTGTTATAATAGAAGGTAAAACTTCACAGAGACTTCAAAAATGGAAGGGAGTTTTACGCCCTACTCTTCTACAGCCTGATGAATAACTAATGATGGGCTAATAAGTCGGGCAACGTCATGCAGTATGCATTGAGGAAAATTTTACCAGAACAATGGCATTAACTTACTCTCTTTGCGATTTCTAACTGTCGAGGGATTTTTAACATGCACAGCCTGTAGCACCCGGGGCCTCGGGCCTATTGTCCCCCCGAACGACTAGATGCTTTTTCAATGTTAGCCACTTCGACTTGCATCACTGTCAAAGGAAATTCAAAAGGTTATCTCGCCTTTTTTCGGGATTAAACCCTGGATCCTCAGGTTAACGTGCAAGACGCTCTTTCCAAGTAAGTCCTCCAAACTTGCATTGTTTCTTTCAGTGAACAAGAGAAATATAGAAGTTAGTGAAAGTAAACTGTACGATGGTTATTATCAATATGAATATACGCCCATAATACACGGGGAATACATCATTACTATAACCTTTGGTGGTTTGGCGGTCAAAGGTCAGTTCTTTTCTTTTTGTAAATATAGAAGAACCTGTATTCAGATAGCACTCAAGGGAATATTCAAAATGGCCTCTTACTGAAGGTGGTCTCTTACTGAAGGTGGTCTCTTACAGAAGGTGATCTCTTCATGAAGGTGGTCTCTTAATGAAGGTGGTCCCTTAAGAGAGGATTAGATCATAGCACCAAAAAAAGTGTTATTCTTTTTTAGCACACGGGGTCTCGGTTTATTGTAATTGACCCATACGAACGACCAGACACGGTTTCCATGTCAGTCCCTCCGATCTGCATCACTGTCGGGGGAAACCGGGCTGATATGGTACCCTTTAAAAAGAAGAAGATAGCGAACTAGTCGACTGTGAAAAAAAATTTAGTCAATTTTATTTTCTCGACCAAGGAAGTAAAATGCCGAGTGCCACATCGACTGTGCTTCATCTAGTAACCACAAAGACTTTATTTCATTTCAGGCAGTCCATTTAGTGTTCAGGTATCAGACCACTCCTCGATCGTGTTACTAACAGATTTATCAGAATTAAGAGATGGCAACGGTTTTATGGTTTTAGAATATAAGAAAGACACAGTTTTGAAGCTAGACGTTTCGAATGCTGGACCAGGTTAGCATCATTTGACCAAAAACAATACTTCATAACAGAAGAATTTGGTGAAGGGGGGGGGGGCTCTATGGCAATTTTCCAGGGGTGGGGATTCTGTAAATTACAAGTGTGGGAAATTCGGGAATAGATTTACCGTAAGTAGAGCTAGGGCAAGGTCTTTGGATTGTTATGATTAATCAATCTCTCATATTACATATCAAGAACAATATCGAAATCGTAAAGGAACTGCATACTTTGAACAATTGAATCCTTGTATTATTGGTGTATGTTAACGCTGCAAGTTATTTCCTAAAATTCGATTCCAGGTCGAGTTAAGTCAGAAATACTAAGTCCCAATGGTAAGATATCAGCGCAAGTTACCCAAGATAATACTATAGCTTCTGTGAAGTTCCAGGCCGAACAAAAGGGTAAGTGAGTATTTAAAGACTTCCTGATTTATCTCTCATTAATTATCGCTATTGGACGAGGTGATTACTAACGAACGCTTATACTTTTGATTTGATAAATAGCTGCATTTATCGAAACCAAACTGTCAATTGACTGTACGTTTTATTGTTACTTGACGACGCTTCTTATTGTGACTCGATGGCGCTTTTTATTGTGACTTGATTGCGCCTCTTCATCTGACTTGACGGTACCTTTAATTGTGACCTGATGCCTCCTTTCGTGTCTTATCGACTCTTCTGATTGTAACTCAATGGCATTCTTAATGTGTCATGACGGCGCAGAATATTTTGAATGCATGCTATTATTAGGGCTATATGAATATGTAAACGAGTAACCTAGCGACGTTTACTGTATATAGGTGCATCAAAAATTTGTTCACGAATAATTCACTGTTAAATCCTTTGCAGGCGACCATTATATACATATGTATTGGAGTGATGTACCATTGGCTTGTTCTCCAATACGAGGATACTGCGATGGTCCTGTATTACCAGTTGATGCTTCCAAAGTTATCGTTTCTGGTGAAGGTTGTGAACGAGCCAGAAAGGGCGTCACTGCACAGTTCACTGTCGATGGGAGAATGGCTGGTCCAGGTACGTAGGAACGAATTCGATTGCTTCAGACACCAAGTAAGAAAAAGAAGGCAGGATACTGCGTTATTATAAGCCCCATTAATGAAATACACTGCTTTATACAACCATCTTTGTTTCGATCAAATAAAATGGATTCCACAGCTTCTGCGGTTACCAATACAGTAGAAACTGTATTCAGAGACCACTCGAGGGAATATATAGAACTGCAATACCATTTTGTTTTGACATTTTTGAAATGATAGGATCTTACCTTGGCACTGTTCTAGTATCGCACCTCCCCCTTCCCATAAAGCTATCGATTTGAAACTTTGCAGAGAGGTACTTATATGTGTCCTGGATATTCACAGCCAATTTCAGACGATTCCGACCATTCCTTCTGTTTTTGATTAATCGCATGCTGTCTCCTATCTACGGACGGAGTACCCTATTTCCATAGCTTTAAACAAAAAGTTGAAAATTGATTGTCTGATATTGGCTTAACATCAGTTAGATATGATCCTCTTGGAACCTTTTCTCGAAACGATGCTAGAGGAAAAAGCTAGATGTGGACCTATTTCAGGAACTTGTCGAGTGGAGCTGAAGGGTGTAAAGAATGATATTGATGTGAAGATGAATGATATAAAATACAATAGATATAAATGTTCTTACCTATCGCATAATACAGGTATGTCTCGATTTTACTTAATGCATATTAAAGGCATAGACAGCCTTAGAAGGAACATAACGTTTTAATTTAGCTCAAACTTGGCCAATACCAGTATATATATCCATCAGAGGGACTGTCATGGAAAAACGTCTAGTCGTTCGGATAGGTCAGTCAACCGAGACCCTGTGTATGTTAAAGGTCCTCCAACGGTTAGAAATGGCAAAAGGAGAAGGCTTAAATGCACTGTCTTCGCAAATTTTTTCCTAATTGCACACTGCATGGCGTCACATATCTTCATTGACATAAGGTGCAGAAGGGTAGGACGTAAAACTCCCATTCATTTCATATGTCTATTTCTAATGGATCCAGGTGGCTATCTATTGTATGTGTTCTGGTCGAATAAACTGGTACCCAACTGTCCAATGAAGGTTTCTATTGGAGATAAAGGGGCAGCAGCCAAGGTGAAGCTGTATGGTAGAGGTCTGGAGGGTGGTATTGCTGGCGAAGAAATGATGTTCACTGTTGAAGCTCAAGAAGCAGGACCAGGTATACATTAAAATCTCAGGACGAATTGCTTGTTTTCTTATCAAAAAATGCTATTACACAATGTCAGTCTTGAACCGCTGGTTTATCAATCCTTCAGTAGCATATTAGAAACACAAGCGTAAATAAACAGCGCAATTATTATGGATGGATACTTCTAGAATATTAACTATTTCGAAGTTTCAATGTTGAAACATTATATTCCTGATGACAGTGTGAGAACCACATGGACACGTTCTACAACAATCTATATAACAATTTATAATAATTGTTTTATTTAGTCAGGTAATTCTTCGTTTCAGGGGAGGTAACTGCAATCTGTAAGAGTCAACATCACACTGCCCAATGTGACGTTAAAGACGAAGAAAATGGTAGGTTCAGAATGTGGGTTCGACCACCCGAACCCGGTAAATATCTGCTGATTGTAACATTTGATGGTACCGATATACCAGGTAAGGAATAGCATTATATCACATATTCACATAGTAGGCTTCATTGATTCTTAATTTTGAATAAGCAATAAAAGGACGGGAAAAAAGTGATCATAATCTATTGGAAGTGTTTCTGTGGAAGGCTTTTGGCTAAAACATTAAACAAGACAATTGTAGTCTTAGATATATTTATATATACAGGCCTACAACTATTTTAGAATTATAGGTTCGTGTTTACTAAGACTATTGTGATTTTTGCCAATTCATTAAATATCTGATATCCTTAATTCGTTATTATTCTTAGAGTTAAATTCTGACTTCTTTAATCTACTTCATATTCAGATTTTAGGGAAGATCGTCTAGTTGTTCATATAGGACAATAATCCGAGGCCCCTTGTTCTACAGGCTGTACACGTTAAAGATCCATCGACAGTTGAAAATCGCTAAAAGAGTAGGCTAATGCAACTGTCCTGGCAAAATTTCCCTCATTGCACACTGCGTGGCGTTGACCCTTTTCAGTAGACAATAATGTGCAGAAGAGAAGAACGTAAAGCCCCATCACTTCATTTCATTTTCATGGCGTTCCCCGACTTCATTAGCCCATAAGGTGCAGAAGAGTAGGACGTAAAACTACATCAATATTATTTCTTTTCTAGGGAGTCCATTTTTTATAAGGGTTGGCGAGCCCCCTGATGCCAGTAAAGTAAAGGCGTTTGGCCCTGGTATAGAAAATGGTTTGATTCATAATTATCAAAGTAGATTTCTAGTAGAAACCCATGGTGCCGGTGCTGGGAAGCTAGCTGTTAGAATAAAAGGACCAAAAGGTGCCAGGAATTAATCAGATTGTTTTACTCTGGATGTCCTTTATTTAGATGCTTTCTTAGTCAGTTCTTAGTCAGTTCTTAGTCAGTTCTTAGTCCATTTGACCTCAAAATAATAGTTAACTCAAATATTGGAGTCTAATGTACGTATGTGTGTTGCCGAGTCTGTCATAAATAACATAACAGAATCTTTATATAACCCGATAAATCCAAATAACTTTCATCAATAAAGATGGAATTGATCATTGAAAAACGCTTAATAAATTGATTACCGTAAGCGTTTTTCAATAATAACTTAGTTCTGTGAGTAATCCAGATTTTACGGGATTCTGTTACCTTATGACACCAGGTAAGTTCACTGATGAATATATTCAAATAATGACCATTCTTGAGAACTAAAACATAATAATTTTAAGACACAGTATCACTTTAAAGCGGGTAACCTATTTTTTCAGCTGCTTTCAAGGCGGAGATGATGAGAGAAGGAAAGAACGATAGAACTATTTTGTGTCATTATGATCCAACAGAGCCTGGCAAATACACCGTGTCAATTTACTGGTCTGGACAGCCGATTCCTGGAAGTCCATTTAAAGTCATTATCTTTGAATCCAGAGAAGAACTCTACAGTTTTCAGAAACAAAACGGGGATGCCATCATCGAAAACGATCAATGGCGGCACGAAATTTAGAAAATCCTGTGCCTCATTATCTGGAGTTAGTTTACTTAAAAACAATATAATTATTTTTCTATGCATATTTATATTATGTGATAACATACTTCCGGTTCGCTGTAATTTATTGAAAGACATGATAGACGTAATGTGAGACGTTTCACGAAAAAATACGTGGACTGAATTGTCAGTCGATATTTGTGATGATCGGACACATTTTTGGATGGATTCTCAGTGTTGGATTCGCGCATTAATAATGTTTTGAATAAAAACAATCTTGTACCCGTTATAGATAATTCTTGTGTTAGGTTGAATTGAGACAAGTCTCAATGAAAGCACTGGCCTAGGTCACAGAGCAATAGATAGAGACAAGTCTCCATGAAAGCACTGGCCTAGGTCAGAGAGCAATAGATAGAGACAAGTCTCCATGAAAGCACTGGCCTAGGTCACAGAGCAATAGATAGAGACAAGTCTCCATGAAAGCACTGGCCTAGGTCAGAGAGCAATAGATAGAGACAAGTCTCATGAAAGCACTGGCCTAGGTCAGAGAGTAATAGGTAGAGACGAGTCTCAATAAAAGCACTGGCCTAGGTCAGAGACCAATAGATAAAGACAAGTTTCCATGAAAGCACTGGCCTAGGTCACAGAGCAATAGATAAAGACAAGTTTCCATGAAAGCACTGGCCTAGGTCACAGAGCAATGACGGAGAAAAGTAATGGTCATTTTTTATTGATATTTTTTGATTAAAATATATTTTCGTGACGTGGTTTCGTGAAAGAAAAATTTAATATTTGGCAATGGGTCGAATTGACGTGTAAGTTCGACTCAGGGAAGAGTTTGTAAGTTTAATTGGCGATATAGCAATACACACTAACATAAAATACAAACGAAAGTAACTTACCAGACACGAACATTAAGACAAATCTGCTCTCATCAGTCACTTTTCCAGATTTCGTTTATGTTGAACAAAGTACCACAACAATCTGAATTTCGATTTCACAAATCAAGCAGTTTTTATAACAAGTCCCATTAATCATCATAACTTGTTGTCTGAAGATCACACAGCTTAAAACCTGAAACAATATGGTTCCAGTTCTGTTTTATTCCATCGTTTCATTGTCATGTAAAAATAGTTCTCCCAAACGTTGTCCCTTTGAAAGGATAACTTTGAGTCTTTGACACACCCGTAAAATTTCGCAAAATACTTACCATTTCACCTAGATTTGTTTATTTGTAATTTTTTAACCGTTCATTTTTAGTTACTTGTTAACATGTTGCTTTCTAAATACAAACGGATTGACACATTAACCAAGCCACGTGTTCTTTAGCACGTGCAGATCGTGACGGCTGTCTGTATTTTCCGCCATCTTAGAACGGAATGTCACGGTTATCAAGACGCTATTCAAGGTAACAATCAAAACGAAATACTTATGAAATGAAATGGAGTTTTACGTCCAACTTTTCTGCATCTTATGCCTATGGGCTAATGAAGAAGAGTGGGTGGCTGAATGTTCAAAACTTCAGTCAGATCAACTAGTCCAAACCTTTTCTACTTGTGTTAGAGATAATTCTTCAGAGCTGAATAAAAGTAAATTTGTCCAAGGGTACCTCATTTTAAAACATCGTTCACCAGGCAGACTTGCACATTTACAGAGACGGTTTTAAGTCGTTGGTGCAACTGTCATATGGCTACATAACAGATGGCGCCCAGCAGGTCACGTGATTCACGGCGTACAAAATTGAGGTTGAATGAATAAGGCCTTAGATATTTTGTGTGTAAAGAATTCGGCAATACCTGCTTGTTGATCGCCACATTTTGTACGTCGTGAATCATGCAACCTATGCAAAAAAAAAAACATAAAAAACTCTAAGAGACACCCAGCACCTACAAAGGCAGTACTCCAGCAGTTATAGAACCTCAAAGGGCACCCCTCATCTACTTATGCATTACCCCTAAGACAGTACCAGTTGTAGAAACACAGGGGGGACCCAGTATACTATTTATGATGGGAAACACCATGCAATGTGCAATGAGGTAAATTTTGCCAGGACAGCAGCATTAGCCTACTACTTTTGAGATTTCCAACTGTCAAGGGATCTTTAACATGCTCAGTCTGTAGCTTAAGTGGAGCCTCAGTTTATGTCCCATTTGAATGACTTGACGCTTTTTGACAGGATAGAACTAGGTTACTTAGCTATGGCAGCTCCTTTGGAATTATGATTGAAAAAGACTTATTCAAGATCATTGGACTCACACATTCAAATTCGGAGCCCACAACTACTGTGACAAAGTATAAATTGGTTGATTGGTAGATGACAAGTTAACATTCCAGTTCCAGCATATGCTGGTATCACAGACAAGGTAGTTTAAAGCTTCAAGTGCAATCAATTGTGAAGCTGTAAAGGTACCCCTAAAACATGGTATAAAGAAACAAAACACATATAGTCTACAATTTAAATGAATTTCTTACACACATGACAGAAATCAAATAATATAATATTAACAGATGATAAACAAATTACATGATACAAATCTCTTACAGTCAGCTTTATAAAGGGGCTTAACTCTTGTTAATACTTGTAGAATATGCTCACGTCACTTAGTAGTAATAACAATTACTAAGCTTTATGGATAAACAATTACTGAGTTTATTTATTCAGCAATGTTTCAACAGTAAATAAGAATAAAAAGGAGACATTTCAAAGGCAGCAAACTACTTATTTATACCAGAAAATATTTTGATCCTTTACATCATTAGACTGATTATGTCTGGCGTTGTAATTTAATGGACTCCAATTAGGTTCGGATATGTTATTTCTATGAATAATATTTTCACTTTTGACTCTTAAAGAGTAACGGCATAATTCTTTCAACATAAAGTCACTATGTATTGAATGAGCCCCTTTAAATTCACTATGTATTAACTGAGCCCCTTTAAAGTCACTATCCACACTATCTGTATCAAATCACTGATTAAGTGAGGATATCATGAGCACGAACTTCCACCAGTCTTTCCATTTGTTTAACGTCCTCACACCATTGATCTAATTTGGACTGCATGGTAGAGATCTGTTCTGTGTCGAGGACACGAGGCTGTACCCAGGACATGTGAACTTTTTGGTCCACTTCATCAATGGATCCTTTAACTAACCCTAAACTGAGAGCTTTCATTACTAACAGTTCAACCTCAGGACCAGGAATTCGGGCACTCTTTGAAATATCAGTAAAAGTGAGTTGTCGATCAGTTGCAGGTCTTCTAAACGTCATTTCCATCAAACATAACAGCGAAATCTTTTGACGCATAGGTATCTCGTTAGCTGCCAAATCTGGTTGACCCTGCCAGTGCTTTTTCAAATCATCAAACTTTGCAATGTTGCCAGAATTAAACGCATACAATAGATCGACAATCCAAGATTTATCAGTTGGTTTCAGGCTTTCTAAAATTGGATGAGCCAAAAGTTCACCAAAATTATACACTCCTTCGCCCAATATAGCCGCCAAACCAAGGTTGTATGCTCTTTCAACTTGTTCTCCACTTGGTATTTCAGCAAGTTCTGTACAGCCAAGGAATCTCAGGGCATTTTTGTAGTATTCTGCATGATTTCCTATCAATTTGTAATAGTTGCTTGACAGCTCGTAAAATGTACTATGGACTGAAGTGACACCATCCATATTATCCAACATGGTGGAGCATTCTTCAACAATGGCTTTGGTTCCATCAAAATCACGGTTTTTCAGTTTGATACTTCCTACAGTTGTGTTCAGAAGAATAATTGCTTCCTGATTTCCCTTCAATTTTTCTTTCAATTTTTCCAAGAAATCTAAAGAGGATTTGACATCTGGAATTTGCTTCACCACAACAACACCAATCTGCATCAAGGCTTTCTGGTTTATTCTATGTTCAAAGTCTGAGATGAAATTGTCATACATCTTTACAAGCCCATCACCTTTGGAAAATACAGGGTTCTTGACAAAAGTCAAAAGATGAAGAGTAAGTTGGTGCCAAAGTTTTTTGTTATAAAGTTCTTCAATTTTACCCCATTCGGTAGCTAAATCACCTGTACTTTTTCTCTGTTGTTCGCTTAAATAAGCACCGACATCTTTTGGGACAGAAGTCATTCTTAATTCGTCAATTTTAGAGAATGTTTCTTAAATTCGATCCTCAAGCGTGATTCAGTAAAATTGAAAACTTCCGGTATTAACCTTTCTAGTCTTTTTTCTGTGAATTTAGAAGAGCTAAAAGAAGGGGGATAATTGTGACCTAAACAAGATGAAAATCGTTAAAAACTTGCGATAAATCGAATTTAAGACTTGAAATAAAACAAATGTAAAGTAAGTCTATAGATAAAATGTCAAAACCCTGAACCATAAAACAAACTTAAGAATTTTAATTTGCTAAATGTAATAATTTTCTCTTGCAGATAATCTGGCAACACTGCGACAAAACCCTAGTTTTGATGACGTAGTTCACATAGAAGTGTTTGGACAAGTTTTCGAAATAAATATTGAAAGAAAATATTGTCAAATTCATTTGAAATAGGCCTTTAAAATGTCTCAACAAGGAGCAGCGCTGCAGACGTACAATAATGAACTTGTTAAATGTAAGATTTTTTTTGTGAAATCTCTTAATAAATGAAAGATTCTTGTGTTTAATTCTGAATTGTTTGGGATATTCGCTAATCATTTCGTTGTCAATGTAGAATCTTGTTTTCCATGGAAACTGTTAATCTTCTGTCAGATTCTTTCTTTTTTTTAGAACTAATAATATTATAATAATACATAATAGGCAGAGGTTGAATATGGAAGACTTTTGTGTACATTAAAAGGTTAAACTTCATTTGATGTTTTAGTATCTGTTTTTCAGATTGAATAATAATACACACAGCCTATAAAGTGCAGATGAGAAGGATGTTAAACTCCATTCATTTCATTTTTCATTTTTAAATTACAGGTATTGAAGAATTGTGTACTAAAAGAGACGAACTTCACAAACAAATACTTCAAGATGAAGAAGAGAAACAGAAATTACAAAATGATCTTCGAATTTTGAGTGAAAAGTTAGCAAAGGTCAATGAAAGTTTAGCTAAGAAAATGGCAACAAGAAATGAATTTGATAGGACGATTGCAGAAACTGAGGGCGCATACAAAAAGGTATATAAGTTGTTTTATATTGGCCTACATACTCTTTAATTCATGTATGATTTTAAGAAAATTTCCCTGACCAAAATGACCAAATAGATAAAGAAAAGTCAAGTGTTGATTTAATTTGGCGCTGACATGAAAAAGTTATCTAATATATTTCATAATATTTAAAAAACATAACAAAACAGTAATGTCAAGCTATTTTTTTTTAAATTCTGTAAAAAATATCAATTTGTATTTTTCTCTTACAGATTTTGGAGAGTTCCCACACACTATTAAATGTATTAAAGAAAGAATCTCAAACATTAAAGGAAAAGTCCCATGTTGGATCTCAAAGGACTTTGACTCAGTCTTAAGATAAAGGAACATTGGGTATATTTTGATGTCACATAGAACAGACAACTATAATGGATTGTGCATAAACATGAAGTAAAAAACAGCTGCAGAGAAAATGAGAATAAAAAGATTGGTATATGAATCATGTTAAATCCCTGAAACAAATCTTACATGCTGCCTATTAGTATATTCCAACCATCTATTCATCTAATATTACTGACAACACTTACTCTCTCTATTGTACATTGTCATTGTTATGAGTGCAGTCATTATATTAATTTTGGAGCATGCACGATCTATTACTAACTGTTGTATGATTCCAATTTGAGACATTGAATGTCCCATTAGGTATCTGAAAACTCAGATATTTTTAACAGCTTTATATAATTTCCAAATCAAGATAATATGTAACTTAAGATATTTGACATCAGCCCCATCATCAGGGTGGGGTCAATAGGGGCAGGGCCTCGGTTAGCTACTGAGAATTTAGCCCCACCAAAGTTTCTCTCAAAACCTTCTTCAGTTAGCAGGATTGATTAATTTATGTATAGATCCACTAACTCCTGAATGTAAAACAACTCCTGTGGATCTATCTTTAATACTTTACAGATTCAAAATCTGACACCTAGTTAGTCTACAATAAAATATGTTATTAAGGACCCTAGTTTGATGATCTACAGTTGTCCTGTCTGACCATTCTACTTGATATACTGCGATATATGTACCATACTGTAAATAAACCAACAAATTTTTCATCCTGTTTGTTTTTTTATATTATTAGTATTAAGTAACATACTTCTTCCTAACCCAGGTCGAGATGAATTTTCAGATTTTTCAACCTGGTTTCCCCTTGTCAGTAATCTGCAGGTTGGAGGGAGTGTCATGGTAAAAGCTTTTAGTCGTTCGGATAACACAATAAACTAAGGCCATGTGTGCTACAGGCTATGCATTGAAAGATCCCTAGAAAGATGGAAATAGCAAAGAAAGAAGGCATATGATGCTTCCTGTCAAAATACCCCTCATTTCACACATCATATCATGAATACGGGTTCTGTAATATAGGAAGTATGATGAATAAGGGCATAGTTTGGATACCATGCATTGCACACTGCATGACATTGCCCGTCTTCATAAGCTCAATAGGTGCATAAGAGTGAGACGACACTGTCTCTGTTTATTTCATTCAATTTGGTTTTTTGTAAAACAACGAGTTAAACAGAGTGTGACTTCATATTATATCTATATTCATATGTCCTTTTAAGATTTCTTTTTATCAAGAAAATCAATCAATTTGCTCAAATTAGTCTAGGCTAAAAAGCTCGTTCTATGTAATAAATAATTTTGTTCTTTCATCGCAGTTAGGCTTTGAAGTAAAAAGCATAAAGTTTAGTCTGTTAAGTCCATCATTGTAGGATATATAGTGGAGAATTGTGAACATTGTCAGAAATAGGCAACAGCAAGACAAATCCAGGTAGAGGTAATGTTAGAGACTTTATTCTTGAGAACTTTTAACATTTTAAGAATATAATATATTATTTCCTCGGGATTTTATATACTAGACATATTCCCGGGATTTTATATATTATATTCTTGGGAATTCATATATTATTTTCCAAGGTTTATATATATCATATTCCCAGGTTTTTCTATATCATATTCCCGGTATTTTATATATAACATTCCCACGATTTTATATATTATATTCCAAGGTTTATATATATCATATTCCCAGGTTTTTATATATTATATTCCCACGATTTTATATTTATATATTACATTCCAACGATTTTATATATTATATTCCCGGGATAATTATAAAAAATGGATGTCATTGAGGTTGATGACAAATACCGACCATTGTAAAATTGTTCGGAAATACAATTGAACATAGGTTTGGGGATGTTTTTATATTTAAAATTTATAACGTAAATATTCCTTGATATCATTACAGAGTATATCAAATTAAAGGTACAAGACTTTAAGGTACAAGATGTGGCCGAAGGCGAAAGCAATCAACTTATTGCTACCGTTACTTTACTTAACCTTAAACCGATGTCGGATGGAAGGTGTTACCATGTCCAGGACATTTGGACTCGACGAAATTCCAAATGATATAGAAGTATTATATCATGGCACCAGCCCAAGTCCAATATCATGTGGAATTCGATGCAAGAATTTTGCAAATGCAATTTCAATCATTGTCTGTAAGGATTCCAACAACGCAATAGATTGTTATTGTACTACCGCCACTGATTTTAGCCACACAAGTGCAGACGGATCTTGTGTGGTTTACACAAAGGTGAGTGAAGCTCCTTACGCACATTTAACACCCCAGCAGCAGACGTCAGAAATAGAGAAAGAAAGAAACAACTGGGCATATATTTTATGGGGTTAACAAGTTATGCTCACAGTTAAGGATCCTTTCTACCAGCTGGCCTTTATCAAACCTCTTGGTATGGATCTTACACGGATAAAAACTTAGGTTCACAATTCTTTCTACCAGTTGGTCCTTGACCAAACCTCTGGTCATTGATCGTCCCCGGATTATTCGTATCCATTTACAGCTGGGTCTACTGGAATTATGAGTGAAGATGATTTATTCATGGTCATCGGACTTTCAAGCGGTGATCGAGATCGAAACCACAGCCACCATTTCACTATACCCGTTGTAATTCAACATTGAAGCTACGACCGGATACTTAACTATTACAACAGTCTAAGTGCTGTACTTAGCTCTATTTTTCATATTATTTCAGCAACTGTGTAAAAACTTTGGATATTTTGATGGGGAGATGTGTAACTGTGAGGACGGTTTTATGGGACCACTTTGTGAAATTACTTGTAAGTCTGATTTAAATTATTGACCTATTGATTGAACGGCATCTGAAATCAGGGGCGTAGAGTTACCAATCTGAATCGTGCTGGCAGTGTATTGTCTAAATTTTACCGACGAATGCTCCTTCAGAAAAAAAATTAAATAACTGTCACTAAGTTAAAGTAGATGAACAGTTTGCTGATAACATCATAACTGACACATGGTTTTCACTCTCTCTGTTAACCAATCCATTATACCAACGGCTCTATCCATCACCGCTTTATACCGACTGATTCTTCGTTTCACCAATAGGTTCACGCCCCGTACGCTGCACTCTACGAAAAGGAATCCTATCGTATATAGGCATATAAATGATTTATACCACAGACAATTCTTTTTAACCTGTTTTTATTTTTTAATAATTACAAATGACTGCGTATATTACAGGTCAGGAAGAGAAGAATTTAACGCTAGTCGATCCAATGAATACAGAAGCTCTTGAAAAAGCCACTAATGGCGAAGGACCGCTCAAACAACAGATACACCTTGGCGACTTAGATATTATGTACAACACTGTCTTCACTTCGCGTGAATTTGGTGGCATATCCGAATCGCCAGAAAACCTTGAGATAGATGTCCTCAATCAATCAAATAGTGACGTTTATCTTGTTCATCTCATGTTCTATTCAAGTAACGAGGTAGGCATTCTACGACTTGGAAGCAAAAATGAAGGCTTGAGTGAAGCGTTTGAAAAAATCGGCAACATACAATTAAAAGGCTTGATTGGAAATCTAAAAAACTCCCTATGTTTGGAGGTTAAGGATGGTCACATAACTCACGGTTCTGTTTTACAGTGTCTGCAAGGATGTTTGAAAGGCTATGCACCGACGTTTATGGAAAATCAAATCAAAAGAACAGTCGATTCTGTGGGGTTGAGGCAAGGTCATGTTTATTTCAAACTTATGCCCACCATGATGAGGGGCGTATCGGACTCATACGCTGTAAACCCAGTTGTTATTGTTCACCACCAAGTTAATTCTCTGGGTCAGATGAGTGGAATATTCTGGAACATACAAAACCATTCAATATCCACGATGCGTAATAGACAACTTGAAAATTACCGCGTGTTCTTGGACACGAATTGGCACGTCGCCTACTCAAACGACGAGTTTGGAAACTCAACGTATGGTTTCCTAGGATACCTCACCGGTTCGATTTTGAGTGGGAAGAGATTAAGAGTTTCTGTTAAAGATAGAATTTACTCTGTGCAAATTACTTTTATAAGAGACAAAACTATTACAGCAATTTTGACCGACATATATGCCGGCGACGCTTGGAACAATAAAATACCAGTGCACATGCGACCAGCAGTCTCAAGTTCCAATCAACATATTTTCTGTACCTTTGAATCAGGATCGGATAGGCCTGTGAATATTCAAGGATCCCCTGGATCAACTTCTGCCACGTGGTTTATAGAGAATCGTTGTTGGAAAGAGATAATCACGTTTGATTCAGAGAACAACCTTTTATCAGGAACCGTGCAGGAATTATTTGACGTCGCTTCAACAGGAAAGTCTCTAAGACTCATCTTGACATCTCCAATAGTCGCCCTTGCGTTTGACGTAATTAAAGTTCACCTCTATAACAACAGCTTCGTCGTACTGAACTCGGTAGTAGGAGTTGTAAGTAATAGCTTAAAATGTGAACAAAATTCGTATACTGTATATTCCACTGGGACTGTGGAATTCTCTACTTGGACACCAGGCAGAGTCTTTAATTCTATAAGAGAAATAATTAAGGTCCGTGTACAAGTTTTAAGCGAAATATAATTCTTGATTTTTTACTTGATTGCCTAGTTGTATAATGTTGTTATAAGCCTAGTTGTATAATGTTGTTATAAGCCTAGTTGTATAATGTTGTTCTATGATAATAATATAAGCTTGGTTAGTTGTATAATTTTGTTATAAGCCTAATTTGTTGTACATGTATAATGTTGTTATAAGCCTAGTTGTATAATGTTGTTATGAGCCTAGTTGTATAATGTTGTTATGAGCCCTAGTTGTATAATGTTATGAGCCTAGTTGTATAATGTTGTTATAAGCCTAGTTGTATAATGTTGTTCAACCTAGTTGTATAATGTTGTTATAAGCCTAGGTTAGTTGTATAATTGTTGTTATAAGCCTAGTTGTATAATGTTGTATGAGCCTAGTTGTATAATGTTGTTATAAGCCTAGTTGTATAATGTTGTTATAAGCCTAGTTGTATAATGTTGTTATAAGCCTAGTTGTATAATGTTGTTATAAGCCTAGTTGTATAATGTTGTTATAAGCCTAGTTGTATAATGTTGTTATAAGCCTAGTTGTATAATGTTGTTATAAGCCTAGTTGTGTAATGTTGTTATAAGCCTAGTTGTATAATGTTGTTATGAGCCTAGTTGTATAATGTTGTTATAAGCCTAGTTGTATAATGTTGTTATAAGCCTAGTTGTATAATGTTGTTATAAGCCTAGTTGTATAATGTTGTTGATTAGTTCTATGATATTTTTTTATGCTTTTAACATTTTAATGCTGTTTTCATAACTTTCTGTTTCACTATATCAATCAAGCGGAGGTAAACTCAAATCTATTCAAGTCATTTCGTTGCAGATTGTCTTGACTGGCAGGAATTTAAATTTACTGTTGAAAAAAAGAACAACCGTAACAATCTCTCAATGAGCGCTTTCTGAAGCTAGTATTATTTAAATTATATAGCAACAGTTTGCCTTTACACATTTCCACTCGGCCAACCAGAACCTGATAATTCGTGAAATATTAAATCCACGTGAATCATTATGATAAAAGCAAATTAGTTGTCTAAAGAATATTTGATCATCAGCTGTATGGAATATAATATACATTGAGATATTAATTTCAAATAAATCGATGTAGAGATAATTGTTATTCTTAACTGGGGTTGGGCCTCGACATCTTCCTAAAGCAACGTTTGGTTATACCATTGGTTCATGTATTTATATCCAAACGTTGCTTTAGGAACAAGGGTACGGTACTCGAGATTGTTTGACCTAGCTATGTTTATCTCCGTCCTCATTATCCCATAAGGTGAAAAAGAGTGGGACGTAAAACTCCATTCATTTCATTTATGTTTATCTACTTTAATCCATCAACACGGTTTGATCCTGGCGCGAAATTATTCTTAAACATCATTGTCGAAGAACAATTTATTTTAAGATACAAGTGGCATATCCACTGTCCAAAAATGTTGGTTGTCTGCAAACATGAATTCTCTCCCCTTTTGACTCTTCATGACGTCTATAAATAAGATCATTTAGAATTGAACCGCGGGAAATTTTCACCGAGACGTTTTTTCAAGATATATTTTAACTACTCATCATGGAACAGAGACCATCCAAAAATCAAGGTAATCTTCGCCTGTTGGAGCCTTTTATGTGTCCTGGTTCTGCCCTTCCTCGAGGAAATTTCGAAAAGTAGAAGTCTGAAGAACGTGTCTCTGACGACGATTTCGAGGCGCCAAAATCCCAATGAAAATGTTTTACCTTTTTTTTTGTAATCTTTGCTAACTGAAGGTTACGTTCTCACTAGCCGGGGCCCAGCCCTTGTGCACCCCACCTAGCCCTAGCGACGGGGCAGCTCTGTGTAGCCAGTGTAAGTTGAGTTCAGTGTAGGCTAATGAATACGGACAACTCAATGTAGGCTAGTGTGCAGTCAGGTGAAATTTCGCTAGGACACCGGCATAAGCCTACTCTTTTTGCAATTTCCACCTGGCTATGCACACATACAGGGCCTCGGTTAATTGTAATTGGACCATATGATTCTAAACGACTATACCCTTTTTGTGGGTAAATCCCCAATTAATTTTATATCTAAGTTTGCAATTTATTACAGACCAAGTTATGGTTGTTACGGGTAACGAAGACAATATTGGAATTATAACTTACTGTTTTCTCTATATATTTTCCTTTGTTATTTGTTTGCTGCTTTTTCCATTCTCAATATGCATGGTTTGTAAAGTAAGTCAAGAGGTTTTTCAAATTTTTATAATTTTCATAATATAACCGGGATATTTTTCTTATATCTTTTCAAATGATCTAATCATGTTTAAGTATATCTTTTATCAGTTGGCGCATCATAGAACTCCATGTTGACAGCATCAGTTACATAAGGAGTCGTCGGAAGGAAATTTGAATGAGTTGCCAAAGTTTTTGACTGAAATTTCCTCTTTGAAACATCTGTTAATATGTTTTAATATGTCCATGTAAGCTTAAACACAGGCACTAAGCCCTCTCCCCTCCCAACTGAGCTCTACGCTCCACCACTTGATAATTTACCCCCTCCCCCCTTACGAAGGTGTTGCCGAATGACTGGTTAACGTCCTTTCCTGCTAAGACTACTACTACGCTCTACCACTAGATAACATCCCCACCAGCCCCTCTTCCGCTCTACCATTAGATAAATACCCCCCCCCTCCCCTCTTCTTAAGCTCAACTACTAGATAATTAACCCCCCCCCCCCTTCTCGCTCATTAGATAATTACCCCCTCTCCCCCGCTATACCACTAGACAAACATCATCAAGATAAAATCTAGACTGTCTGATAATATGGTAATGAGTGTTAAAGGAAGTGTATGGTATTTAATATAAATCTGAAACAAATATAAATTTAAAGGTCGTATCAGAATATCAGAGAGCTGTCATATTTCGATTGGGTAGAATCGTGTCTGGACGAGCTAAAGGACCAGGTAGGTCTATGTTATATATACTTTTTGTCGAATGCATATGACGGTACTGAAAAGATTGAGGGCCTTATACGACCTAAACCTTGACAAAGTTAGACTTAAGTCGAACTTTATGCATGTACCGCTTGATTTATACGAAAGTCATGCTAACCTTCGACTTTCAAATGCATAAAATGGAAATCGTTAATCCTGACTTCTTTCAGCTATTTTTTAGCCAAAGTTTAACTTGAATTAAGGATAAAATCACTCCATAGAAACGTCGCTTTTTTTGCATTATTTCGGACATTATCGCACATGATCAATATTGCCGATTGGGTGCTGTGCTAGTCTGTAAGAGCCAACTGAAAGTCCACAACACCTTGTTTTATAGGTCTGTTCTTTTTGTTTCCATGCGTGGATGAATTTAAGATTGTGGATTTAAGAACAGTTTCATTCGATGTTCCACCACAGGAGGTATGGTTTTACCTTTCGTTTTATTTTTTGTTGGAGAGTTCTATTGAAATAATCCCTCGAAAGTCTGAATCGCAAATTTTCTTGGTGGGTGTTGGCCATCTTCATAAGCACACTAAGATGCACCGAAGAGTAGAACGTAAAACTTCATTCATTTCATGTGAAGCCTTAAGTTGACTAGTTACCAATAGTAACTGGTTTCTTATTAAACGACTCTAATCTCTAAGTTTTCTCATCAAAGTCAACTTTCATTTTTAGATTCTAACACAATCCCAGTTTCTCCTTATCAGTGATGTAGGTATGAGGGACTGACATGAAAAAAGCGTTTAGTCGTTAGGATAGGACAATAAACCTAGGCCCCGTGTGCTACAGACTGTGTACCTTAAAGATTCCTCGACAGTTGCAAATTGCTAAAAGAGTAGGCTAATGCCGCTTTCCTGGCAACATTTCTATCACTGCGTTGTCCGTCTTCATTAGCTCATAGATTAGGGCGTAAAACTCCATTCATTTCATTTTAGATTCTAACTAGAGATTCTGTAACGGTAGCAGTAGATGCCGTGGTTTACTATAGAGTAGCCAATGCGACTATTTCTATAACAAACGTTGAAAATGCTAGTAATTCAACAAGACTGCTCGCGGCATCCACTCTTAGAAATGTTTTAGGAACCAAGAATTTAGCAGAGATTCTATCAGAAAGGGAGTCGATCAGTAACATGATGCTTGTAAGTATTACATGATCAAAGGATATATTATTATTCCATATATATATTGCCGCAAAGAGTTTTGACTAAGGACCAGGTGGTAGAAAGGATCCTTTGTTAGCCTTGTAAAATCAATGCCAAGAGGTTTGGTCAAGGACCAGCTGGTAGAAAGAATCCTTAACTGTATACCTAATTTGTTAGTCTTGCAAAATGAACCAAGAGGTTTGGCAAATGACCAGCTGTAGAAGGATCCTTTAAACTAGACTGTAAATCATACCAAGAGTTTGGACAAGGACCAGCTGGTAAAAAGGATCCTTAACTAAGAACCTAAGTTGTTATCCTTGTAAAATCAATACCAAGAGATTTCGACAAGGACCAGATGTAAAAAGGATCCTTAACTTTAAACCTAAGTTGTTATCCTTGTAAAATCAATACCAAGGAGTTTGGTCAAGGACCAGCTGGTAGAGCAATGCCTAGAGGTTTGACGAAGAGAAAGTATCCTTGTAAAGATAAATTGTTATCCTTGTAAAATATATTTATATTTTTTCAGACTGTTCTGGATGAAGCCACGGACCCCTGGGGGATTAAAGTAGAAAGAGTCGAAGTGTAAGTGGGGCCTATTGATCTTATTTTATGTATTGTTCGGTATCTCGAATTTTGACCAAGTTACCGCTGCTGATGTCAATCGTTCTCTCGCCATTCTTCGAGTGAGAGTGACGCATTTGAGGCGTAAGCAGCCGAAAGTACACAGTTTTCGAACGGTTCAACCGAAAGATCCAGAGTACGGACAAGAAACGGTCACAATCCGAATTGGGATCAGCTTTCGTCTTTCAATATGTTGGAAATAAAACATAAGCCGATCACTTTTTCGGTGGTCAAAATGCGACGGATAAGACATTTTTATTCAAAATGAGCAATCTGCCAAGAAATTCTATTTTAATGAACGCCTGCTGGACCACCTAGTGTTATATGGCCCTTTTTGGTGCAAGTGGTCATTTTCAGGATCAATTAATTTTGTTATGTGCTACAAAGTATATATATATATTATATTTTTTATCTCAGGAAGGACGTACGATTGCCCCACCAGTTACAGAGAGCTATGGCTGCTGAAGCAGAGGCTGCTAGAGAGGCCAGAGCTAAGGTGAGTCGTTGATTTCAAATATGCGTGCTGCATTTCAAGATAGGGACGGAAACGCTTACTCACTAACCTGAAGGTTTAGGGTTCAATCCTAGGAAAGGTCGAGATGAACTTTCGGACTTTTCAGTCTGGTTTGTCCTTGTCAATGAGGGACTGACATGGGTAGGTGGGGTGTCTAGTAGTTCTGATGAGACAACAAACCGAGGCCCCGTGTACTTTAAAACTGCGCACGTTAAAGATCCATCGACAGTTGGAAATCAAAGCAAAGGCTTATACTGCTGTCCTGGTGAAATGGAGTGGTCCATCTCAATTAGCCCATAATCCTTGACTAATTACATTTCAATTAAGAAACAGTAATATTAATTATGTCAATAATTTACAAGAGAAATAAATCCATTTCAGATCATTGCTGCTGAAGGAGAACAAAAAGCATCCAAAGCTTTAAAAGAAGCAGCCGACATCATGGCCGACTCACCTGCAGCATTACAACTCAGATATTTACAAACACTGAATACAATTTCCGCTGAGAAAAATTCCACCATCATTTTCCCCTTACCCATGGATTTACTCAGTGGACTGATGCAACATCGTTAGTATGGGACCATCTTTATTGTAAGACAACCAAATATATTCAAAGTTATTTAATAAAGTAAATGTTATCCATATAATTGTATTCAATAAATATATTTCAAAATATGTATTGGCTAATATTTAACAAAGGTTATTACATATGAAATGAAATGAATGGAGTTTTACGTCCTACTCTTCTCCATTGGCTATAGGCTATAAATGAAATATATATGATTGGTTCAATATTTAACAAAGGTTAATATAAACGAAATGAAATGAATGGAGTTTTACGTCCTACTCTTCTCCATTGGCTATTGGCTATAAATTAAATATATATGATTGGTTCAATATTTAACAAAGGTTATTATAAATAGAGTTTTACTTAAAATATTATTAAATTTATGCTGGCATGTTTCTTCTAAAGCAGGGGAAACCATCCATATGTAACCTAAGATTCACAGAAAATATACAATTCTATTAGATACCTTGCTCTTAAACACACTCTGCAACATTAAATTGTATATTGTATTTGGTTGAAGATATTTGTGTATTTTGTGTTACAAATTAATATATTTATGTATTCTTTGATTTAAGTATTGTATATAGTCGTTGGTGATTAAACAGTATTAACGACTTGGTGATTATTTTACTGTATTGGCTGACTGAACTAATGCTTAGTGCTTTGTTTTTGTTCTTGATAAAAATTGAGGCCACAGTGATGCTTCTTAGCTAACCTGAAATTCCAGGGTGTTCTATACACTATATATATATATATTAAAGAATTTTGAAATTTCAAAATGAGCAGGCAAATACCGCTGTACTGGCAAAATTTCCCTCATTGCACACATCCCGTCTTCATAAACCCTTTAGGTGCAGAAGAGTAGGACAGATAACTTCATTCATTTCACTTAGAAATCAAATTGAAATTAGAACAATCACAACCAGTTTTATTACCAGTCCAATCTCAGATGCAGGGTTCCTTTAACAATCATGTTCACCCCCATCAACCTGTATGACAGGAAGTCTTCGAGAAGATGGTTTGGGGAGAGAAAAAGGGTCGTTAGTGATCTGGACGTAAGAAGAATCATCTCTATCTTCTGGGTGAATTAAGGCTGAAATGTAAGAAATAGAACCAGATTTAAATCAACTCAATATCATACCAGTAACTGTGGTAAATCCTAGCAAACGTTAAGATTAAATTTCTGATTTTTCAACCTTTCATTGATGCAGGTTTGAGGGAGTGACATGGAAAAAGTATCTAGTCATTTGGATGAGACAATAAACCAATGCCCTGTGTGCTACATGTTAAAGATCCCTCAATAGTTGGAAATCATAAGGTTTGGGCCTAGGGGGCAATGCCCCCTGAAATCTTTCTTGACCCCCTTGGATAGTATTCGATCTGAGGGTGCCATTTGTTTTACCCCCCCTCACAGTGATTGATCCCCCCATCTCCCACCTAGAAGTGCAGGCTGGCCACGAGTCTGTTTTACCTTTGTAATGTAAACAATTTTTAGAATTTCTTAGATTTTGATTTGCATCACTCATTGATTTTCCTTCCCTTCCCTAATGTTAGTAAGGAAAAGGAAATGTACTTACAAATGTATGAATTTTTCCTCCTTTCGAATTCAGTGTTCAACATTTCCAGTAAAAACAATTGAGTCCTTTCTTTCAATAACGATTCACACAGCTTATCGTAAGCTTTAGGTCCATTTTTTAAGATTATGTCCAGAAATAAACTGGCTCGTTTTTTACGTGTGGTCAGATGTCTTATTTCCTCAATGTCTTCCTCCGATAACAAACATTTAGAACGTAAATAATCCATGTGTCTATCTGGGTTCAAACTTATTAGAAGCTCCGACCTTTTCTCTTGAATAATCTAAAAAAAAAATTCAAATTACATATTTCAGTATACATCAATTTTTTAAGAAATTATGTATTTCTGGAGAGATTTACAAGATAAACTTATACTTAAAGTGATTACTTCAGGGAGATAATGAAAGGGGATCTAATCTACCATGGACAAGAATATTAGGCCTACTCAGATTTTTATTCCTTTTGTAAGCAGTCACCAAATGTTTGGTATAGATATAATGGAATTCAGAGGCATTTTGGGCTATGAATTGTAAGCTTGTCTTCTATAAAGAAAATTTTCAGGGGCATGCTCCTGTCCCACTCCCCTTGACTCACTGTACCTATGGGCTTATAGAAACAGAAACTTCCACATTTGAAATGAAAAATATAGAAAGTTGGACATACAAAAAATATTACCTCATTTTTGATTGCAGTCAAAATTCTTTCATGGGAAACGTTTTCGTTATGGCCACTCGGTGCACCCCTGGCTTTAAGTTCAGCCATTTTTTAACTAAACGGACGAGGAAAATAATTTATGAACATGTCTTCCTACTTGGTTGGTTAATTCAAGTAGCTACATCCTGCTAAATATTACTAATCCTTTGTCATAAATATCTTCATTTCAAAATAGTAAATAACATCCTGTTTCGAATCAAATAAAGAGTTCTCTCCCATTAAATGTGTCTGCTGCATAGAGATGTAATTCCATAATATATTGAAACTACTTTTGGTCTACTCTTACTTATCATAGGCCTAAATGAAATGAAGGGAGTTTTACACCCTACTCTTCCGCACCTTATACGATATTTAAGACGGGCAACGCAAGTGTGTTGGATAGGGCGGATGTGTTTCTATTCTACGCCCCCGTTCGCCCCCCCCCCCCCCCCATCAGGCCTCACCTAGCCTAGGCCTAATCTTTTCTAGGCCTAGAAACGCCACAGACGTGTATTTACACAGTCAGAGGTAGGACTAAACTGCTAAACAGGATGTTGCGTATAAATAAAAGTATTTACATACCTCGAATCCACCAAACCTGGATATATTTGGAAAGATGGATGTTTTTGTAGTTCAATCATACCATCCATTATTCCCTTACACCATTCATGTCAAGCCTGCAGTTGCGTCAACTTTTTTTTCAAGAATTTAAATCGCTCAGTCGCCATATCAAATTGTGTGCACATCCAAAATATACGTCACAGGGTCACGTGATAAAAACAACATTCTCTCGTACTTTCATTTTTCATGTATCACGTGACCCTGTAACGTCAAAACAGGTGCCTGTTTTTGATAAAGAGTCTTCCCATGGATAAAAACAGGTGCCTGTGTTTGAAAGGGGGTCTTCCCATACATAAAAACAGGTGCCTGTGTCTCATAGTGGGTCCTCCCATGGATAAAAACAGATGCCTATTTTTGATAATGGCTCTTCCCATGGGTAAAAACAGGTGCCTGTGTTTGATTGTGGGTCTTCCCATGGATAAAAACAGGTGCCCATGTCTCATAGTGGGTCCTCCCGTGGATAAAACCGGCGCATGTGTTTGATTGTGAGTCTTCCCATGGATAAAAACAGGTGCCTGTGTTTGATAGTTGGTCTTCCCATGGATAAAACAGGTGCCTGTGTTTGATAGTGTGTCTTCTTCAAGATAAAAACAGGTTCTTGTGGGATATTGGCTGAAGTAAGGAATCACACATTGCACATTTTTCTAGCTAGATGATTGTCCTGGATTGCAGATGATTTGGTAGGAGCCTGTTTCATGAAATCTTAACTTTCCATGTTCCAATGGTCAGATTGGTCAATCACTGAAATTTGAGTTTTTATTAACCAATCAGGTTACTGTTTTTCTTAAAATCTTGATGGTATCTTTGTTAAAATTGTGTGAAACAGGTCCCTGGTTCTTTTGCCTTAGAAAATAAAGAAAATGTATTTTTGTTATAAATGATTTATTTAGAATACAAGTTACAAGGAAACATATTTAATAAGTTACAAAATAAAAATATAACAGAAATTTTAATTCCATTCATTGAGCATTGTTTTTAAAAAAAAAGAATTTTGCATTACGTGAAAAATATACCAGTAATACCCTACTTATTAAATATGATTTGAAATAATTATCAGCAGTCCCCTCATTAGGGTGGGGTCAACAGGGGACTGAGCCCCGGCTAGTAAGAAGTTAGCTCCACCAATTGTCATCTTCAGTCAGCAAAGATTGATTATTTTACAAAAACAAAAAGATGAACATTTTGAGTTTGGCGCCTAAGAATTGCAAAAAATATGTTCTCTAGGCTTCTACTTTTTGAAATTTTTCAGGAGCGGAGGACAAAAAATAAGGGTCCAAAAGCCAATTCAACCCTGGCAATGGGGCTGATTAACAGAAAACAATTTGTTTTATCAAATTACTGTGATTGTCTGTAGTTTGAACACAAGAAAACAATGTATTATCAATTGATTTAAAAAACATTATAAATTTTATATATAATATATATATAATGTATTTACAAAACTGGAAAAAAAAGAAAAAAATAGTCTTGCTTTATAGAAAATTATCATGCTTTATTTTTTTTGTTCATTCTAGGTTTTAATTAGCCTAATTAAGTTCCTTCGTCAGACCTTTTAAAACGATCATTTTAGAAACCAAAATAAGGGGAATTTACGATGGGAAATTTTAGCTGAAAGAAGATTCAGGACATAGTTTATTAAGCAACCTTTGACCTCCATGTACAAAAAACAGCGTAAATTGTTTTATGTGAACCATGGACAGGCTTTTGATTAAAGAAATTACCAATCAGACATTTTAACACGTAAATAAGGCTCTTGGAGATTGTTTATTGACTCTACTGTTGAATGTTTTATAAATCTAGTAAGGATATATGACAGTGTTATAAAACTACAAAATAGCTTCATGACAAATTAAACACACACTATAAAGTTGATATATTATATATAATATAAAAGCAGATGATACAAAAAGTTAGGAATATTTAAATATTACGTTAGTCTGAAACCTGGTTCTCATGCAGATGGCACCAGTTTTCATTAGCCCAAAAGGTGCACAAGAGTAGGACGTAAAACTCCATTTAATTTTCATTTCATTTCTTGCAGATTGCATCTGTTTTCATTAGCCAAAAGGTGCAGAAGAGTAGGATGTAAAACTCCATTTCATTTCTTGCAGATAGCAAGATATTCCTACAGTTTTAAATAAATCTTCTAGATTACATACACAAAAAACGTGAACCGAACTTTTTTTGCAAATTGACAGACATGAACATGTTACAAAAATTATCTCCCCTACTGTGAATGCTTTAAGTAGCGGACATAAGTTGAGACATTGGCCCAGTGAAAGATCTATCATCTTTAATTCTACGGTTTAGGTATGGTTACTTACAAATGTTTTTGTTCAAAAGAAAATCTCCTAGATTTCATGCTTTGCATATAAAGAGATTGTAAAGAGGTTTTCTAAGGTATTTTATGTATATCAGGGACACTGAAAGCATCAATTTTGCAATATTCAAATTTTCAACCAGACATCTGTGGTTCCTGTCATTCCACTATAACTAAGTTTTTGATCATTGGTACACATAACAATTTTTAGAAAATATCTTTACAATCTCTTTAATATACATAATAACAAATGAAATACAAAATGATATAAAGCCTTTTAATATCAAAATGTCAAACCTATTAGAAAAAGGCAAGAAGTATTTTCTCTTTATTTACAGAGATACCCAATCTGGTCATTAAATTATCACCAATTCAGGAAATGATCTGACACATGACAGATTCTAAATTTCTAATTCTACATTTCCAAGAATTTTGAAGTAACGCTAGCTTTAAAGCCAGCTTCATTGCCAAACACACTGAGTTTCCACTTGGTTTATCTGGTTCCTGAACCACTTTAGTCTCAATCAAAAAGTCGCACATTAATAACTGCGCAGGATGTACAAGACTACCGATGTTGCAAGTATAACCATATAACTAGTACTTCTCTATTGACTCTATTTTTTGCGTTCCCACTGAGTTTAAAAAGCTGGCTTTAAAGCTAGCTTTCATTTGGCCCCCAATAAATTGCCAAACGCAGGAGGGGAAGTTTTCGTGTTCCTGAACTGTAAATGTTAAGCATTTTAACAAGTGTAAACACAGAAAAGCTAGCTGAAAGTCGGCTTTTTGGTCCAGTGTAAACGCTTTTAATGTACCAAAACCCAACGAATATCTCTTAAACACATCTCATATAGTTGTTCATATTGTACAAGGTGCTCATTATGCATTTATATTAAGGCAAGTTTGACACTGCTTAAAGCAGCACAGCTTTTAAGATCCATAGACCAAATTCAAGAGGCTTCAAGATAAACAGGAATCTGATTAAACATAACCCAAAACCATAAATAATAAGTCACTTCCGGGTAACCCAAAATTTCATGTTAGATATTCATTTTTGATTCCAGCTCACTACATCAATATAGATATATTCTTAAGAGAGAACAATTGTTATGGATATAGACTTCTATTTATTAACAACAGCACAACGTTTCATTACACATACAGGTAACGTTTCCATCACTTGAAAACGTTACCTGTATGTGTAATGAAACGTTGTGCTGTTGTTAATAAATAGAAGTCTATATCCATAACAATTGTTCTCTCTTAATGTGCAGTTATACTTCTAAATGTCTTACAAGGATTACAGATATATTCTTTTATTTTCAGTTTAAGCTAGCGAGCTAATCAACACCCCCCCCAAAAAAAATCGATTGCTCAGCAAATAATATCAGTTTTAACATCATTAGTATTATCTGATTGGTTAAAAATTTAAATGAGTTTTGCAAGATGAGCCAATCAAATTGGGTCTAGGATATTCTGACTGCCTAGAATGGTTTTTAAAATGAGGTTTTTTGAGGTTTGTTTAAGAATCCATTGAGCAGATCAATAGGCAAGGGGAAGATGATGGTTGAATTTTTCTCCGCTGATATCGAGTTCAGTGTCTGAAGATAACGTAATTGAAGAGCGGCAGGGGATTCCGACATGACGTCTGCAGCCTCTTTTAAAGCTCTTGAAGCCTTCTGTTCTCCTTCGGCAGCAATCACCTGTAATGGACAAATAGAAAAGATTCCTTAATCTTGAATCTACCTGAGTTCATGGGGTCAAGGGTTAAATCCTGGCAAGGTCAAGATGAACTTCCTTAATATTCAGCCTGCTTTCCCCTTGTCAGTGCTGCATGTCAGAGGAACTGACATGACCAAATTTGAATGACCAAATGGTCACTCCTTTGACTCTTTATCATCTTGTTGTGTTCTGCAGCAATTTCGCTGCTGCTATGTGACTTTGGTGATGTTGCTTTTGTCATCAGTGACTTCTCACAAAAGACATTGTTTTCTTTTAACTTTTAAAAAGTCAAATACTTACCTTAGCTCTGGCCTCTCTGGCAGCCTCTGCTTCAGCAGCCATAGCTCTCTGTAACTGTACAGGTAAACGTACATCTTTACTGTAAAAAACAAAAAAATATTATATTAAAAGCAAACTAGGAAATAGCGGAAAACACTTAAATATATACATGTTTACTATATACTGAAAGTTAGCGAGCAATTATCTAACTCACTGAGCCATCATAGCTCTCTACTGACAGGGTTGAAGTATTATCTCAACCTATACTAGGATTGAACCCTGGACCTTCAGGTTAGCGAGCAAGTATCTAACTCACTGAGCCACCATAGCTCTCTACTGACAGGGTTGAAGTATTATCTCAACCTATACTAGGATTGAACCGTGGACTCTCAAATTAGTGAGCAAGCATCTAACTCACTGAGCCACCATAGCTCTCTACTGACAGGGTTGAAGTATTATCTCAACCTATACTGGGATTGAACCGTGGACTCTCAAATTAGTGAGCAAGCATTTAACTCACAGAGCCACCTGCTACAAAACTGTGATTTACCTAAGACTTGTTAGTTTTATTACATATATTAACTAAAATAGCAGTGTAAACATTATAATTTAAAATTGTATCTGTATATTTTAGAATCCTAACATGCGTATAATATAAACATATATCTTCTTAATAAACCGAATAATAATCCAGATAATTTATCAACAGAGGCCCGTTATATAAACAACGTATATACACTAGAGAGAAACCAGATGGCTAATAAACCTTTCAAATTAGTTGAAAACTTAAAACATCATTTCATTTTAACGAAAAGGGATACTGCAATTTAGAATTTACATAAAATTTTAAACTTGGTCAATAAGAGTATATATTCATCAGTAGATATACCTGCTGTTATAAATAACATAACAGAATCCTTATATAATCTGATAAATCAATAAAATTTAGTAATTATCCATAATTCTTCAATATTGACTTAGTTTTGTGAGTTTTCCAGAGTTTAAGAGATTCTGTTACTTTATAACACCAGGTAAGTTCACTGATGAATATATACTCATATTGACCATTCTAGAGAACTAATTGGCATTGGTTTAGGTCAACTCTTTACAACTCTGTGATCCATAGACCTCAATAAGTTATCTCTAAATGACTATTTTTAAACAGAAAAACAATACTCACACTTCAACACGTTCAACTTTTACACCCCAAGGATCTGTGGCTTCATCTAATGAAGACTATAAAAAAAACACGAAAAAGCAAAATAAGCAAAAGTTCTACAAAAGCCAGAAACAACATGCTGATGATGCTATATGGAATGGAGTGGTCAATTTCATTACCTTTTCCTATTGAAAAGTGCTGATGTTTATTGGATTTATTCATCCTTCGCCCCACCCCCTTTTTTTCTTTTTCTGAACCCTGGACTCCCAGGTTAGCGAGCAAGCATGTAACTCATTGAGCCACCATGGCTCCCTATTTAACAATTCAAAGTCACGAAGATTACGGCAGTAGTCCAATAACCTTGATCTCTTTCTTTCTTAATTTTCGAATGTGGTTACAATGGATTTAATGTTAGTAATGAACGCTATCTACAACTCAAAATGGCCCTGCAACAATTCAAACAAAAATTAAAGTCAGCCAGACATAGTGTTAGCCTTTATTGAGGGAATTACAACCATGCAACATATTTAAAACGGACATGCTCCCCTCACCCAGTACTTACATCTCTACCCTCTCAACTCGGATACCCCAGGGACCGGTAC
Source organism: Nipponacmea schrenckii (assembly GCA_030562195.1). NCBI lineage: Eukaryota > Metazoa > Mollusca > Gastropoda > Lottiidae > Nipponacmea > Nipponacmea schrenckii. The sequence continues at coordinate 23,618,849 of JAUJPP010000012.1, read as the reverse complement.
ATTCAACTAAACCTGACTGGAAGTAACATAGTACCAATTTTCTAGATTGTACCAGGGCAATGTGCTGGTGGGGGGAGGGGTGTTGAAAAGTTACTCATAATTAAGCCTTTGGCTCTATTTTTGTCCTATTTTTTCTGTACCTACTTAGCTAATGAAGACGGTGATGCCTGACAGGATGCAATGAGAGAAATTTTGGGGTTAAAGGGGGGAGGGGTGTAGAAAAATTAGCAAATGCCAGGGTTATGTGTTTATTACAAGCCTGTTTTTTTGTAAAATATTCAGGTAAAGAGGCTATCCCAAACTTAAGTTACATAAAATCCGGATTGTAAGAAATACATTAATCTGATTGGTTATTTATATAACTTGACTTTAAATGGATTTTAGTGTTGGACCAATCAGATGACTGGAACAACTTAAGTTTTCAAGAATAAGGTTCCAGATGACTAGAACACTAAAATTGCCATAAGTTAAATTTTCAAGAATAAGGCCTGGGGCGAAGTATGGCTTCTATTTGCATCGTTCCGATTTTCTGTCAGATATCAGTGGTTCCTGTATTAATAGAACTACCATTCTAAGATACAATATCACTTATCAGAGCATCTGATGAAAACAGAAATTGAGCTGTAGTTTGAGTTATCTAGCTTACTTCTATTTTCAACCAATCTATTTTAATATCCAGTGTAAAAACATTATAGTAATAAAAATCTAATTAGTTTAAGGTCAATATAACGTGACTTGAAGATAGATAAGTTGATAAACTAGTAAAATTGTATCTCTCTAACAGATTGAAATTTCAAGAAACAAGTTAAATTTATATCACAAATTTCTATACCAGGGTAAAAGAATTAAAAATATATACTATTGTCCTGTTTCAGCTAAATTCCTTCCGCAGAAATACTTCAGTAAAATATATACTATTGTCCTGTTATCTAATGTTTCAGCTAAATGCCTTCTTCAGAAACACTTCAGTAAAATATATACTATTGTCCTGTCGTCTAACGTTTCAACTAAATATCTTCTTCAGAAACACTTCAGTAGAATATATACTATTGTCCTGTTATCTAATGTTTCAGCTAAATTCCTTCCGCAGAAATACTTCAGTAGAATATATACTATTGTTCTGGCATCTAACATTTCAACTAAATATCTTCTTCAGAAACACTTCAGTAGAATATATACTATTGTCCTGATGTCTAACAGTAAAATATATACTATTGTCCTGTTATCTGATGTTCCCACTAAATATCTTCTTCAGAAACACTTCAGTAGTTTAGGATCACATTTTTCTTGTCCTTCTAGTACTTTTCCAAATGTAATCATAGACTACTGAAGTGTTTCTGAAGAAGATATTTAGTGGGAACATCAGATAACAGGACAATAGTATATATTTTACTGAAGTGTTTCTGAAGAAGATATTTAGCTGAAACATTAGACAACAGGACAATAGTATATATTCTACTGAAGTGTTTCTGAAGAAGGTAATTTAGCTGAAACAATAGACAACAGGACAATAGTATATATTCTACTGAAGTGTTTCTGAAGAAGATATTTAGCTGAAACATTAGACAACAGGACAATAGTATATATTCTACTGAAGTGTTTCTGAAGAAGGTATTTAGTTGAAACATAAGACAACAGGACAATAGTATATATTCTACTGAAGTGTTTCTGAAGAAGGTATTAAACTGAAACATTAGACAACAGGACAATAGTATATATTCTACTGAAGTGTTTCTGAAGAAGATATTTAGCTGAAACATTAGACAACAGGACAATAGTATATATTCTACTGAAGTGTTTCTGAAGAAGATATTTAGCTGAAACATTAGACAACAGGACAATAGTATATATTCTACTGAAGTGTTTCTGAAGAAGATATTTAGCTGAAACATTAGACAACAGGACAATAGTATATATTCTACTGAAGTGTTTCTGAAGAAGATATTTAGCTGAAACAGTACATAACAGGACAATAGTATATATTCTACTGAAGTGTTTCTGAAGAAGATATTTAGCTGAAACATTAGACAACAGGACAATAGTATATATTCTACTGAAGTGTTTCTGAAGAAGATATTTAGCTGAAACAGTACATAACAGGACAATAGTATATATTTTAAGAGAAATTAGGCTATATTGGTAAAAGATAGAAACTCTTTTTAATCAAGTTTAAGATATGTTCAACACAAGTCATTAATTTTCGGCTCAAGAATTTTGTCAGAAATAATGATAGAAAGATATTCATCTGAAAGTAATTCAAAAAAAATAAAAATAGTCACCTGCATATTATGACTGATGGCTTCCCTTTCTGAGAGAATTTCGGCCAAATTTTTTGTCCCCAGTACATTTCTGAGGGTGGTGGCAGCAAGTAATCTGGTAGATCTATTGGCATCTTCTACATTGGTTATGGACATGGTGGCATTCTGGACACGATAGTAAACCACAGCATCTACTGCTACTGTTACAGAATCTCTAGTTAGTACCTACATAATAATCATATTTATTCATTCAAATGGCTGTTCTCTATTTAAGGTCAGTAGGTTGAAGTTTAACCGTTGAGTTTGAAGTCCTACTATTCTGCACCTAATGGGCTAATGAAGACAGGCAACACCATGCAATATGTAATTAGGGAAATTTTAATATGTTCAGCAAACAGATCCAGAAACAAAGGACAAATAAAATAAATGGAGTTTCACGTCCTACTCTTCTGCACCTAATGAGCTAATGAAGACGGGCAATGCCTGACAGAATGCATTGAAGGAAATTTTCTGAGGACAGCGGCATTGACCTACTCTTTTTGTGATTGTCAAGGTATCTTTAGTGTAGCACATGGGGCCTCAGTTTATTGTCACATCTGAACGACTAGACGCTCTTCCCATGTCAGTCCCTCAGACCTGCATCACTGACAAGAAAAAAAAGCACATTGAAAAATCCAAAAGTTGGTCTTGACCTTTGCAGGTATTGAACCCTAAACCCTAAGGTTAGCGGGCAAGCATCTAAGTCACTGAGCCCCCACGGCTCCCCGGGTGTACAGGGGTAGACTATTAAATATACCTTACCTCTTGTGGTGGTACATCAAAGGAAACCGTTCTCAGATCAACTTTAGTATAGGAGTCGATACAAGGTATGATGAAAAACAGACCTGGAATACCAAACGAAATGGCAATGGCAGTTTCATGGTACAAATTTTAGTTGGGGATGAAAGGTAAAAATATAAATCTTTTACAAAATGAAGTATCATACTTGAAGCATTACTAAACCACTATCATTCACTAAACACAATACACTGGATCAAATCTGTAGCTAGTACTCATTTAAATAATAATTATAGCACAGTTTTCAGGATTTAAACACAATATTGCCCTGTGTGTATTGATACCATTACTCTATATTATCCATGTGACTGATGTATATGAAATAATAATTATAGCACAGTTTTCATGAGTAAGCTAATTTTAAAAGCCAAGGCTGCAAGGTGTGTCGTTTATATTGGTTAACGAATGAATTACTTGTAACATTGAAACCTATCAATAAGGCTCCTGATTTATAGCCATATATTGCTTGGTAAGGACAAGAATGTAAAACTTACCTGGTCCTCGAGCACCACCTGCTAACAATCTACCTAACCTAAACATAACAGCCCTTTCATATTCTTGGACCACCTGGAATATAAAGTTTACATGATCATGGTGGATATTGCTTATTAAACTGCTGTATTTGCCTAATATAAATATTATCTAGTATAATAATCCTAGGAAGATAGCTTGTCAGGCAAGGTGATATACACCCTCTGGTAGCATTATTCTAATGGATATTAAGGGAGTTGTTATTTCAATTTTCAAACACGGATTCTAGAAACTCATGGATTCACGGGTTAAATTTCGACAGTGAATAATATTTCTTGTTTCTGAGAAATATATATGATTGGTCTATTGAATGGTTACCCTGTCTTTTTAGAGGTTTAAGAAGGCTAAAATTCAACAGTGAACTGTGAACACTATTACTGATTAACTTAGCTAAAAAATCCTTGTTTCTAATATATCAGACTAAGGTATGATTGGTCAAATGAATAGTGGACATGTCCCTTTAAATTCTATATAACAGCCTAGCTCTTTCTGAATTACTAGTTGTCTAGTAATATCTATCTTAAATTATACCAGTAATGGAACAAATTACTCATCTCCTCAAACTGCTGTAACCTGTTACCATATTGGCGCCAATCCAAGATAGATAATATTGGTTTAATATTAAAATTTAAGACTGGTAAACAAAGATTTTTCCAGTCTTTTAAAACTCTTTAAAGTAGTTTAAAATGCCAAAAAACTAATCTTTTAAACTTGCCACTTTTTTAAAGTTTGATTCCCCTAAATTTATTAATTAATCAATTGATGTATCCCAAACTTCTATTCCACTATATTTTCAGCCAGTATTTATATTATTTTGAAATAAAACCAAGATAACTTTGTTATCAGCTTCAAATAAATTCTTATAATGATATTTTATATTGGTTTCTAGGTTAACATTTAGCTATAATACAATTTATAAATTGTAGAATTTTGAAAGAAGGGTTTTGAATCTAATCTTTTAAACATATGCCTGCAGTAATTACTCCCTTAGAGGTATGAAAGAAAAGAAAGAAACAACTATATTTTACAAGGATGACAACTTAGGTTCACAGTTAAGGATCCTTTCTAACAGCTGTTCCTTGGTCAAACCTTTTGGCATTGATTAGAACCCCACAAATTCACTCAAATTGAAAGGGATATAATCAGTTGTGTTCGATGCTTGTACATACGATGTTACCTTGAGTGGTTGCGCACGAATACTTAGTCCAATACTTAGTCCAATACTTAGTCCAATACTTAGTCAATACTTAGTCAAATACTTAGTCAAATGCTTAGTCCAATACTTAGTCAAATACTTAGTCAAATGCTTAGTCCAATACTTAGTCCAATGCTTAGTCAAATACTTAGTCAAATACTTAGTCAAATACTTGTCCAATCTTAGTCCAATCTTAGTCCAATACTTTATCAAATACTTAGTCCAATACTTTGTCCAATACTTAGTCCAATATAGTCCATACTAGTCCAATACTAGTCAATATGTCCATACTTAGTCCAATGCATAGTCCAATACTTTATAAAATACTTAGTCAAATACTTTGTCCAATACTTAGTCCAATGCATAGTCCAATACTTTATCAAATACTTAGTCAAATACTTTGTCCAATACTTAGTCCAATGCATAGTCCAATACTTTATCAAATACTTAGTCAAATATTAAGTCGAACACACACTATTTTACACATTGGATAATGAAATATATCTTACCTTGATTGTGAAGCATAATGAAAATGGGAAAGTTAAAATGATTATTATACAGGAGAAAGCATACAAGATATATCCACAACATCCAATACTACTACCCCCTTCACTCTGTGAACTCCCTGAAATTAAATACAGGTTATATTAAAGGTATGCTATTATATAACTGACAGGGCCAGTATGACTTTTATACGTCCACTTGAAATATGGTGTCATAAATAATGAAACTTGAAATCAAATACCATTCTTTACTAATCAACATTACCCAAGGATGAACCGTATTGAAAATAAAATATATCGAAATATGTTTAATATGAATTATTGCCCTTGTTTTAAACACATTCAATTTATTGTGGACACAATAGAGAGACAGTTTAGTGATGGATTTGGACGAAATTTTCTGAAATTGTTTGTTATCACCCATCAATGAAAAATAAAAATTCCAAAAAATATTTAATGATTTATTGCCTTGCTAGAAGGTACAATTCTTGACAGATTTAAATAATCCCAGTAATATTGTACACAATATTTTCTGTGGTTCCTATACTTCACTAAAACTAAATGTCCTCAATATTACATCAATAACAGAAAATATTGATCTATTGAGGCCCAACACCTAAACTAGGTCATACTACTAAATTAACAATTAGTACAGTCCCTACTGTAGGTCAGGCTGAATATATAGATGAATTCAGTATTTCTCTAGACCAACCAGTCAGATAATAAGACATAATGATGTCTGCTACAACTTAAACCCTGTTTACACTACAAAATTTATCTGTTTTCAGAACAATTCTCAGAACGGTTCCAATTTTGGCCCACCTCGAAGAATTGATATCGGAACGATTCTCAGAACGGTTCCAATTTCGGCCCAACTCGAAGAGGTCGTCTCCAAATGTTTCTCCAACTAAACTCAATAATTATTGAAGAGTTTTAGAGCTTTTTATTCTAAGCTTTCATTGCATCTCTAAGGATATAAAACTAGAGCCTTTTGGATATAAAAAAACACACATTGTAACTATACAGCTTTCATTGATCTGATTGTAATTAGATATTTCCTGATAGCAGAATAAACTCTACAAATAAACATAGCTATTAGAATGGTATCAAAGAGGAAAAGAAATTACTGTTCACTTGATGGAAAATTAATTCAATTTTTTAGCTGTGTTGACATTTATAACAAACGACCAGACACAAAAAAAAAATACAACTTCAAGAGATATTTCATTTCTATTGTTCGTTTTTTTACAAAAATATTCAGAATTTTGAACGGAAATTTTAGACAATGAAGATAAAACTTGTTGACTGCTCTTAATGGTTGTTTTCATCGACGCTTGGCCAGGGGTGGAAATGTGAAAGCGATGAGAACCCCCAAGTGGACTCCAAGGCGTCTGCCGGGTTGAAGCTCACACGAAGAAAAAGCTGATTCCTCAAATCTTATTTCCTCAGACAAATTTGACGAAGAAGAAATATAATTGAATTTCTGTCAAAGTCGACAGCTATAGCATCATTTTATCACACAACAAAAATCAATTCTCTTTCAGGAATCATGGTTTTGGTTCCAGAAGAGCTGCAGAATTAACAGACCTTGTTTGTTTTTAGCACTAAAACAAGCAGAATATAATTATAATACTTATATCAATATTGAAAGAAGAGATTTTCTAATGATCGGGGCGGTGTGGGGGGGGGGGGGATGGGGGGTTTAGCTGGATACAAGCCTTGGTTAACCAGCTGTTAATACAATCTTGGTTAACCAGCTGTTAATACAAGCCTTGGTTAACCAGCTGTAAATACAAGCCTTGGTTAACCAGCTGTTGAGTATTAAATGTCCAAATAAATTTAATTCATTTCATTATTGATGTAGGCCTATTTAATATAATTCTATTTTATTTAGTTCAGGTTAGACTGACAAGATGTCACAATTTTAAAAGATCAAAAGTAAAAAATATAGGAGGATAAAACTTTAAAATTTCAATCCAACTGAACACGGGTTCTAAATTCAATTTCGTCATTTCATCAGATTCAATCTAGAAATTTAAATAACGTCCCATTTTTATGGATATAATAACGTAAGAAAATATTGGAAATTAATTCAATTTGTTCCATTTGCAGACGGCAATAAACGTCAACGTCTATCAGGACAGTCGGCCATTAGATTTGTAACCAAGGGTAATATCTTGCGATGATTACTAGTCTATTTTTAGGTGAAAATGAAGCCAGCGAAATCTCGATCGATCAATTGACAAGCTGAGATCAGTGACGATACAAGCGGAACACAATTTACAAATCCTAATTTTATATTTTTTATCTTCCGATCAATAAATGTTGTTCAAATAATTCCACTCTCAGATTGACTGTATTCAAGTTTTACTGCTAATCTGAGTTTATCTTTAATTCATGTCTAGATTAAAGGAATCGGCCAGTGTCTAGTTTTCTGATCTTCTTTTATATTAATTTATATTTATATTTATGATGCAGTGCCAGTTGTTATTTTGTTAAAGAAATTCCTTAAAAATGTCTTAGAATGAACATAAAGTTCAACTTGGTCAATATGAGTATTAATCACACAATACTTCTGTTTACGAGTTCAGAAAGTGAGTTCGGAAAAACGATATAACACAGGTTCATAACTTTGCAAATTAGGCAAAATGAAAAAATGTATTCATGAGCCACTTTCCCATAACAACAATGGCGTCGTTTCTTGTTGGCGACTCGGTTAAAATTGACGGTAAACGGCATGTCCTTGTCACCAAAATTGTGCCAAAAGGAATTGGTAGGCCAATATTTCATGAATTGAAAGTCAGCGGCTCGGACTATGTAGCAAAAATATCAAGCGACAGGCTGACATAAATTCCTCAAACAGTCACAAAGCAGACGACGTCATATGTAAACAATAACATTAATGTCAACTTTCATTTTCTCCTTGTCTAGGCCTATTCAAGATTTGATGTTTTTAAAAAAATTATCATATTTATTCCTGTTTTATTTGTTGTTGTTGTTGTTATATTTTGATATAAATTAAATTAAAATTTTCAATCCTTCATCACATGAAATGACATCCATGTGAAATAAAGAATTACTGTTTATTTTCGGGATCTTATTTCTTACGCGCAATGATATTTTAAGCCATTCATTCTTTGAAACAAGACATGGAAAGTAAATTAAATATGTGTGTATCGATAGTTGTGTGATAAAAAGAATCCTAAACTCGTGCTAATATGAAATTAGTGAAATTCGTTGCCAGATCAAATATTAAACTCAACTCTTTTCATATTACATAAGCACGAGTTTAAGATTCTCTATATGTTCATCAATAAATATACCTGCTGCCATAAATAACATAACAGAATCCTTATATAATCTGATAAATCTAATAAACTTAGTAATTATCCATTGTAATGCAAATGATTATTTCACATGGGTCAGAATTAGGTCTACTACACAAGGACATGGTCCTGTCTCACATTCAGCCCATAGAGACAAACATAGACTCTTTATTTCACATGGGCCAGAATTAGGTCCAATACACAAGGACATGGTCCTGTCTAACATTCAGCACATAGAGACAAACATAGACTCTTTATTTTACATGGGCCAGAATTCAGGTCTAATACACAAGGACATGGTCCTGTCTAACATTCAGCACATAGAGACAAACATAGACTCTTTATTTCACATGGGCCAGAATTCAGGTCTAATACACAAGGACATGGTCCTGTTTAACATTCAAACATGAATAATAAAAAAATCAATTGGGACACGAAAGTGGTGTCAGATTTCGCAGAATGTTTATGAAAGTTTATGAAACCTAGATAAGAAGGTGGTCTAGGAGCAGTCTATGCTTATTCTAGAGGGAAAAGAGTCTGAGACAAATTGCTATTGACAACCAGACCTCATTATCCTATTAGAAAATAAAGATCAAGTCTGATCTCTGATAAGACGATGAATTATGTCTGCCATTTTCCTTTTCTATTTAGTGATCATTCAAGATTAACGCTGTACGTCAGGTTTTCAGCTTCGTTTTAAGATTTGAGTTTTTTCCCTGCCGATTCCATTTCAATCAATAATTTCCTTTTAAAAAGGTCATTTTCTAAATGAGTAATACTCAATTTGTTTCTTTGACGACAGTTCACTAAGGCTACCAGCTAAAAATATCTAAATAGCTTATTATACAGAGTATTTCATTTCATAGCATTTGCTGTTTTAAATGAAATGAATGGAGTTTTACATCCGACTCTTTTGCATCTTAAGGGCTTATTAAGATGGATAACGTCATGCAGTGAAATTTTACAACAGCATAATTATAAAGGGCTTTTTAATGTACACAGACTGTAGCACACAGGGACCTTGGTTTATTGTCCCATCCAAACAACGACTATGTTATTTGCATGTCAGTACTTCGACCTGCATCACTGACAAGGAGAAACCAGGCTAAAACATCTAAAAATTTGCTGGTATTGCAGGACCCTCAGGTTAAGGAGCAGGCATCACTGAGATACCGCTGTTCCCTCATATTAGTCAAGGAAGACTGGCAACTGTAGTACAGATCAGCCTGTAACACACAGGGCCTCAATTTATTTTTCCATCCGAATTTATTAGATGCTCAGATCTGTATCACAGACAAGGGCAAACAGAGCTGAAAAACCAAACATTCATCTCTACCTCTGTCAGGATTGAATCCTGACCCCACAAATTCTGCCTACTGAGAATGTCTGTAGCACAATTGGCCTCGGTGTTTTGTCACCTCTGAATGACTAGGTGCTCAGACCTGCAACATCACTACTGACAAGAAAACTGGGCTGAAAAACTTGACTGGATTGAACCCTGAACCATGAACCCTGAACCCTGACATAAGGTCTACCGAGAGTGATTGATTTACAAACTGAAATACAACTTACCGTCTGTGTTCACAATCGTTGATGTAAAGGGACGCATTTTACCGTATGGTCCATAATCATCTCTAGAATGCCTATCTAAATTAACGTCTTGGGAGGATGTACCTGCTGTAGAAATTCCTTCACTGTATAGATTGGACATTTTAAAATACTTTTTCGTTTAATTTTGGAAAAAAAATCAAGTAAGTTAAACAGAAAACTGGCTTTGATAATTTTTTTTTAAATTAAAAATTTATAAGTCAAATACGGTCACTAATATACCTTGTTCTTGAGAGAATTTCTGATATTGGCTCATTATAATAATCACAAAATAATAACTTAACACAATGTATGGATCTTATAGCGTGATTAACAATAAACTGAGGTAATAATAGTCAACATTGTTTTAAATAACAAATATCCAATTAGTAATTACAACATACTAATGAGTCAAAGTGTTCTTCAATCACATGAAGATAACAAAATGTCACATGACAGGTAAGATCAGATCACATGACTTTATCACTGCGTAAATCTGACCTTTCAAATTACCAATTAACTTTTTATCAAACTTTCTAAAAAAGTAAGAAAGAAACAACTATATTTTACAAGGATAACAACTAAGGTTCTCAGTTAAGGATTCTTTCTATCAGTTGATCTGAGCAACATGACTTTATCACAGCCTAAATCTAACCTTTCAAATAACCAATTAAGTTTTTATCAAACATTCTCGGAAAGTAAGGAAGGATCAATTTTACTTTACAAGTATAACAACTTAGGTTCACAAGGATCCTTTTTACCAGCTGATCCTTGGCCAAACCTCTTCGTATTGATATTACAAGGATAACAACTAAGGTTCACAATTAAGAATCCTTTCTACCAGATGATCCATGACCAAACCTCTTGGCATTGATCTTTCCGGGATGGGCTATTGAACATAAGCAACACCATGCAGCCTACTTTTTATTTCCACCTGTATCACTGACAACAAGAAATCATGTTGACAAATATGAGGATATCATCTTGGGCTATGCAGGCATATGCCTGGGATTGAACCCTTTGGGCCCATTGGTGAGCAAAAGTATCTAACTCACTGAGCCACCGTGGCTCCATTATAAAAACAGAAAATACCCTGTGAGAAGAAATTTGATTATTTTTTATTTTAACTCAAACTTGGTGTTTAAATTAGTTAACACATGAAAACTGTGCTATAAATATTATTTCATATACATCAGTCACATGGATAATATAGAGTAATGATATCAATACACACAGGGCAATATTGATGATGACATCGGGGAATAACCATCATATATCACATCATATAATACATGTATAGCAGACTGATAAAACTCACATTACACAGTCAGTATCTTCTCTGTATCAGTCTGTATTCTCCGGTCAATATCAAGTTATATACCCCTTCATAAGGCCTAGTCAATTCATATTTTTTAGTAGTAAAGCTATATTATATAATGGACACAAAATTTAAGTTCTCAAGAATGGTCAATATGAGTATTATATTCATCAGTAAACTTACCTGGTGTCAAAACTTAGTAATTATTGAAAAATGCTTAATTAATCTATTAAGCGTTTTTCAATAATCAAATTTTGTGAGTTTTTTACACCGGGTAAGTCTACTGATGAATATATACTCATATTTATCATTTATCAGATAATATAAGAATTCTGTTATGTTATTTATAACAGCAGGTATATCTACTGATGAATATATACTCTTATTGACCAAGTTTAAAATTTATAAATTTTATGATATTATGACGTGGTGTTCCTTTAATTGAAATGAAATGCATGGAGTTTTATATCCTATCAGTGTACCAGTGTACACCAGGTTTCTACCAGGGTATGTATCAGACAAGTTGAAAATACATTTAGCATTATAGTCATTTTATGTATTATAGTATTATATATATCATATTAAGGTCAAGGCCAATCAAAACTTGTAAACAAATCAATTATGGATGTTTTTAATAAATGTTTTATAACTTCGCTACAACAGCTTATTTAGGACATGATTAATTAATTTTACTTATATTTTACACTGATGGTTAAAGTCTACGAAAACTAAATCTGGAGATTTGCCTTGAAAATTTTGGATTGGCAGAAGATTTTCTTCAAAGCCGTAAACAGAAAGAAATAAAGAAACAAGTATATTTTACAAAGATAACAACTTTGGTTCACAAGTCCGTCGTGACAGGGATCCTTTCTACCAGCTTGTCCTTGGCCAAACTTCTTGGTATTGATCTTTCCTGGATTATCGGTACCCATTTACATGAATGACAATAAGCAGTATTACAGAAAATAAAAGAAAGTTTTCTAAGGAATGTATTGCTATAATATAATATAATATGAATAGATTAATGAGAATAAGTTGAATTAGGTAGAATAGTACTGGATATGAATAATATAGACCAATATAGATACTAATAGATATATAGTAGATATACAACTATGTACACAATTGAGAAGGTGGGTTATATTTTATGGTTCACAGATTCCAATCACTAAAATATTGATCAATACTTTACTAACATAGTACAAAGTAAATAGAAATGTACTAAATGTACCTTATGGGCTAATGAAGACAGGCAACACCATGCAGTGTGCAATGACAGAAATTTTAATCAAGACAGTGGCAGAGTCTACTTTTTTTCGCAATTACTCACTGTTGGGGGATCTTTAACATGCACAGCCTGTAGAACACGGGAACCTCGGTTTTATTGTCAATCTTGAATGATTATGAACTCTTTCCATGTTTTGCCCCACTGATCTGCATCATTGACAAGGGAAACTGGGGTGAAAAATCCGAAAGTTTGTCTCGACCTTTGCCAGGATCGAACTCTGGACCTTCAGGTTAGCGAGCAAGCATCTAACTCACTGAGAGCCACCACTCTCTACTGACAGGGTTGAAGTATTATCTCAACCTATACTAGAGATTGAACCCTGGACCTATCAGGTTAGCGAGCAAGCATCTAACTCACTAATCCACCACAGCTCTCTATGACGGTTTGCTCAACAGATATTATTCTTCACCATATATAAGCCACAAACCTATTCATTACAGATATATCAACTCAACTGAGAAGCCCATTCACTATCAGGGTTTTTATTCTTACACTCTACAATTGCCCGAATAGTTAAGTAATATCTAATTAACATCCAGAATGATTATGTGAACAAGCACAAATATTATTTCAGTATGTATACTAGGCAAAATATCACACTTATCAAACAAGTTATTAATCAATAATAAATGTATTAATCAGTTTTTATTGACTTCACTCTCAATTTAATATTTAGTTTTCTATTAACATCAGTTATACCACAATCGCACAAACCTATTCATTTACAGTATTTATACTGTGTCAACCAACCCGCTGAGAGCCAATTTGGCAACTATCATGGTTTTTGATTTTACAAATCTACAATTGCTCCAAAGTTAAGTAATATATAATTAAAATCCAGAATAATTATGCCTTTTGGTATGTTACTAAGCAACCAATATAATTTTTTGGTATGTTACTAGGCAACCAATATAATTTTTTGGTATGTTACTAAGCAACCAATATAATTTTTTGGTATGTTACTAAGCAACCAATATAATTTTTTGGTATGTTACTAGGCAACCAATATAATAAAGGTATATTATTAATCAGTCCAGTCTAAATGAAATGATAAATAATTAATAATCAGAGATGACCAACAATTAACAATATCTGTTACACAACACTTTCCTGTTTATCAATAATATTTTACAATACACAACAAAATACACTTAGATATAACAACAGCCCCGTGGGCGCTGGATCCCAGCTAGTGAGAATTTAGCCTCCACAATTGTCCTCTCTTAAACCTTCTACAGTTAACAGAGATTGATTAATTTACAAAAAGCAAAAAGATAAGAATTTTGATTGGGATTTTGGCGCCTCAGAAATTGTCAAAAATACATTCTCATGTTTCTAGTTTTTTTAAATTACCTTAGTGAGGGGGAAAAACAGGACAAAAATAAAGGCTTCTAGTGATGGACCACATATTTTAGAATAAGGCGCCAGAATATCCATAAATAATATTTGATACAAATTTGGTTGGATATTAAATCACATTTTCTACAAGAAATTAGTTCCAGAAATATTTCAGAAGAAGGATAAACAAGGGGATATCCATCTTTAAATAATATGTGATACAAATTGAAACCGCTTGATATTTAATTACATTTTCTAATAGAAATCAGTTCCAGAGAGAAGTTTTATAGATATTAATTTAAGTTGGATAGACTTAATCTATTTACACTTGAATATAGATTTATACCAATGTTCTCAAGTAGCTTTTCAAACACACCTTATCCTGACTACAACTTGGTCAGTCAAGTCTTGTAGAAAATACAGAATGCACAGATAAAATGAAACGAAACGAGTTTTACGTCATACTCTTCTGCACCTAATGAATATGGGCAAAGCCGTGCAGTGTGCAAAGAGGGAAATTTTGCCATGACAGCGGCATAAGCCTACTCTTTTTGCAATTCCCAACTGTCAAGGGATCTTTAACAAGCACAACCTGTAGCACACAGGGCCTTGATACATTGTCCAATCCGAACGACTAGACACTTTTTCCATGTCAGTCCTGAATGTAGAGATGGTGATAGAAAATCTGGATGGTGCAAAAAAAATTGTGTCTCTGATACGGGACATCCAGGAGAGGGGAACAAATAGAGGAAAATATAAAATATTAGATGACCGTTAAAAGAGGGTGGTGTACGGCTTATGGGGGTGGGGGCGTATGTTCAAGAGGCGTGTTGTTAAACCCTAACTGAAGCAGATAAATTTAAAACAAAAAGTTTAAACACAAAAAAGAACAAACTTTGATGTACAGTAATTTCAATTTTTTTGAAACTAACAATAAGTTAATGGGCCAGTTTTTATATAATTATACAGGATAATTCGTGTCTGATTGTAAAGATGATCGAAAACAGAGGTTAAAACTGACACTTTAAATCAAATTTTACATTAAATTTGCAAGTTATCCAATTATGTCTTGAAAAAAAACAACATGAGCAATAAATCACAGTCAAGTGAGATGTCTGGAATGTCATTTCATTCGTTAATCTTCGTTCTTTACAAAATATGAAATCTGAAGTCTGCAGTGATCACTGTAAGAAGCCAGTTTCTAACTAGTTAATTTAAATAGAATTAAATGTTGCTTCAGAAGAATTGAAATGAAAAGAATGGAGTTTTACATCCTACTCTTCTGCACCTTATAGGCTAATGAAGACGGGCAACGCCATACAGTGTGCAATAAAGGAAATTTTGGCCAGCGGCATTAGCCACCACTCTTTTTGTGATACCAACTGACAAGGGATCTTTAATTGCACAGTCTGTAGTACATTGGGCCTCGGTTTATTGTCCCATCCGAAATACTAGACCCTTTTTCCATGTCAGTCCCTCAGAGGCTCAGACCTGTATCACTGACAGGGGAAAAGCAATGTCAAAGAATAAGCAACGTTTGTCAACAATTATCTGTTTAAATTTTAAAATACAGACTTAGGATTTCATGAGAGACTGCCATAGAAAGAATATAAAATATATACTGTCCCTTTAAGTTGGATTCCTAGGCCTAGTATCTTCATCAAATTTAAGACTTTATATTACGAACTTAGGCGTTTTCAATGACAAGTGTGTGTAAGAACCAAGAACAGAAAAAAATGATTACCTTTCCAGAATCTAAAAGAAAGAGTGCTTTTCCAGCCGGCTTTATCCATGCTTCACTTACAGAATATAGAGACGGAATCGCAGAGAAAGAAAAATTAGTGCCAGAATTAACAAGACTATTCTTACCCCTGAAATATCTAATTTATTACGATTAACCAACACGTCTGATTGGGTGTGAGATCTTCCTAATTTAAAACTTCTGAACTTATATTCATTACAGGTGAGAATTTAAAATTAAATGGAGTTTTACATCTCATTCTTCTGCAAATAATCAGGGGCGTTATTCTTAAAAACCTTAACTTAAGATGATTTTAGTGTTCCAGTCATCTGGGACCTTATTCTTGAAAACTTAACTTAAGATGATTTTAGTGTTCCAGTCATCTGGGACCTTATTCTTGAAAACTTAACTTAAGATGATTTTAGTGTTCACATCTCATTCTTGCTCAAATAACCATCGGGGCCTTATTCTTGAAAACTTAACTTAAGATGATTTTAGTGTTCCAGTCATCTGGGACCTTATTCTTGAAAACTTAACTTAAGATGATTTTAGTGTTCCAGTCATCTGGGACCTTATTCTTGAAAACTTAACTTAAGATGATTTTAGTGTTCCAGTCATCTGGGACCTTATTCTTGAAAACTTAACTTAAGATGATTTTAGTGTTCCAGTCATCTGGGACCTTATTCTTGAAAACTTAACTTAAGATGATTTTAGTGTTCCAGTCATCTGGGACCTTATTCTTGAAAACTTAACTTAAGATGATTTTAGTGTTCCAGTCATCTGGGACCTTATTCTTGAAAACTTAACTTAAGATGATTTTAGTGTTCCAGTCATCTGGGACCTTATTCTTGAAAACTTAACTTAAGATGATTTTAGTGTTCCAGTCATCTGGGACCTTATTCTTGAAAACTTAACTTAAGATGATTTTAGTGTTCCAGTCATCTGGGACCTTATTCTTGAAAACTTAACTTAAGATGATTTTAGCTTTCCAGTCATCTGATTGGTCAATCACTAAATTCTATTTCAAATTTAGTCTTGTTATCCAATCAGATTACCATATTGCTTAAAATCTGGATTTTATCTAAGTTAGGTTTTGAAGGATGAGGCTCCTATGACCATATCATCAAAAACTTAGTTTTAGTATTCCAGTCATCTGATTGGTCAATCTCTAAAATCAATTTTAAAGTTAGATTTGTTATCCAATCAGATAAATGGAATTTTTACGATCTTCTCTTCTGCACCTAATGGGTTAATGAAGACAGCGACATAGCACACCCCAGTGCTCAAACTGTTCTCCACACTAAGCCTCCAAGGAGCTGGATAACAGGAGCATGCCACAACTCCCAGCTTCTATTTGAAACCTCCAGTCATTGACACTGGCAACTACATTCATATATCAATACCCCTGATGATTGGTATACGAACAAATATGAATCTATAAACTTCATATTAACATACTTGTATATCATATACACAGATAATACTATACACTCTTAACACTTATATTCAGTGTCGTGTCGTAGTACTAACTCATACATATAAAAACCCACAAACCTTCTACACCAGCTCTTTTATGATTTGTGGCTTCCATTTCCATGACAATGCTAATCTTACGGCACGCACGTGCAAATAGTTTTTGAACAATAAACAAGTGATGTATATAAGCACTATATAATTGCCTTCAACACTGTTTTAATACACCATGCAACATGTAATATATCAACCAGTAGAGTAGGTAGGGGCAGACAACTCTAGATTATGAAATAATCAATTTTTTATCAACAAGTAAAGTTGGATAGGTATATTATATAATAAGTATATAAGTAAACTATGAATTAAGGTGATTTGGTAACCAAGGGATAAATAGCCTGTAAGGTGATTAAATAAAGGTTCCTAGTTTGGTATTTTGTTAGCCCTGTCGGTAGGACTCAATTGGTTGTTACTGGGGCCTTTTTTTGTCCTCGTTCTCCCCTTCCCAAAGAAATTTCCAAAACTCGAGAATTTATTCCCAATCAAAATGCTCATCTCTATGGTTCTTTTTGTAAATTACGGTAATCAATCTCTGCTAACTGAAGAAGGTTTTGAGAGAGGACAATTGGTGGGGCTAACTTCTTACTAGCTGGGGCCCAGCCCCTATGGATGCAACACTGACAACGGGGCTGTATTTTGTGTCTTTATTATCTTATGTACTAAACCTCGTTAACAGATTCATTTTTGGATGCAAAATTACAAATTCCAAGTTTCAAGGAATACCTCAATAAACTGAAGCCCACTGTACTACAGGCTATGTATGTAAGAGATCCCTTAACAGTTGGGAATCTCAAAAAGAGTAGGCTTATACCACTGTCCTGGCAAAATTTCCCTTATTGAACACTGCATGACATTGCCGTCTTCATTAGCCCATATGGTGCAGAAGAGTAGGACTTAAAACTTCATTCATTTCATTTTCATATTTTGGGACTATGATACTATAAGAACTTGCTCTTTTTTTTCATGCATCCTTCGTAATAATAGAGGACAATTTCAGACACGTAAATTCCAAAAGGTTGAGGTGGTTATTAACCCTCAATAGATCAATATTTAATAAATATAAAGGATATTGGAAAATCTATAAAATAATTATAAATAGTCATTATATAAACAGAGATAGTTTGGTCGGCCATTGATCATCTGCTTCAGACACGTTGTCTAAAACAATAGCAGGAATTAATTGGTTATAACCGTGGTAAAAACAACCTCAATCAAGACAATAGGCATGTTGATTTATTTTTTATACAATGTTATGATGAAGAGATACCATAACCATTTGTGGGTTAGAGTGTTAATAATAATAATAATAGCCTTTCTAACGCACTGTAACACCACACAAAAAGTATGTTCGAAGCGCTAATAGATTGTCCCATTGTTGATTAGATTAATCATAGCGAGAGAATAGAAATGTTTTGAGCTTTGATTTGGACACATTTAGTGTTGGTTCTATAACACAGTGGTTAGAGTGTTGGTTCTATAGCACAGCGGTTAGAGCGTTGGTTCTATAACACAGCGGTTAGAGCGTTGGTTCTATAGCACAGCGGTTAGAGGTTGGTTCTATACACGGTTAGAGTGTTGGTTCTATAGCACAGCGGTTAGAGTCGTTGGTTCTATAGTACAGCGGTTAGAGTGTTGGTTCTATAACACAGCGGTTAGAGTGTTGGTTCTATAGCACAGCGGTTAGAGTGTTGGTTCTATAACACAGCGGTTAGAGTGTTGGTTCTATAACACAGCGGTTAGAGTGTTGGTTCTATAACACAGCGGTTAGAGCTTTGGTTCTTTATGTCTGGATGTCATTTGCTTTTTGAAAATGTCGGACATGAGTTCTAATCTGGACAGGAGTGTGAAAGTCCGATGGCCTTGAATAAGTAATCTTCAGGGCAACACAATGCAGCATATGAGCCTATTTTTGCGATTTCCAACTGTCGAGGGATCTTTAACATGCCCAGCCTTTAGCATGCAGGGCCTCGATTTATTGTTCTATACATAGGACTTGGCACCCTTTCAATGTGGGTTAAGTACAAGATTGCAAAAATATACGAAAATTATGCATACAGTGAAGAATCCCTTTAAACTAAAACAGACCTGACTAGAATAAGTTATATATAAATTACACACCACAAAATATCAGTGATTTCCTATTGTTGAAGGTACTAGAAAATACTGGATAAATAGTGGTAATATACTAAATAGTCCAAATTGTCCAGTGTCCCTAGAGTGTATAGAATTGACTGCTAACAGTAAAACTCAATCAGGTCTAGATTGGATAGTAAATAGACAACAGTAGAAATCAATTAGTCCTTGGATACATTACTAATACTATTCAGTAATAGATATATCAATTAGTCATTGGATTAGTACAAACGCTTATACCAAATTGATTGTTGGACGGATACAATACAGATACAATCTTCTTGACAGGGGGGACATTTAAATTGATTGTTGGACCGATACAATACAGATACAATCTTCTTGACAGGGGGACATTTAAATTGATTGTTGGATCGATACAATACAGATACAATCTTCTTGACAGGGGGACATTTAAATTTCTTTTTTACTTTTTTTTTTTTTTTTTTTTTTTTTTTCAATGTATTGCCCAATGGGCTGAATGTGAGACAGGACCATGTCCTTGTGTATTGGGCCTAATTCTGACCCATGTAAAATAAAGAGTTTATTATTATTATTTTTGGACCGATACAATACAGATACAATCTTCTTGACAGGGGGACATTTAAATTGATTGTTGGACCGATACAATACAGATACAATCTTCTTGACAGGGAGGCATTTAAATTGATTGTTGGATCGATACAATACAGATACAATCTTCTTGACAGGGGGATCATCTTAATGAAGGTGGTCTCTTAATGAAGGTAGTCTCTTAATGAAGGTAGTCTCTTAATGAAGGTGTCCCCTTAATGAAGGTAGTCTCTTAATGAAGGTGGTCCCTTAATGAAGGTGGTCCTTAATGAAGGTAGGTCTCTTAATGAAGGTGGTCTCTTAATGAAGGTGGTCCCTTAATGAAGGTGGTCCCTTAATGAAGGTGGTCCCTTAATGAAGGTGGTCTCTTAATGAAGGTGGTCTCTTAATGAAGGTGGTCTCTTAATGAAGGTGGTCCCTTAATGAAGGTGGTCCCTTAATGAAGGTGGTCTCTTAATGAAGGTGGTCTCTTAATGAAGGTGGTCTCTTGATGAAGGTGGCCCCTTAATGAAGGTGGTCTCTTATGAAAGGATTGAGTCAACTGCATGACTATTTTAGGCTATAGGCTGTAATGTCCTAATGTAACCTGATAAGACAACCAGATCAGAGCCAGAGATAATGGTGATCCAATCGATGCTGATTTGCAAATATTACAAAATGAACAGCCACGTTGTAACACCCACTTTAATTTAAAATATTGCATTATTCATATTGAAGCATTTTAAAAAAAACCTTTTAAAGAGATATAAATATCATAAATAATTCAAAAATAGACCAATATTCTATATGAGCTATAACAAAGTACACCCATAGTAACAAACAATTCATTAGTTGGCAAACAATCTCAAAGTAAGAGAATAATATTCCAACAAATTGACAAGGACTCCCACAGGACCACAGACATAATAGCTGACTTTTATAGATAAAATATAACTTCTATAGAGCAAAGAACAAATCAACTAATGACACTTGGACTCGTTTTAACAAATTATATGACTGGACTGTAACACTTAGAAATATATACTTCTAGCTCTGTGACTGAGGCTCATGCTTTTATGGAAACACTTATTAACATATTATCACTTTAAAACTGAGCAAATTACCTAATATTAGAGGAAATGTCAGTCACTATCTTCAATCTAACATTGTCTAACACTAACCTAGACCAGTGCTTTTATGGGTTTACAATTCTTATATGACTGTAACACTCCACTTTGCTACCAGATCCCATCTATCCTAGTCCGAAACTTGCGGACTTTATTCCCAGCCTCTGATATCTATTTTGACAGATATGGCTAGGGGAGAGTCCGAAAAACTATGTGATTTTCCGCACCTCCACTGGTTTTAAAGGTATTTACATACCTCGCATCCATCAAACCTCAATATATTTGGAAAAATGGATATTTTGTCAGTTCCGTCTTAAGATCATAGCCCTACAACGCAAGTTTCGAAACTTGCAGTGTACGGGATAATGATGGTATGAACTAACCCTACACTTTATGTGTCATTGATCATACATTTAACAGATATAGAACATTATTGATAATAACTACCAGTATAGTAGAATAATACAGAATAATAACAGTAGATATATCATATATATCATGTTAATCAATATCATTATACTGTCTCACTATGTAAATATTCAAGGTGACTGTCATCTTTGAACTTTGACCCTTCAGCTTGGTTTATTGTGATGGCTCAGAAATAAATTATCAATAGACATGTTTTCAATTGCTTTTCTGAAGAAGTATCCGAGCTTTCAGATATTTCCACTCAGTGATGAAGTACTGAGGTACTGGTAATAAACCAAGGTCCTGTGTGTTAAGACTGTGCACAATTAAAGATCCCTCAACAGTTGTTGGACAGCAGCATTAGCCCACTCTTTTTGCAATTTTCATCAGTGGAGGGATCTTTAACGTACACAGCTTGTAGCACAAGGGGCTTCAGTTCATTGTCTCATCTGAACAACTAGACACTTTTACAAGTCAGTACTTCGACCTGCATTACTACAAGGGAAACAGGGATGAAAAATGTGAACGTTCATCTCGACCTTCGCTGGATGGAATTGAACCCTGGACCCTCAGGTTGGCAAGCATCTAACTCACTGAGTCACCGTGGCTGTCTACTAACAGTGTTGAAGTATTATTTCAACCTATTCTGGGATTGAACCCTTGATCCTCAGGTTAGCGAGCAGGAATCTACTCATTGAGCCACCGCGGCTCCCAAGTGGAGTTATTTGTTAGATTTCCACAAAATAAAGTATAGAAACTAAAAGGGGTCCTATGACTTCTACATAAAGCCTCTGCATGCGGAAAGAAAAATGGCACTGAACCACCGTGGCTACCCATATGTTGTCAGGAGTGTGAAATGTGAAGTGGTTCCATACCTGGAAGCATTAGAGTCTTCTCCATTTTTGGTTCAGAATGAGAATCTTGACAAGTACGGCTACGTAATGAAATCTGCGCTCACTGAACAGGAGGAAATATCACAGTTTTGAGCTGTGAATCAAAACAAATATTAGTATGAAAATATGTATCAACTACTACAGTGACACAACAATCAATGAAAGCATTATTGATTTCTACTTCATTTTCCATTTTTTTATTTTCAGCAGACGACAACACATTCCTCAATCGATTTTATTGGCCACGTTATTAACCGTCTCTAAGGAAAATTGACACAGAGTCAAAGGTCAATTATATGGACATTACAATCTCTAATCTCTGTAAAACATAGTGTTGACATTCTGATCCACTTTTCATATTTGACCCAATTTCTGATACTTACGTTAACCCATCAGTCAAACTGCGTTTTTAGTCATTCTTAGAATTGTAAAAGGAAGTCTAAGGGTAGGTTCTGTTTAAAACCTCCCCAAAATATGCATTGGTATTTAATATAACCCTACAGAGAAAGAAGGAAAGAAACAAGTATATTTTACAAGGATAACAACTTAGGTTGACAGTTAGGCTGGCCCGTAGCCAGTCTGCATACCAAGGGGGGCAAGTAATATTCCAGAGGTGGGGGGGGGGGATTTTCCCCCTGGCAGTTTGGCCAGTACTACAAAATCGCATAATTCATTCATATATACCTCAAACTATATGAATTTTACTGTCTATTTCTATATTAGTAGATCTATATATGTGAATACACTTATATACATGTACATGTAAATGATATGAAACGTGACACTGGATGTGAATTTGTGTCACGGCCAACTTGGTTCATAACAATAGGAGAATCTGATATACTACATTTTAACCCCTGTTTTTCATCCCTTTATATAACTTGATCTACTTACTTATTCAGGATTATTCTAGATTATTCTCAAGTCTTTAGTTGTACCTACTTATACATGTATTTACTTCTTATATAAGTATTTTATACAATAGATTTACATTTAGTTAGCTTTGATAGATCACATTTCTTTATGGACTTACATAACTAATTTATTTCCATGTCTTTTTATATAAAATCACAAAATTCAATTTATCAATGTTTTCTCTTATTCGCATTTTCACGTATTATCTGCAGATATTTTTTGAGGCAAATCTCCCAATTTTTTGGCAATTCTTTTTAGGCATATCTCCTAATTTTTTGAGGCAAATCTTCCTTTTTTTTTAGGCAAATCTCTTCATTTTTTGAGGCAAATCTCTTCATTGTTTTTAGGCAAATTTCCTGATTGTTTTTAGGCAAATCTCTCCATTTTTTTTAGGCACATCTATCCATTTTTTTGTAGGTATATCTCTCCATTTTTTTTAGGCATATCTCCTAATTTTTAAAGCTAATCTCCCTATTTTTTGAGGGATAATACTTGAACCACTACACTGGTAATCGTCATATGTTTGGGTCCATAGGGGCTGGTTCCCTAGCTAATAAGATTTAAAACCAACCTTAAAACCTTCTTCAGTTAGCAGAGATTGATTAATTTACAATAAAACAAGACGATGAACATTTTGATTGAGATTTTGGTGCCTTGGAATCATCAGAAATACGTTTTCCGGTGCTTTTAGTCTTTCAAATTTCCTGTGGGAGGGGGATGAATAGGACAAAGAATGCCCTAGTGCCAATTCAGTCTTGGTGACAAGGATGAGTGGAGAAACCTGTTGTAGATAAATTAATAAAATATATTATGCGTCAATTATTTAATAAATTGACATGTTTCCTTCCAATGAGTCTTCTTATTTCAGTGGGGGAAGGAGGGTGACACAAAATATATCATGCTTGATTGACAAATGAAACCAACTAAAAAGAAAAAATGGAGAGTATAGAGGGATTCTTCATCAAATGTCAACAAGAAATTATACAACTGTTAAATAACAGACTTCACTGTTAATTACTGAATAATGATCTCGTTATCACGTAATTACTGTTAGACTGAAAACAACTGCTGTATCAATTTGATAATACACTCAGTTTATAGGTAGTAATTCACCATCTGTTTTTATCAAAAAAGTTCAATAAGTTGTAGATCTGAGCTGGAGAAAAATCTCTCAATGCTTTTATGACAAGATTATCAAGTCACCAAAATGATTTTGAACATCAAGTCTGTTTGATTTTTGTCAACAATTTTAGTCTCATCGGCAATGGTTGCCTGGCACTAACAGAACGTAATCATCTAATCAGAGGTTTGTATCTCGTTGGAAATATCACATGACACATTACAACAGTACAGGCACATAACAACCAACCCGAGATCTGCTATGCTCTCTTCATCCGAAACTATTGAGTCGTTCTAACATCATATAAATAACACACCTGAACCTAATTGGAGTCCATTAAATAACAACACCAGCCTAAATTAGTCGAATGATGTAAAGGGTCTTGAAAAGTACATTTGACATGTCACTAGCACATTGGACATGTCACTAGCTCATTGGACATGTCACTAGCACATTGAACATGTCACTAGCACATTGGACATGTCACTAGCACATTGGACAAGTCACTGTCACAATGGACATGTCACTAGAATATTTGACATATCACCAGGACATTGAATTGGTTACTAGCCTATTTGACATGTCACTAGCACACTGGACATGTCACTAGCACATTGGTTAAGCCACTAGCACATTGGACATGTCACTGGCACATTGAACACGTCACTAGCACATTGGACAAGTCACTAGCACATTGGACAGGTCAATAGCATTTTGGGAAAGTCACTGGCTCATTGGCCCGGGTAAACTAGCATTTTGGGAACATGTCACTAGCACATTAGACCAGTCACTAGCATATTGGACTCCCCTTTTATTTCGGACATAATATGGGTTCAGTCAAGATATACAAACCAACAATTTCAGAAACGTTTTGCAGTGAATGTGGGTTTATTTAAAAAATAATATAGCCAAAACTTTGGATCTATGTCTGTCAATGTAAAGACATTTAAAAACAAATGCCAGGCAAGCAATTGAAAATGTATTTTAAATATTTGTGAATGAAGCGGTCGGATATAAATAGGACCAAACAACGGTTTCGGTATTTCAACCATTTAGAAAAATAACATCGACAACATCGTGTATACTTGACAATGTTTATAATAAAGCCTACTTACCGGTGCCTTCCGCATTGAAAATAACTCCGTCTTTAGAGGACATTTTGAATTTCTAGGCTAAACACAAACGTGCAGACGACCAAATCTACCTTTCTGGGTTTATATTAGAAATCTTTGATAACTGCCACCCAGTCCTTAGGCTATTTCAAAACAACTAATTGAGATTGACAAATTCTACTCGTCTGCTTCACTGTAATGGTATCTTTTAATCACGTGACTTCAGTATATATTTCAAAATAAATATTTTTTGCCCTTTATAACGCCATAGGAGTATATCATGTATAACAATTGAGGTATTTGATAAAAAGGACGGGTATACTATTGCGAAATACTATCGGTAACATTTCATTATTTTGAAATATTGCCCTAGAATATGACCCGTTATACTTGATACTAAAAATACTGATATACAGCCAGGCAACGTGTATTAACAGCAATTATAACGGTGGTTAAGGTAAACAATGCAATGGTATTGATTAAGTTCAGACTGATTTGTGATGCGTGTGTTTCGATGATATCAGTAAACGGTTTAAAAGGTCGGTCCATATTTGATATTGCCATTAAAACCAGGTTAAAACATACAAAAGTGACACTTTGATAGTAAAATACCATATCCGTTCATTATTTATGCGTGTTTCAGCTGAAGGGAAGCACGAGCTAAAACGAATAACCATAATAAATGTCAAATCGAATATCTCCCGACGCTGAATGGAGAGACGGGATTATAGACTTCGAATCCTCTGAAAACGAGCCCGCAAGTCCTCAGCGAAACGAAGCGAAAATGTCAGAAAAAGACGTCCCTCAGCCAGTGACGTACGATTACGAAGTCGAGATGTCAAAGCGGCAGTCGACGAATTCTCGGGCTCCTCACGATATGGAAGGTGTTATAGGCGGTAAGTTATTTAATTTGTGATTTGTTTTCTTGCCTCATCTATCCGGTATAGAATGTTAATGTTATTTCGAATATTTCCTTAATGATAGCCTACTTACAAGAGTTGACAATTGGTAAAATATTGTCAATCAAGACGACCGGGCTCGTTATGGACGAGCTAAGAGCACCTCTGCCTCTGCCCCAGCTGAAACTACGCCGTATTTCCACACTGTTCAAATTTTGTAATTTAATTTAACTTCTAGCTTTTAACCACCCTAATCTGTACAATTAGTGAACTCCTTTAATCTTAAGCCAGTGCCTTCTGTTGACTAGTTACTTGTTACCTTTCAACCACCCTAATCTCTACAATTAGTGAACACTGCTTTAACCCTGTGCCAGTACCTTCTGTTGAATAGTAACTTGTTACCTTTCAACCACCCTAATCTCTACAATTAGTGAACACTGCTTTAACCCTGTGCCAGTGCCTTTTGTTGAATAGTAACTTGTAATCTTTCAACCACCCTAATCTCTATATACCAGGGGGAACTCAAGCCTATAAGATTAGTCAGCAATAAGAGGCAGTATCTCGAAATATACACTAATATCTAATGAAATTGTTATGAGATTTAGTCATGGGAAATAACTCAAAAACTCTTCAGCGAAATACCGTCACCCAAGCTCGTAGCTAGCCTCGTAATGGGGGGGGGGGGGAATCGATTACTACGAGGGGTGCAGAACGTTCTCCGATTGATAACTATCAAAAAATGGAGGGTATTTTCCCCCTAGACCCCTCCTTGTCTACGGGCCTGTGGTCATCTTATTCCAGACTCATAGTTGCAGAGTAATACATGACACGAAAAAGTTGATAGACAGTTAAAAACCATAACAGCTGTGACCTAGGCCAGTGTTTCTATAGGAGAGTATCTTTTAGAACACCCTTTACTTGTGACCTAGGCAAGTGCTTCTATAGGAGAGTATCTTTTAGAACACCCTTTACTTGTGACCTAGGCAAGTGTTCTATAGGAGAGTATCTCTTATAACACCTAATACTTGTGACCTAGGCCAGTGCTTCTATAGGATAGTATCTATTATAACACCTATTACTTGTGACCTAGGCCAGTGCTTCTATAGGAGAGTATCTCTTATAATACCTAATACTTGTGACCTAGGTCAGTGCTTCTATAGGAGAGTATCTCTTATAACACCTAATACTTGTGACCTAGGCCAGTGCTTCTATAGGATAGTATCTATTATAACACCTAATACTTGTGACCTAGGCTAGTGCTTCTATAGGAGAGTATCTCTTATAACACCTAATACTTGTGACCTAGGCCAGTGCTTCTATAGGATAGTATCTATTATAACACCTAATACTTGTGACCTAGGCCAGTGCTTCTATAGGAGAGTATCTTTTATAACACCCTAAAACTTGTAACCTCGGCCAGTGCTTCTTTATGAGAGTATCTTTTAGAACACCCTTTACTACATATGCATGTATTTTAGTGTAGAAAAATCATGATACCCTGGACCCATTGGAAACACTGGTGCCTGCTGGGTGAGAGATAAATTTACTTGAATACGGTAGAAAATAAACTGAAATTCCACGGAATCAATACTTATTACCAGTTATAGTGTTAAGCGTCTGGTAACGGGGGCTTAATTTTACAAATTATTGGATTCAACCAAACTAACAACCTTCAAGAGAAAAAGAAAACTCAGTGAGATAAAGATAAACATATATCCGAGGGAAAGCTTGAATACATGCTATAAGGCCCCAATCTACAACATTTGACCTTAGGCCCCAATCTACAACACTTGACCTTAG
Organism: Nipponacmea schrenckii; assembly: GCA_030562195.1. Classification (NCBI taxonomy): domain Eukaryota; kingdom Metazoa; phylum Mollusca; class Gastropoda; family Lottiidae; genus Nipponacmea; species Nipponacmea schrenckii. The sequence continues at coordinate 23,590,441 of JAUJPP010000012.1, read as the reverse complement.
GCCCCAATCTGCAACACTTGACCTTAGGCCCCAATCTGCAACACTTGACCTTAGGCCCCAATCTACAACACTTGACCTTAGGCCCCAATCTACAACACTTGACCTTAGGCCCCAATCCGTAGTTCTCTTCTTATGATAAAAACAAAAGGAACTTCAAGGTTTTCAACATTCGATCTTTGGTTTGCCTTCAAGTTTAGTGGTGCTTCACAAAATTGTAAAAACTGGGAGTTTGTAAGTGACCAATGATACCCACCCATATGAAGCTATCTTTGATGTTTACGTTTCAGATGGGAGCCGCGGTGGCCCAGTGTGTTAGATGTTTAGTCGCTAACCTGAAGATCTAGGATTCAATCCCGACAAGATTTCCCTTTTTGAACCCTGCATTTTATTGCTCGACTTCCTTAGCCCCATTAGCCCATAAGGTGTGGAAGAGTAGGACGTAAAACTCTATTCAATTCATTTCATTTTGTAAAACGATCACCATGATCGGCTATTAACTAGCGCTCGTTAATGTCAATTGTAGATTAGATCTTTTTGTATCAAATATCAACAAAATTCTTTCAGAAATTCATTTATGTTATGAATAGACTGTATCTGTTTAAAGTATCTGTCTAGCTCGTCGCCAGGACTGAATTTGTACTGGGGTCGTTATTTTTGTCTTGTTTCTCCCCCTCCCTCAGGAAATTTCGAAATCTAGAAGCCCGGAGAACGTTTTTCTGACGATTCCTAGGCACCAAATCCCATTCAATAAGTTCGTCTTTTTGAAAGATACATAACGAAAAAAAAAAAACAAGGCACCCACCAGCAATTCTGCCTTGACAACGGGGCTTTTGAGGTTATCTGGTTCTATAAGGTGTTTGTTGGTTAATAGTAAACAGTAAACCTCGGCCTTATTGTCAAGTAGAAAGGGAAATTGTCGCTTAATAGTTTTCCTCTATATATCGTTACTTTGACCAAACAATTTGTTAACGTTGTCATTAGCAACTATATTCCTCTGACAATGAATTGATTAAGGTTTTAACTTGGTAAATAATATAAAATTGAATCAATGGAGATTTTTTAATTATTATCAAGCTTATGTTTATGCACATCAAATAATGAAATAGATTCCAGGTCCAATGTACGATGATAGGTAGGCTTAGTCTTCACCAAGTTCTTAGTTGTGCTGCAGCTAACCAGCACCATCGTCAGGGTGTGGTCCACAGAGGCTGGGTCTCGGCTAGAGAATTAAAACCCCCTCCAATAATTGCCCCCCAGCAAAACCCTCTTCAGTGAGCAGATTGATTAGTTTACACAAACGAATAAAAAATTAACATTTTGTGATTTTGGCACCTATGAATCGCTAGAAATACGTTCTCTGGATTTCTAGATTCGAAATTGTCTGGGGGAGGGGACATGCGGGACATAAATAACGGACTCTAGTTCCAATTCAGTCCTGGCTGTGCAGATGACTTGGCATTTGCGAATATTTGCCAAGTAATAAAACACCCAAAAATGATAGGAGATTCGGCCTTTTCTTTTGTACCAAATTTGTGAACTGCTGAATTAACGTGAGAAAAAAAACGAGTTATGTACAAAAGTAGCGCAACATTACAATTACATTGATAATACGAGATATATATTTTACAGTAGAAACTAAAATCTAATAGAATTTAAAATCCTCCTAGGACAAAGTTCAATTGGTCCTTGTCCTAGTACAAATTTTAAATTGTCTTAGGAGAAACTAAAATTGAACTTTGTCCTATTTAACATTGTTCTACAACCTTTGTCTGAAAATGTCTAATTCACATACACGAGTTATTTCCCTTTATTCAAAAAAACCTGTTCCATTGCCCCATAGAATATTAGATTAACGCAACTGAAAATTGCAGGAACAATTCAAGAGTGTTACATGAGAACTTTAAGTTTCTTAAAGTGTTGAAAGATTTTTTTTCAAAATATTACAAAACATGCCTTTATGATATATCAAACGTGTAAATTGATATATTTCGCAACAGTTAATATTGAGTGTATAGTACCATGGCGACTATATTGACTATTAATAAAATGTATCAGGAACTATTTGCTTTCAACACATATTTAAAAATACTGTATGCTTATATTTGGGCTTGTGGAATATTTCAGTAGAATTTTGGTTCAAACAATATTTTTATTGGAATAATACGGTACATCATAATTATAGACAAATAAAGTTTCGGATACAAGCCATGTCTTATGTTAATCCCTCACCACGATATAGAGAATATATATCAAAAGATGGTCCAGAAATGAATGGAGTTTTACGTCCTACTCCTCTACACCTAATGGGCTAATGAAGGCGGTTTGTGTGTATTGGGGGAGATTTTGTCAGGACAACGACATTCGCCTCCTCTTTTTGTAATTTCCAACTTCCATTTCTTGGAGGAATTTCAATACTTAGCGCTAAATTGGGAATTGAAGATTGTAGCATTACGGTTAAGCGTTTTTTGTTTGTACGAAAGCAAGGGCACAGGCTCAATTGGGGTATGGATAAGATTATCTGAAAATGTTCGTCCGAATTATTTATTAGAAGCGATTTATTAGAGACAAACTTGTATTTCTTTTAATTGATATATCTGATCTGTGAGCCGTAAAACGCGAGAGTAAATAATTTTTAGTTTCTCCTACATATTATTTGGGAGATGAAATGAAATGAATGGAGTTTTACGTCCTACTCTTCTGCACCTTTTGGGCTAATAAAACATATTGTTTGGACATTTCTGCATAATTGGGTGGATCTTTTGAGAAGGTTTAATAATTTCAAAGGCCTATTGTGTAATTGACTATATAATATTTCCTAATCAATCACACCTGGGGAGTGCACCTCAAAACAATATAATAGACGACATGCCGACTCAAAATTTCATCGGACATACGATGATTAGCGATTTCATATTGAAACAACGACACAACAGTGAATTTATTTCTATAATTCCATGCCTAAAATAGGTTAGATAGAATTAAGCAGTGACGAAATGTCGTGTGGTTTTATAATTATTGATAAACTATAGGATTGTGGGGTTTATTTATAGAACAGTAATTTTTGATATCAATATTTCGTAATATTTAAAGTTTCGTAATATTTATATAGATATGCGTTGTTTATTGAATTTAAGTATTGTGACAACCAATTATTTTATCCCACCCTTTTTATAATAATGGACTGGGCCTTGTTTTCATCTCAAAAGCAGAGCAGACGAGTTCATTTATTGTGAGTAACTAGTGTACTGTGGTGTCCTATTGTGCTTGAACGACTCCTGTTTGTGGAAATTTTACTAAAAAGACGCATGATGGCTGACAGAAAGCAAAGCACAAATGATCAAGATATCGTTTTCGGAGGTAAGCGTTTGAAAACCAGGGCATTATGAATATATAGCTGGGCGTTATCATTGATATACACCGGTGGTTTATTTCATGTTATTATTGCAGTAATGTGAAGAATGACTTATATACTGTATCTATAAAATAGAAATATTACCGTTAGCACAGAATTTAAAACATGTTGTTACTAAGAGTTGCAGACGACTGATCGCATTGCAGATGACTGATCGCGTTTCTAGGCCTACTTGTGTCTTCATTAGCCCACAAGGTGCAGAAGAGTAGGACGTAAATCTCCATCCATTTCATTTCATTTCCATACAGGTAGTCATAAGGTTTTTAAATCCATTGAACTATGCGTCGTTAGGGTAGGGTCCACGGGGACTGGGCAAAAAAAAAATTAGGACCCCAGCACCAATTCATCAGCAAAGGAACTGATGCTTCCCCTGACCCCTGACGTTCTGACTAATAATTCACCTGTGATATTTTTCAAGTAATTAACTGGACACCTGTCGCCAAAACTAAATTTTTTTTCCTGGTTCTTCACCTCCCCCAAGGAAAATTTAGAAAACTGGAAACCCGGTGGATGTATATCTGAAGATTTCAGAGGTGCCAAAATCTCAATCAATCTCTGCTAACTGAAGAAGGTTTGGAGAAAGACAATTAGTGGGGCTAATTTCTAACTAGCTGGGGCCGAGCCCCTGTGGACCCTACTGGGAAAACAGTGCTGTAGACACCAGCTTTACGAGCGGGCTGAATAGGACAGATAATATAGAAAAGAGATCTTCTGTCCATTTTCTGTCGAATTCAGTATTTGTAGTGTGCTCATTTCATGGCATTGCCTGTCTTCATTAGCCCATAAGGTGTAGAAGAGTAGGACACAAAACTCCATTCATTTCACTGTCTTCATTAGCCCATTAGGTGCAGAAGAGTAGGACACAAAACTCCATTCATTTCACTGTCTTCATTAGCCCATTAGGTGTAGAAGAGTAGGACACAAAACTCCATTCATTTCACTGTCTTCATTAGCCCATTAGGTGTAGAAGAGTAGGACACAAAACTCCATTCATTTCACTGTCTTCATTAGCCCATTAGGTGTAGAAGAGTAGGACACAAAACTTCATTCATTTCACTGTCTTCATTAGCCCATTAGGTGTAGAAGAGTAGGATACAAAACTCCATTCATTTCACATGTCTTCTTAGTTGGTGTTAGACGATTTGTAGGCTAAATGTCAAATTGCATTTTCTTGGCATTGTTAAAGATTTATGCATAGAACTGCTTCTTCTCACTTGTGACATTCATAAGTGATCAGATTTAGTGGCACTAAAGATCTGCCATTCATCTGTGACTTCTTAGATTTTTGCGATAGCACCTTCTTCTTATTTACCTGAGTCTACTCTGTAATAGGGTTCAAAGTTCACTATCAAAATTTGAGCCTTCTAATCCATGTGGGTCCAGAAAATTAGTTTTTTTTTGGTAGACCTTATTATCTCCCTTGTTCCATGCAGATGTTTTGGTTGCAACAGTCAAAAACAGTTCATGTCTAGTGGACTTATCTTAGTTTATTTGGCATAAAACCATCATTAGCCATGTTTTACAATATCTGATCATATTCATGGCAGTATCCTGGCAAAATTCCTTCATTGCACACTGCATGGCATTGCTTGTCTTCTAAGATGTAGAAGAGTAGGACATGTTACTATGACTCAACATCAGATTTTTTCCAGGCAGACCCTCCCTTACAAACAAACTTAGCATCTCGAAACATTGTATCACAAGTATTGATAATTTGATGTTAGATTTATATTTGATTGATATTAATAGGATTCAGTTTCAAATATTAAATTAAATTGAAACGGAGATGATTCTATAACAGTGAATTTCTTCACTACAAATAGGAGTAAAGATGAAGACAGAAAGTTGACCTTTGAACCTGTTTACCAGTATCCTATAAGTGTATATCACTTATTCCTCATTTCCTAGTCTTTATTTCTATTGTCCTATTCAAGGCTAGTATCTAGAAATCCTTACTATTACATGTAGATATTTGAGTAAAATTTAGATATTCTATGCTTCTTTAGCCCATTATAACTCCAGTGCCTTTGCTTTCAAAACTTAATCATTAGTACAAAGTTACAACTTTGACTCCTTAAGATGAAATATGGAATCTATAAAATTTATATTTTGAATTTTATTTTTTTGCATGTGTTTTTTGGAAACACTCTAGAAGGCACGGTTCTTGATGAATTTTAAGGAAACTTGTGAAGGATTGAACTCTGTTGAGAAAAAAAATCTGATAATATTTAATATGGGTTTCTCTTGGCCTTGACCTTTTTTTTCAATTTTTTTGAAATTTCGTGTTTTTTTATTATAATTTTGTTTATTCTTTGTATTTTCAGCCAGTGAAAATGAAGATTCTAGTGGAGGATGTGCTATTATTTTGACTATTTTATCCTATTTTTTTGTTATCGTGACCATACCATTTTCATTATGTATCTGTATAAAGGTGAGTACAAATTTCACAGAGCTTAATTTCTAGTTTCCTCTTTAAAAGCAGAGTAGGGTGTAAAACTCCATTCATTTTTATTTTATTTCTTCATAAGCAAAGTTCAAGATAAACTTCATTATTACAAATTTCAAATAATTGAAGAAAGGTAATCCATCTTTTAATTAACTGAAGAAAGGTAACCCATCTTTAAATCCATCATTAAAATAATTTAAGAAAGGTAACCCATCTTTAAAATAATTGGGTTACCCGTCTTTAAAATGATTGGGTAACCATCTTTAAAATAATTGGGTAACCCATCTTTAAAATAATTGGGTAACCCATCTTTAAAATAATTGGGTAACCCATCTTTAAAATAATTGGGTAACCCATCTTTAAAATAATTGGGTAACCCATATTTAAAATAATTGGGTAACCCATCTTTTAAATAATTAGGCAACCCATCTTTTGAATAATTAGTACCCTATCTTTAAGGTACCCCATCTTTTAAATTTTTTTTGAAAGATTACCAATTTTTAAAATAATTGAAGAAGGGTAATTCATCTTTAAAATCTGTGGAATTTTTTCAAATAGAAGGAACTGAATATCAGATTTCTAAAAACCAATTAATTCTTTAATCAATTTCAGAACTTAGAAAATTGGACTTTGATAACCTTTAAGTTTACTTGATGGAGTTTCCCTGGCTAGGAACATTTCCTTGTTAGAATTAGACCTGTTCTTATCAGATATTGAGATCTGGTTCAATCTTATCATAGATTCCTGGTATATTCATAGATTTATAAAAGAATTTCAGAAACCCCCAACAAAATGTCTTACATCAACGCATAAAGACAGTGGTCCCTGCAATTCCTTTAAAACTATATGTTTGTTTGCATATTTGGCAAAAGTGAGCTGGGCCAACACTTTGTTTTAATAGAATTGCAGGAACCACAGACGTCTGATTGTAAATTGGAATGGTATAAATTGATGCTATTAGTGTCCCTGATACACACCAAATTTAGGATTCTGTGTCTTACCGACAGGGTCAGCTAAGGGCACCCCCAATTCTCTACGCCCCTGATACTAGTACTTCAAAAAGAGAACACCTGGCACTTTAAAATAAATATTTATTACTAGTTCTATATGAGCCTGGCAGACAATTTAAAATAATGCTAAATATTTCCTTAGCAACCAGAAATAGTTCATTTCTATCTCTTAACAACCATCTATTTATAAATACCTAGATATTCTTTAAGGCTTATCTTAATATTAGATTGCAGGTTAAATTATGGCACTATAAAAAATAAGTTGTTAATTTTAAAGATGGATTCCCACCCCTGAAATAATTTAACATGAAATCATTTATCATTGTGTACCTTATTTGAATCAATGTGGTAACTGTCTGACAAGGGGGTTTTATTTAAACAGCTGAAACCATCTTAATTGGAGTTCATTAAATTACAATGCCAGACTAAATCAGTCGAATGATGTAAAGGGTATTTCGGCAAAGTCACACCTTTAAAATGTCTCCTGATTATCCTCATGTCCTGATTCTGGTAACTAGGTCAGACACTCGTATGAGTTAATGAAAGTATAATTATTGTATGTATATGTTACAGGTTGTTCAAGAATACGAAAGAGCTGTTATTTTTAGACTAGGTCGACTGGTATCAGGAGGGGCCAAAGGACCAGGTACGATTTACTTCTTTCAGATTATTTAATATGAGGTGCAGGTGGGAAGGAACTGTCATGTAAAAAGCGTTTAGTCGTTAGGATTAGACATTAAATCGAGGCCCATGTGCTACAGGCTGTTGAAGTTGAAGTTGGAAATCGCAAAAAGTGTAGGCTAATGCCACTGTCCTGGTAAACTTTCTCTCATTGCATGGCATTGCCTGTCTTCATTATCCCATAAGGTACAGAAGAGTAGGAAGTAAAACTCCATTTATTTTATATTTCAGGTATATTTTTTGTACTACCATGTATTGAACAATATACAAAATGTGATTTAAGAACTATATCATTTGATATTCCACCACAGGAGGTAAGTCAGCTTTCTCTACCCCCTTAGCCGTTTTCTTGACAACTGTCTAGTCCTTCGGATACAGGCTGTGCACATTAAAGATCCCTCTATCACAAAAAGAGTATTTATAAAAAATGAAATAATATACAATATAACAATATACAGTGTATATTTAATAAATCAGGAATAATAAAAGGTATTTGATATCAGGATATTATTGACCAATGAAGCAACCATAAACCAATTTAAAATGTTATCTAAATATCCATTATTTTCTCTATTTACTTGTTTCTACTGGATTCTATTTACTCTCATTATTGAAATCAATTATTGAATTTCATGGGAGACAGCTTAGACCAGTCTGAATACTTTACTGTTTTACAGTAAGGTGAAGACAGTGTTGGAAACAAAAGCAAGAAAGTATTTATCAATTTAGGTTCACAGTTAAGGATCCTTTCTATCAACTGGTCCTTGTCCTAACGTCTAGGTAATGATTTTACAAGGGTAACATCTTTGGTTCACAGGATCCTTTCTACCAGCTGGTCCTTGGCCAAACCTCTTGGTATTGATTTAACAAGGAAAACAAACTTAGGTTCTTAGTTAAGGATCCTTTTCTACCAGCTGGTCCTTGGTCAAACCTCTTGGCATTGATTTAACAAGGAAAACAAACTTAGGTTCTTAGTTAAGGATCCTTTCTATCAGCTGGTCCTTGGTCAAACCTCTTGGCATTGATTTAACAAGGAAAACAAACTTAGGTTCTTAGTTAAGGATCCTTTTCTACCAGCTGGTCCTTGGTCAAACCTCTTGGCATTGATTTAACAAGGAAAACAAACTTAGGTTCTTAGTTAAGGATCCTTTTCTACCAGCTGGTCCTTGGTCAAACCTCTTGGTATTGATTTAACAAGGAAAACAAACTTAGGTTCTTAGTTAAGGATCCTTTTCTACCAGCTGGTCCTTGGTCAAACCTCTTGGCATTGATTTAACAAGGAAAACAAACTTAGGTTCTTAGTTAAGGATCCTTTTCTACCAGCTGGTCCTTGGTCAAACCTCTTGGCATTGATTTAAAAGGATAACAACTTAGGTTCACAGTTAAAGATCCTTTTCTACCAGCTGGTCCTTGGTCAAACCTCTTGGCATTGATTTTATAAGGATAACAACTTAGGTTCACAGTTAAAGATCCTTTATACCAGCTGGTATTAGATGGACAGATCTGTTTCTGCGATCAAGTACATGTGATCAAATGAAATACATATCTTTCGAAATCAGAAAGTTCAAACAAACATATTCAGCTCATTAGTAGACTAGTCCTGTTTGTAATAATGTGTAAAATATAAACTAGTAATGGATATTATTGATTATCCAGTATTTATCAAAGGTTTATATATTAGGTTGATAATGCCGCGTATTATCAACTTGAACTAATCAATATCAACAGATAATTATGATTCAATATCACCTACTGTATTATTAATAACAATAATCTTCTATAATATACCTTCATTTACAGAAAATGGGCTCTACTTAGTAAAAACATTGGGCTTAGTTAGAAAATACATTGGGCTTTCTCAGATACTGGGCTCAACTTAGTAAATACATTTGGCTTACTTAGTAAATACATTGGGCTCTCCCAGATATTGGGCTAAACTTAGTAAATACATTAGGCTTTCTCAAATACTGGGCTCAACTTAGTAAATACATTGGGCTTAGTTAGTAAATACATTGGGCTTTCCCAGATACTGGGCTCAACTTAGTAAATACATTGGGCTTATTTAATAAATACATTGGGCTTTCCCAGATACTGGGCTCAACTTAGTAAATACATTAGGCTTTCTCAGATACTGGGCTCAACTTATTTATTACTTTGGGCTTTCTCAGATACTGGGATCAACTTAGTCAATACATTGGGCTTTCCTAGATACAAGGCTCAGCTTAGTCATGTGAAAAATAACTGATTTGAATGAATTATTGAAGGGTTATCTAAAACACAAGGCTCTAAGGCCCATTTTCATTACCAACCTGCGTACTTTATCAAGGAAGACAATTTTTTCATTTCGTTAATTTATTCAAATTAATGCAGGCTTATGTGTTTTTCCATGATTATCTTAAGTGACTCATGGGAGGTTTTCTAACTAAGATAAGCAGTCCCAAGTAAATGCCGAGCCTCGGAGGCCCCAGGGGTGTAACTTGAGGGTGGATGCATCAAAAGGAAATTATTGTCAGTTGTTAAAAGCTTTTTGAACAACAACATTTAACTCATTGATGTTATTAAATAAATAATGAGACAATAAATGTATCTAGCTTTGTAATGGGAATTGATTTTTGACATCAACACGGACTGTTTTCCTTTATTGTATGTTTGAAGGTGCAGTACTTTATTGGCTGTACTTAAAGGGCTGTAGATATACCTGCTGTCATAAATAATATAAAAGAATCCTTATATAATCTTATAAAAACACAAAAACTTAGTAATTATCCATAAAAATGCATTCGATTATTGAAAAACCCTTCATAAAGCCTGATTAAGCCTTTTTTCATAAATACTTAGTTTTGTGAGTTTACCAGATTGTACAGAGATTCTGTTACTTTATGACACCAGGTAAGTTCACTGATGAATATATACTCATATTGACCATTCTTGAGAACTTATATTTTATATCCAATCTAAGACTTGGTATCACTGTAATTGTGTTCACAGTTAGTTTGAAGTTCTAGGAAATTTAGCCAAATAAACATTGATTTTTTGAAATATTTCGTCAAGCACAAGATAATTACAAATTGTAGGATCTTTTTTTTCCATCTGAGACCACACTTGTGGATAATTATATTAAGAAAACTTCAGAAAATTGAATTTTCTATTTAATGCTTTATTTATTGCCGATGAGTTTGACGCAAAAGGTACATTAAGTTTTTGAATAATAACTCATGAAGTGAATTATATATTTATTAAAGGGATACAGGCGGCATTTTTTCGACCAATCATATTTCAATCTCAGAAACGGAAATTTTTAAGCTGAGCTAATCAGTAACAGTGTTCAAAGCTCACCGTCAAAATTTGAGCCTTCAAATCTACGCGTTCCATAATTATCCGCATTTGAAAGTTGGAATTACGACTCGTATTTTGATTTGACTACGCGATCTATAGAAATAACATATATAATAGAAATAGTAGGAGAACTTTCTAATTAAAGGTATATTTAAAGGGATAATGCGATTTTCATACATTTCTAGTACATCTGAAGACTATTAACATTTTCAAGAACCAAATCAACCCACGAAAATGCCGTCTGAGCCCCTTTAATAATTAACTTTGATTCAGTGGCATTTAGAAATACACCAAAACAAGAAATATGGTAAAAATTTTGAAGTTACTATCATACTTTTCATGAACTGATAAGATCATTATATGCCTTAGGTACAATATGTTGGCTAAACCAGCACTGCATTGCACAATTTCCATTTAAAACAAGTTTATTGCTTTGATAGAAAGCTAGTTTTATTGATGGATTTTGATTTTGAGTCTTCGCAATTACCCAATGATGAACCCTATTGAAAATCAGCAAAAATTTGTCTATTTATCGATAATTCTTGTCAACCTCCTGTTCGAATTGGCTACCATTACAAATTTTAATGACAAATCAATCCTTAATAAGGGGTTGACCATTGTATAATAGGGAACTCTTTATGAGGTCATTGTATATTTATAGATATCACATTTCAAGGGGAATCCCTTTGATGATTACATAAATATAGGTCATATTTATATTCACTGATAAATTGTGTGTTTTGGCTGAAGAATACAGTCAACTGTTGATAAAATCAATATAAATTTACAGGCCAACTACTATCTTATATATCAAGTATAGAATAGGAATAAATTTTATTTAAATCATTAAATAAAGTAGAGTTTTACACCCTACTCTACTGCACCTTATGAGTTAATGAAGATGGGCAACACCAAGCAGTATGCAATGAAGGACATTTTGCTGAGACAGCAGTATAAGCCTACTCTTTTTGCGATTTCAACTGTCGATGGATCTTTAACTTCCATAGTCTGTAGCATTGTCCCATCTGAACAACTAGCTGCTTTTCCATTGTGTTCTTTGCATCAGCTTTGTGTTATTACCGTCGCCCATCTGTAAATGGGTACTGATAATCGGGAAGTTGTAAAACTCTAGTTTTATATCCTGATATTTGAAGGCAGATCTGATGATTTTATTTCATGAACTGTATGTTTGTCTGTAGAACCAACACAAGCATGCAAATACAGTGGAAGGCTAATCTCATTTGCGTAGTTTAGAACAACTAATTCCTGGTATTTGTCCAGCAGCATTCTCAATTGGCACTTCATTATTCAAGATCCATCAATTACTGACAAACCAAGTGGTCATTACTGTGAGATTGATGTCTGCAAGTCACTTCTCTATCAATTACTACAAGTCAAGTATCATTGACTTCTGACTCAGTCTTAACCTAGCCAATACATCTTCTATACAATGTTATACCATCTTCACAATGTTATACTATCTTCACAATGTTATACCATCTTCACAATGTTATACCATCTTCACAATGTTATACCATCTTCACAATGTTATACCATCTTCACAATGTTATACTATCTTCACAATGTTATACTATATTCACAATGTTATACTATCTTCACAATGTTATACTATCTTCACAATGTTATACCATCTTCACAATGTTATACTATCTTCACAATGTTATACTATCTTCACAATGTTATACTATCTTCACAATGTTATACTATCTTCACAATGTTATACTATCTTCACAATGTTATACCATCTTCACAATGTTATACATCTTCACAATGTTATACGATCTTCACAATGTTATACGATCTTCACAATGTTATACGATCTTCACAATGTTATACCATCTTCACAATGTTATACCATCTTCACAATGTTATACCATCTTCACAATGTTATACCATCTTCACAATGTTATACCATCTTCACAATGTTATACCATCTTCACAATGTTATACATCTTCACAATGTTATACATCTTCACAATGTTATACCATCTTCACAATGTTATACCATCTTCACAATGTTTTACTACCATCTTCACAATGTTATACCATCTTCACAATGTTATACCATCTTCACAATGTTATACCATCTTCACAATGTTATACCATCTTCACAATGTTATACTATCTTCACAATGTTATACATCTTCACAATGTTATACATCTTCACAATGTTATACGATCTTCACAATGTTATACGATCTTCACAATGTTATACATCTTCACAATGTTATACCATCTTCACAATGTTATCCATCTTCACAATGTTATACCATCTTCACAATGTTATACATCTTCACAATGTTATACCATCTTCATGTAATACAATGTTATACCATCTTCACAATGTTATACCATCTTCACAATGTTATACCATCTTCACAATGTTATACCATCTTCACAATGTTATACATCTTCACAATGTTATACGATCTTCACAATGTTATACGATCTTCACAATGTTATACTATCTTCACAATGTTATACTATCTTCACAATGTTATACTATCTTCACAATGTTATACTATCTTCACAATGTTATACTATCTTCACAATGTTATACTATCTTCACAATGTTATACTATCTTCACAATGTTATACTATCTTCACAATGTTATACCATCTTCACAATGATATATATTATAAAAGGAAATCATACTTTCACTCGCTGAACAAGATCGCAACCTACAGCCAACATTTGCTTGACGTAACTGAGTTAATGATGTCATGTAAATACCAATGCTCTAACAACTATGCTATTATACCCATCAATGATGTCAATATAAGTAGATTTGATCCGTTCTGGTGGCTATTTTCAGAGATACTATGTCACTATGCTATTTATTCTATCTTGTTTTTCGGGAGCTCTAACTGACTGTGCTATTACATGTATACCCATCAATGATATCAATATAAGTAGATTTGATCCGGTGGCTATTTTCAGAGATACTATGTTATTTATTCTACAGGTGTTAACAAGAGACAGTGTAACAGTCTCGGTGGATGCTGTGGTGTACTATAAAATATCCAACCCTACCGTGTCTGTAGCCAATGTTGAAAACGCTGCTCACTCTACCCAGCTCCTTGCTCAAACAACTCTTAGAAATGTCTTGGGTACCAAAAACTTAACGGAAATTTTGTCGGAAAGAGATGCCATCAGTCAAGATATGCAGGTAAGTCTCGAGTTTTATTCAAACACCTGAATATAATCAGTTAGAAGAGAGAGTGACAAAGCTTAATTTAGAGATCTGAGCCAAGGGTGCTGAAAATGCAGTGTGCAATAGGGAAATTTTGCCAGGACAGCAGTATAATCTTACTCTTTTGTGATTTCCAACTGTTGAGGGATCTTAAACACATGGTGCCTCAATTTATTGTCACATCAGAGCAACAAGACACCTTTTCAATGACAGTCTCTCAGACCTGCTTAACTGACAAGGGGAAACCAGTCCTAAAAACCACAAAGCAGTATGCAATGGGGCAAGAATTTTGCAAGGAAAACTTTATTCATCTTTATCGATTGGTCTTAAACAAACAAAGCATGATAGAGATTGATCAATCCTGCATAAGATTTGTTCAAAACAAGGCATGAATAAGGTAGTAATAGATAGATATTCACAAGTATTGATATGTTGTTAAATGAGGTGTGCTGAAAGGTGAAGGTCATCAATTCACCTCTTCTTCCTTTCTATATGAACTGTCCATCACTGTGGCCTTGACCTTGGTGTGAAATGATGCATCAATAATGAATGATAGAAGTGATATATGAGGTTAAATTAGTAAATAAGTATTAAGTCCATTAATGATATACATGGATAAACAGTGTTATAGTGGATATTGATACGGTTATTGACTTGAGGCCCTAATGTGATAGAATTTAGAATTTCTTTAATTAACTTTTAGTTTGGTCACCATTAGCTTAAACTCGTAACAACTCAAGTAACATGTTACAATTATCACTTAGTAGCTTATCTGTCACTAAGCCCACTGATATTCCCAACAGTTGAATTGGTACTAGATTTTCTAGCTTGTTCATGTACTCTTGGAGGAAGCCATGATGGCTGAGTGAGATGCTAGTATGCTAACCTGAGGGTCCAAGCTTCAATCATGTTACAAAGCCTACTGATATTCCCAAAAGTTGAATTGGTACTTGATTCCCTGGACCCTCCTTATGTACTCTGCCAGAGAGCTGCAGTCGTTCAGCTAGTAACATGCTAGCATGCTAACCTGAGGATCCAGGGTTCAATCCTGTTTAAGTCTAGATGGACTTCAGGATTGTTCAACCCGGTTTCTCCCCTTGTCAGTGATACAGGTCTGATGGTGGGACAATAAACTGAGGTCCTGTGTGCTACAGGCATAGCATGTCAAAGATCCCTCGACAGCTGTTCTGTGAAATCAATGAATATAGAAAGTTACCCTACCTAATCTCACAGTAAAGTTTTAAATATATATTTTTTTCAGAATACTTTAGATGAAGCTACTGATAGATGGGGGATCAAAGTTGAACGTGTTGAAATGTAAGTAATAATTTCATTAGAAGGGGAGAAATTTAGAATTAATCGAGATGAATTTTAATTAGTTAATTAGTTCTAGAAGAAGAAACGTGTAGCATGTTGATAACTAGCAAGGCACCCCTTAACTTTCTATTGAACTCTTCCACACATGCATACTCTCTATTGATATGATGCTGTATATGTATAATTGGAAGAGCTCATTTGTAAAATAAGGGTGTTTATCAAAATACTTAGTATATATTTCATTGTTTATTACAGTAAAGATGTACGTTTACCTGTACAGTTACAGAGAGCTATGGCTGCTGAAGCAGAGGCTGCCAGAGAGGCCAGAGCTAAGGTAAGGAAATCAGATTTAAGGCACATACGAGAACGCGTTTGACCTAGTTACCAGAATCAGGACACGAGAATGATAATGGGACATTTTAAAGGCGTGAACTCGCTGAACTATTTCATATTCGGGAAAATTCAGAGAAATTTACCAATGGCGATATCATTGCTGCCAGCTACTTCTGTCTCACATCAACATTCCTTTTTTAAGACCACCCTTTAATTGTATCTCTGTATTATTTTTCAGGTCATTGCTGCTGAAGGAGAACAAAAAGCATCCAAGGCTTTAAAAGAAGCAGCCGACATCATGGCCGACTCACCTGCAGCATTACAGCTCAGATATTTACAAACACTGAACTCAATTTCCGCTGAGAAAAATTCCACCATCATATTCCCCTTACCCATGGATTTACTCAGTCACTTCGTGAAGTAGGCCTGAGTACGAATAAAGATTTGTAAATAAGCAAACAGCACGATTTTTTTTGAAGAATGCATTGGACAAATTATAAGGAACCTTAGAGTTCTTCATAAGAACTCTTTGTATATTTATTTAACAATTTTAATTAAGCCATCTTTGCTCATTTAATAGAAAGAAGAACTTTAAGGAAATCTTCAAACTTGGCCATAATCAGTCTTCGTTCATCAGTTACTTACCTGGTGTTAAAATTATACGGCAGAATCCCTCTATAATCTAATAAACACCTAAGCTTAGATGTGTTTTTCTTATTCGATAATAACTTAGTTTAATAGATATATGGTGTTATATAGAGATTCTATTCTTTAGTCATACACCTAGTAAGTCTAACTGATGAATATATACTCTTATTGACCAGTTTAACAGATATATCATGTTATATAGAGATTATATTGTTTAGTTATGACACCTGGTAAGTCTAACTGATGAATATATACTCTTATTGACCAAGTTCAACAGATATATCATGTTATATAGAGATTATATTGTTTAGTCATGATACCTGGTAAGTCTAACTGATGAATATATACTCTTATTGACCAAGTTTGAAAATTTTATGTCCATTATAGGTAGTAATACTAATGGCAAATTCATTGACTTTTTTATCATAATATTTAATATCTATTGTTTTTTTATTATTTGCATAATATACTGGTATTTTTAAGACAGAAATGTAATCGGACTATTTCGGTAGTTAAAGAATATATTGTTTATAATATGATAAGTATTTTTTTTTTTCATTGTTTCTGATTTTATTTTTGATATTTTAGCATAATATTTAAAGGAAAACATCTTTTGGGTCAAACACTCCTGCACACGGGGGCTGGGCCGTGGTAAGTTATTCTCCTCTCTCCAAACCTTCTTCGGTTAACAGAGATTGATTAATTTACTAAATATGATGAACATTTTGAATGGGATTTCGGCGCCTTGGAATCTCAAGGATTGAAATATTGAAAGATATATAAAGAAAAAGATTTGTTCCATGAGGGTTTTTGAAATTTTCTTTTTGGTAAATATTATAGTATCAATATAATGTAATATAATAAAGGCCAGTACTGTATTTGCTTTAATTTTTGAAGACAGGCTTTAGGTCAACTTATCAAAAATTTCTTTTCTTAACACCTTGTGTTCATGTAGGCCTACCGATACATTTATCGTTACATATGTTTATGGTATTAAGAAGTGCTATATGCTCATGGAAATATTGGCACACTTGATAATTAGAGAACCTCTTACGAGTCTTTCTTGACATAAAAAATATCACCACCAATATAAAAGTGAAAAACTCTGAGGCTCTGTCCGTTTTTTTTTTGTGTTAATATTTTATATATCAAGAAAGACAAGTTTGAGATTTTATTTATCACCCAATATCACAGTTAGTTAATAAAGAAATAAATAATATTGGTATATTTAGCGTTATCTCGTAGGAGATATAGCGCAGTTGATAAACTAATTTTCATCTTTAATTATATGGAATCATCCCCAAGTCATTTGTAAATACTTTACACATTATCATATATTAACTTAATAAAACATTTTCTTTTCTTTATATTGTTTTTTTGTTAACCCGCCCCCCCCCCCCCCCCCTCTGTCAGTGATACAGGTCTGAGGGACTCGCATGGAAAAAGGGGCTAGTCTTTCGAATGGGACAATAAACCGATGCCTTGTGAGTGTGCTACTTCAGGCATCAATCAGTATCTTCACCTCGGCAGTAAAACAATAAAAATTTCCAATGGCTTGTAGCTCCAGACCCCAGGCTTAGATCAGAACTAAGGGAGCCTGAAAGATTTAATCAAGCTTAAAATACTTCCCTCTGACATGAGGCTATGTGTGTTGCTACCTTGGAAGATTTTAACTGATTTAGGCCTAATCAATGAAATGCCAACCTCCACATTCCTTAGGCCTGTAACAAATTCGAATGGCCATAGATTGTAGATGAGGCATAGAGCCATTATAGTTAACATGAGCTTTAATGATAACAAATGAGTCAAACAGTTTTTAAAAAATTATTAGAAAGCCCTCACCTCAATCTCGGAAAAGGACAAGTCCTGAACAGCAGAAACCATGATATAAGGGAAGTAACTCTTGTTTTCATAACAGGACTGGTAGACCGTGACTATCAATCAATAAGTGACTTGATAGTGGAGACACAAAGTGGGTGTGGCAGCTGTGGATTGTAGAGAATTTTAGGAAGCTGAGCTGTCAACTTGATCTGTAGACGAGACCTATTAAACCTAACCAAAACATACTAAGGTAATATTAGGGATATTTGTAATAAATCTTTTAGTAATTGCTTGCTTACGACCTGTCATATTTTTCTGTCTTTGCTGGTCCAGGAAGTCTAATAAGGAATGTTTTAGCTTAATTGATATGAGTAGCACCGGACAGGGGGGGAGGGGGTGAGGTTTGGCTGGTGATGGTTGGTCAAATCCAGATTGACAATTTTTTTCGGGGGGGGGGGGGATTTCTACCTAGTTTCTTGAGTTTCTTAGCTTCTTTTTTCTTGCAATTTTTGTGTTAAATTGAAATTAACCCCCAAGGTAGGCCTACTACTAAGAGCTTTTGATATTGCCAACCATTGCAAAAATTATAATCAATATGATAGCACGGGTTTGAACTTATGAATGGCATTCCAACTAACAAATGCCAGTAAAATCTGCATTCCATCCATAGATATACAATCTTTTCAACAACACAAAAAACGAAAAAAATTGTTTTGCATTAAAAGGACTTCACTTAAAATCAATCAATTTAGTTTTGCCGTCAGTGAGGCATGTCAAAGGGGCTGACATAAACAATGTGACTAGTAATTCAGATGGGACAATAAAATAATAAAGACGGGCAACGCCCTGTTGTGTTCAACGAAGGAAATTTTCCCAAGACAGCAGCATTAGCCTACTCTTTTTGCAATTCAACTGTCAAGGATCTTTACATGCACATTCTGACTCACACAGGGCCTTGGTTTATTGCCCCATCCAAAGGACTAGACACTTTTT
Organism: Nipponacmea schrenckii; assembly: GCA_030562195.1. Classification (NCBI taxonomy): domain Eukaryota; kingdom Metazoa; phylum Mollusca; class Gastropoda; family Lottiidae; genus Nipponacmea; species Nipponacmea schrenckii. The sequence continues at coordinate 23,571,229 of JAUJPP010000012.1, read as the reverse complement.
CTCTGCAGCCCCTCCAACCTGCTTCACTGACAAGGGGAAACCAGGTTGAAACATCCAAAAGTTCATCTCCAGGATTCCTGGACCCTCAGGCTAGCGAGCTAGACTCTAACTCACCGAGCCACCGTGGCTCCCATGAGATAATAGTAAATACTGGTAAAACAACATTTATTATGTAGATGAAGTAGAGAGAAAACTAACATGACAAGGTAGGGTTACTTGTGTCGTATTGCACTTGACATTGTTCAATATGCATTGTTTGTTTATAATGATGAACTTGTAGAATTGTCTTCACCTTCTTATTTTTAGCCTTAACCCTTTGAACCCTGAGTGTAATTTAGATAGAACGTCATATACCCTGAGCTCCAAGCAATATTTCTTAATTTGTATGACGTTAACGTTGTATGACGTCACTTGACAACAGCCGGTTTACCGGCTTCTAGGGTATATATCATATAAGGATGAGCCGGTTTACCAGCTTCTAGGGTATATATCATATAAGGATGAGCCGGTTACGGCTTCTAGGGTATATATCATATAAGGATGAGCTGGTATACCGGCTTCTAGGGTTGAAAGGGTTAAATCTTATACAGTCGTAGCCCCGTCACCAGGACAGAATATCATTAATGGGGTCTTAATCTTCTTATCTATCATTAAGGAATTTCCAAAATCAAATTTTCCCAATCAATATGCCCTCTCTGCTTACTGAAGGGACAATGGTGAGGCAGTATTTCATAGGTAGGGTCCAGCCCCTGTTGACCCCACCCTGTGCAGTCATCTTAAAGGAACAGGTTTGCTTATTTTTTGGAGGGATGACTTTGGGTGTTTTGAATATTTGTAAGTACTCCTTTACAGAGAATTGTATTTATAAGGGAAGGGGGAAATAGTAAAAATTAATAAAGGGAAGGGGGTAATAGTAAATTCCAAAGGGGACTGACGGTAATGCAATTGATCAAGGACCCTGAAAGAGGTAGTAGAAAGAAAGCTAGTTAAACTATCACTGCAGGTTGTATGCATCATGAGAATTAGAACTGACTGTGTGCTACCTTTGTCAAAATAACATTACAGCTACAAGACAAATAAACGAGTGCACTTTATTAACTGACTTACATACAAGAAAGGTTGAAAATAGGAAGATCAAAGCTAGATGAGTTTTTTTACCTCAAATCCTTCATTAAATAAAGAATTTTGTCATTTCTTACAAGATGTGTTAACATGAGACAATTATTGTTTAGAGTCGTTCGTCTAGATTGCCTTGTATTAAGTTATGCAGATTTGATATGGCTGCACACAACTGTAAAGACTAGGTGCTTTATCCTTGAAAACTTAACTTAAGATGATTTTAGTTTTCCTGTCATTTGGGACCATCATTGAGCACTGCATGGTGTAACCATTAGGCCATAAGGTGTAGAAGAGTAGGACATAAAAAGCCACCTCATTTCATTTTGAAGAAACATTGAAGAGTGAAGGCTATAAATTACATAATAAATTCAAACCTTGGTAATTTTATGAAAAAATCAGTTGTCTAGGAAACAGGTTTAATTTATCATAATATTTCATGGTTATAATTATCAATTATTGCATTTATTACCAGAGATTTCAAACCAAATTTATTCGGTAATTAAAAGCAAATTTTCACAGACAGAATATGTAGATTGATTCTGTGACCTAGCCATTTTTATTTTTTTCGTTTGGTTTGTTCATACACAAACATGCCTGACTTAGTTACTAGAATCAGGACACGAGGGCAATTAGGAGACAATTTAAAGACGTCACCTCACAGAACTACTTATCTATATGTATATATCTGAAACTTATATTTTATATGATGTTCTTTCATCGCCTAGAGAGCTCTAAAAATTTTAAACTTTAAAACACAATTTATTGGATTAAAACAACATACAGTGAAACTCCTCTAAACCAACAGGCTGTCGGACCCTTGATAAAGACCGGTTTCAAGAGGGTGTGGTTTGGATTGGTTTCACTGTATCATTTATCTTCTTGGTGCCAAATTTCCTGGACCTCTCCTGATTTGTGTCAATCAGGACATACTATCAGGAATTCTTGTATTTTGTGTCTAATTTAGTTGAATACTTGAAGTACTTGACTTGCCCATTGAAACTAGTATTAAACCATCCTGTACAGTTAAACTCACATTTCCTGTACTTCATTTTAAAAGTTCGTATTTATTTGTGAAATGAATGGAGTTTTACGTCCAACTATTCTGCACCTTATGGGCTAATGAAGATGGGTGAAGCCATGCAGTGTGCAATGATGGAAATTTTCGTCAGGGTGGCATAATGCTACTCTTTTGCGATTTCCAACTGTTGAGAGATTTTTAACGTTCCCAGCCTGTAGCACACAGGGCCTTAGTTTATTGTCCTATCTAAATGACTAGATGCTTTTTCCATGTCACTCCCTGAGACACAGTGACAAGGGGAAACATTGAACCTTGAACCCTCAGGTTAGTGAACAACCCTTATCTAACTGAGCCACTGCGGCTACCTTACTGACAGTATTGAAGTATTATCAGGACCTTAGCCTGGATTGAACCCTGGATTAAACCCTGGACCTTCAGGTTAGCTAGCAAGTGTCTACCCCACTGAGCCACCATGGCTGCCTGGTACAAAATCAAGGTTGAATGAAACTGTTGTTATAAATGACAAAATTCCATAATTCCATTAGAATGAGATGGCTGTTAGTAAATATAAATGGATGTCACATAAGTTTAAAATTTGTTCCAGTGAATAATTTATTGATTTTGAGCTTGGTATGCACAAAACTAGACTATATTAGCTTTATTAGTGCCTGTACTATGGCTCAGTACTATTCCTTTGATTTCGGTAAGTTGCACATCGTTTTTTATATGTAACGTGCAACTTGCAACATACGTCCAATTGTGTAGGGATTTCAGTTAGCTGCACATCCTTTTCTATTTCTATTCAAATGTTAACGGAGCAACATATGTCCATTTGTGTTTGGATATTTCTGTAGGTGTTAGGTTATGGTGAGGATTTCAGTAAGTTCTTTTTTTGACATGCAACATGTTTTGAAATTTCTGTTGATGTCCTTGCATGTATAAGGTTGTGGTAGGGTATTGAATCTCCGTTTGAAATTACTGTAGATGTTTGAAGGTCCGATTGTTTTGTCGTTGTGACGTATATTCAAAAAGTTAAAGTTCCTATTATGACAACTGTTACCACACATTCATGGCATTTTTACTCATATTAAATTAATTAAATTTCCCTTTTATTGCTGCTCTACATGCTTCTTAGGGCTGTGCACGTTAAAGATCTCTCGACAGTTGGAAACGCAAATCGTCTTCTTTAGCCCAAAAGGCGCAGAAGAGTAGAACATAAAACTCATATCATTTCATTTACATTTACATGCTGGCTCGCCTGCTAACCTGAAGGTCAAGGGTTCAATCTTGGTGAAGGTCAAGATGAACATAATGTTCGTTCATTTACTAAATTACAATATGACTGGTGTCTTTACAGAAAGAAAGATGAGCACTGAAGTAGAAGTGGTAGATGGAGCTGCCTTCACAGAAGCCATTAAATCAGTCAGAAACGATTCGACAGACGACACTTACGCTGTGTTTGGTCATGATGGTGAGGACCCTAATCGTATCAAGGTCATCAACGTGGGACAAGATACGTCGGAGATAGCTTCCTACATGGACGATTCTCAAATACTTTATACTTTTGCCAGATTTGTAACTAAATTTGACATGTCGTCTACTGTTAAATTTGTCTATATAAGATGGTAGGTATTTTTGATAGTTTGCCCTTTGCCTTTGTTTCATTTTAAACTCCATAATGATGTAATTTGAACATGGAGCACATATATAAAACAAGATAATAATTATTAGATAAATACATACAAATACATGGGAACATAACGTAACAACACAAGTTACACACTTCTTTAATACATGGGAACATGGAAACGATATTTACCAATAAAAAAGTGTGTAACTTGTGTTGAAATGTTATATACCCAAGTATTTAAGACACATGTAACTTGTGTTGAAGTCTTATGTACCCATGTGTTAAAGACACATGTACCTTGTGTTGAAGTGTTATGTACCCATGTGTTAAAGACACATGTACCTTGTGTTGAAGTGTTATGTACCCATGTATTAAAGACACATGTAACTTGTGTTGAAGTGTTATGTACCCATGTATTAAAGACACATGTAACTTGTGTTCAAGTGTTATGAACCTGTGTATTCTATTTCTAGGGTAGGAGATAAGGTACCAATAGCTAGAAGAGGTAAATATGGTGTTATAAAAGGAAGTGTAGAGAAACTGTTTGATCCTTACCATATTCTAGTAGAAACTAACACTACGGAAGACTTGGATACCGAGAAAATTTTACGTCAGGTTTGTACATGAAGTACATTGAATAATCCTTAAGCGACATTTCGGGATAGGAAGCACATGAATAATGAACAGTTTTTATGGTATACTACTCCTCAATTTAATACAATAATACACAACGTTTCAAATAATTACACTATCGTCATCAACTAAATGTTATTAATTGAGGAATATACCATAAAAACTGTGTTTATTATTCATGTAGTACAAAATACAGTACTTTTACAATTATACTGATTCAAATCTTGGAAATATAAAATTCTGGTACCATGGACAGTAGAATTTCCTTAATGTTTTCATTGTATAATAAGGTTTAATTTGATGGGCGGGGCTTCATCAGTGCTATAACTAGGTTTAATCATAATTATAGCACGGTTTACTCTACAATTCTATAGACGATGGGAGTGGCAGTTTTGCCAGGGTGAGCTAAAGATCTTTAAATAGAAGCTCATATTTAAATTTCTTGCGTAGCAATTAGGAATTGGAGAATATATATCTAAACATAATTATATGGATAACAATTACTTTATTAAATAACTTGTGACGTTCGACGAGGGTACTCCTATCTTTATCAACCAAAGATGATAATATTTAATAAAGAAATTGTTATCAATATGATTGTGTCTAGAAACACAGCTTATATTGTTTTGTAGTTTGATCCTGAAAGCTCTATACCAGATGAATCTGTAGTAGGTATTGTCTCTACGCGTGAACAAATCTCAGCATGTGGTGATCTGTCTGTCTTTATTCCAACAGTAAGGGTGACAAGGTACATCTTCTGGAATTCTGTTGAAGACTTCATTTGGGTCCTGTTTAAGACTTCTTTGGGTCCTGTTTAAGACTTCTTCTGGGTCCTGTTTAAGACTTCTTTTTGGGTCCTGTTTAAGATTTCTTTTTGGTCCTGTTTAAGACTTCTTTTGGGTCCTGTTTAAGACTTCTTTTTGGTCCTGTTTAAGACTTCTTTTAAGTCCTGTCTAAGACATTTTCTGGGATCCTGTTTAAGACTTCTTTTGGATCCTGTTTAAGACTTCTTTTAAGTCCTGTCCAATACATTTTCTGGGATCCTGTTTAAGACTTCTTTTGGGCCCTGTTTAAGACTTCTTTCTGTCCTGTTTAAGAATCTTATATATTTGATTTTTGAAGGAATGGGGTTCAGAATTTGAATGCATATTTTTTGTTAATTCTCTATTTTTACTTGTTTTTATGAATGCGTTTTCTGTTTGATTTGGAATGATTATGCCATGAAATGCCAATGTTCAGAAGGTAATAAGAACTGACTTGACCATGAAACTAATCGTGTTAAAGTCTGGCTATATTGAAGTTTAAGTTTAGATCTGTAATCAGACAAGATTAGTCTATATGAGAGACCTCTCATCTCTGTAAAAAACAAAAACAAAGAACTATATTTTACAAGGATAAAAACTTAGGTTCACAGTTAAAATCCTTTCTACCAGCTGGTCCTTGACCAAACTTCTTGGCATTGATCTTCCCCTGATTATCTGTACCCATTTACAGCTGGGTTGACTGGAATTATGAGTGAAGATGACTTATCTAAGGTCATCAGCCTTTGACTTGCCGACGAGATCAGAACCTACAGCCACCATTTGCTGGACGTAACTAAGCAAATGAGGTTATGTAAAGAACCAACGCTTCAACCGACTACACTATAGACCTCAGCAAGAACAAACATTCAGCTGGCTCGCATCTAGATCTAGATCATCTATTGTAACTATATAAAAGATATCTAACTAGATGACTAATATAGTGTTAAATTTTAAATAAACATGTTGATGTGTCATTCCGAATAATAATATTGATTAATTCATTAACACAGTGTTTTAAACGCCATCAAACTGACATAGAATTTCTGCTGAATCTTATTATACCACAGCAAAAACGGTTTTCTGACAATGTTGTTAAAATAAAACTAAAAAATACCAAGCATTTTTTTGTAGGACAGACTTTGAAAGAGTTTTGCCATATCAAACGACAATATGAGAAATATTTTATCAAGACTGTTTTATATAGCAACAATGTCGGCAGGGTTAGGTCCACAGGGAGCTGGGCCCAGGCTAGTGAGAATTAAGCCCCACCAATTGTCCTCTCTCAAAACTTAAAATACAACAAAAAGATGAACATTTTGATTTGGATTTTGGATATTTTTAATTGTTTTTCCCAGTTATGGGAATTTTTCAAATAATTTAACGAGTTTTTTCAATAATTTTTTTTTGTTAGCTTGATGATACGGCTGGAATAAAATCTAGAGTTCTCGATAATATCGAGGGTAGACAAGAGAGAGGTTTTACCCAAACACAGGTGCCACAACGAAGCAACGGACCTAAATTTGGTGTGAACAACATATCGAGAGGAGGGGTCAAGTTAGATATTGACCCAGGTGTAGCAGAGGCAATAGAAGCTGTCAGGAACCAGAAAGATAATATACACTGGGTTTTGGCATCCTATCAAGATGGCAGCCCCAAGGGCCCCATCATCGTGAAGAATAAAGGGGAGGGAACTGTGGATGAATTGAGAGAAAATTTAGCAGAAGATCAAGCTATGTATGGATTATATCGGCTCACTGATCACCTTGACGATATCAAGACAGTGAAATTTGTCTATATTGTTTGGTAAGAAATATTTTTTGTTATTCAGCTTCTTGATCAGTCATTCAAGGGATACTACGTGTTAAAATGGACATAAAGGTTAAGTTCTCAAGAATGGTCAATATGAGTATATATTCATCAATGAACTTACCTGGTGTCTTAAAGTAACAGAATCTTTGTAAATTCTGGAAAACTTACAAAACTAAGTAATTATTGAAAAACGCCTATTCAATTTACGTTGCATTTAAAGGAATGCATAGAAGTCTATTTCCATAATAATTATGTTGTCTCCTTAATGATAAAGTTTCTCGTATTTTCAGGTTAGGAACAGAAGTGAAACCAATGACGAGAGCTAAGGTATCGACCCATCGCGGAGCAATGGAGGATCTGTTTGGACAAGCTCATGTGCAGATATTTGCCAGTGAATTGTCTGATATTACTGAAGATATAGTGATAGAAAAGGTATTGTTTTATCTTTAAAAAGATGCTTGAAATACCTGTAATTTTCTAAAGCATTGCACCTGCACATATCTGAATTAACAGAACTGTGACTTAAACAGACTGGATGTAAGAAAATGAAATGAATGGAGTTTTAAGTCCCTCTCTTCTGCATCTTATGGGCTGGAATGAATGTAAGAAACAGCCTAATTGTTAGGGTGTGGCGCCTCGAAATTGTCAGAAATATGTTCTCAAGGCTTCAAGTTCCTTGGGGGAGGGGGATTATATGATAAAGGTAGACCACTGGTGAATTTCAAAACCATGGCTTTTAAAAATGGACTTTTAAGATTGACATTACAAGCACTACAATCTTTAAAAATTACTTCCATGTTGGTTTGCTGATTTGTTCGTTGCCGTTGACACGCTTTTCAATTATTAGCATAAAATATTTTGCGTCTGTTAGCCTCAGTAGAAACACTGATATGAAAACTGAACACTTGAGAATTCGGGTATGTGGCTTGCATTTGGGCTACTTGAACCAAATATGACAAACTAACCTTTCCTGACCGTTTATATTTTTGCAGGTGACTTCAACGTCTGGTTCTAAATCACATGTTAAAGAATAAAAGATGTCTACCACCTTTGTTGGGAACTCATGGAAATTTGTCAACTTTGATTTCCTTGTTTTAGTTGAATGTTTTTAATCAAATCAAACCATTCCTTATTGTTATCTGCTATTGTTTCAAAATATCTCTGTTCCAACTGTTTTCTCTGATACAGAGTTGTTTTTCCTGGCAGTCAAATTACATATCTTCAACATTTCAACTTTATATTCAAAGTGATACTGTGTCTTAGAATGAACATAAAATATAAGTTCTCAAGAATGGTCAATATGAGTATATATTCATCAGTGAACTTACCTGGTGTAATAAAGTAACAGAATCTCTGTAAAATCTGGAAAACTCACAAAACTAAATAATTATTGAAAAACACTAGAAAGGGACTAAGGAAGGATAACTCTGTATGAGAGATTGACAGTCTTTAGTGTATGGGAATCCTCTGAAATACTAAGTAAAACTAGTCACCAATCTGAAACTTCTTTTTAGATATTTAAATTTCTCTCAATTTTTTCGTCTGTCAATTAATTCTTTAAAAAAACAGATATATTTTTGTTTCTTATTTGTTGATGTTTGAAAATCTCTATTTTAAGTTTTATGAATTTTTTTCGTTTTTTAATATTTTCTTTGCAATTTTTAAATTATATTTTTTTTGGAATCTCAAACAATGCATGCACATTCCGTTGTTATAATGTATTGTTGCCACAATGGGTTCTATATATATATATAAATATATATTGTATATAAAAAAAAGAATACTCTATTATCCTTAAACCAAAGTTCATTTGTTCTTCCTTGAAGGGATATAGTAATCTAGATTTTGATCTTTCTGAGGAAGTTGGAAACCTCTTGGAGCTCTGGAACTGTTCTTCGTTAAAGTGATACTGTGTCTTAGAAAGACCTCATTTAATTTCTCATGAATGGTCAATATGTGTATATTTATATGGGCCAATTTCATTGTGGGTTCTCTTAAAGTGATACTGTGTCTTAGAATGGACATAAAATTAAATTTCTGAAGAATGATCAATATGAGACTGCTATAGCCCTTCGATTCTTTATAGACCGGAATGTCCAGTCTCTTAGTACCGCTGGCAGAGAATCAGGAGACCAACCAAGGAAGACTAAACAACAATGAAGCACAATAATTCAACGAAACCAGCAACCAAATTGGATGCAGCATTATCAAGTTATATGCAAGGTTGGTCTCAGGACTGTCT